>ML682013.1:19297166-19347166 GCA_007922195.1 Podocnemis expansa
ATATTTGAAAAGACAACGAATGGCTTGTAGTCCATGTTTCACTGAATATGAGATTGCACACCTTTTCATGATACACTTTATCTTAAAGTTGTCTCTGGCTGTTCCTATTATACTGTGTGCATGACCTTTTAGTAAGCTGAAGAAGATACAGTTATCTTCTTTTCTGACATGCAGCATCTATCAATCAACATGTTTTCACGTAATTTATTCAAGGCAAATAGCAGCTCCTAAGGCTAGTGAACCGCAGCACTATCCCAGTGATTTTGATTAAGGAATGATGTGCACGGCTTAGGTGAAAAATGAAAAATGCAGACACTGTTGATAAAGATGTAACTGAAAGAGTAAACTGAACTGAAAGACCAAAATGTATATATTTTTAAGTGGATCACGATAACTAACCTTTACAGCCTGGTTTTAAGTCTATTTAATAAATGTGTGGGTTATATGATTTGATGAACTTCTAATGAAGCCAATTTAGTTTACCTTTAGTGTTTGAAGCAATGCCTGTGTAGTAATCCACATTTTTCTCATTGAATCAAGAATGTAAATTAAGACAAAATGATTCTTTTTCAATTTCATGCTGAAGTAACTCAAGTTAGTGGATGTAATTTCTCCTAACAAGAAAAATTTATCACTTTACAGCTCACTCAGTTACCTCTTGTAAGTGACTCACAATATGCATTTATGGAAGTGAAAGGATAAAAGGATTGATAAATGTGACAAAAGAATGTTCCCTTTAACTAATTCAAATAAAGGTAAGCACAATTAAATTACTTTCAACAATCTGCAACCTTAAACTACTTTACATCATCTATGTAATAATTGGCATTATGACATAATATAGTTCATCTTTCTTTGAAGATGTGATTTTGTAACTAATTATTTTATTTTTGTTTTTTTAAAAAAGGGAACCCAAAGTTGCAATAATCGTATCTTAAACTGCTGTTTATTTTTTATTAAAGATAATTAAATATAGAAAAAAATAAATGAATGTGCAAATGTATACATAATTTTAACTTTTAAAAATGCATTACTTATTTATCTGTGAGACAAGAATGACTGCTGAAGTGGCAGTTTCTTCTCTTGGGAACACATGGACAGCTGCTAGGCCTGTTCAGTCACATTCAGGGTGAGGATGAGGACAGTTTGCATTATGATGGTAAGATAAAATCTTCTTTTTCCATATCTATCATTGTGGGTGTGTATTTACACACACAAACCATGGATTTTATAAAGGGAAGTTTTTAACTGGGTACCACCTGATCAATAAATACATGTGAGCTCTATTAATTCTGGTAAACAGATACTTTGCATAAGTTGCTGAAAGATCATTTCTCCTTGACAGCGATAGGAATAATATATAAACCTTAATATGGTATTGAATGTAAACAATTAACTACAGCCAAGAATGAAATATCATTTTCACAGATACAGTAAAATGGTGCAAACTTTTATTAGACTTATAGAGAGAAATCTCTGAATTTATAAGAAAGGAAATAGCTGTTTTATCTATCATATAACATAAGATAAAAACAGCCAACGGTCAAACTGTAAATTCAGTTGGATCTTGTTATATACAGCATGACAAAAAACAAAGGCAATAGCTATGCTAACTAAAAGAAATAGTTAAGTACTATTCAGTAAAAACAGAAATCAGCTCCTGTGGGTTGCAAGTTTTATAGAGCAAATGAGACACCTCACTATTATACTCCTTCTCTTCAGTTTAGGTGCAACACTTTACACAATACCAACTCACTTTTAATCAAGCATCTAGTATGTCTATGTTTGCTGGTCTTTGGAATTTTGTCTATATGGCTATGAAAAAAATTAGACAAGTCTTTTTTTCTGCATGGTATGTCAGGCTTCATATCGATGCTGGATTCTGGATGTGAATGTTACATTTATACTGATCCACTGAGTAGTTTACCTTAAATCAAAAAATAAAATAGCATCTACATGCACAATGCAGGAGAAAAATCCAACTTGTTTTACTGTTTCAGCATGAAAAATAGTCAGTCACCTGTTGGCTTCTCAACAGGGGCAGGCTAAATAGATAACATAAAGGAGTACACACACTTGATTGTTACAGTGTCTGAGAATTAAAGCTTCCAGGCTATGTTCTTCTCCCTGTGCTCTCCCTTCTCTTTTGGCTAGTGCTGTGGCACTGTCCATTCCTGCTTCAATCATCTTTAACCACTGTGTATATATACTTTGTTGGGGTCACTGGCACTATTTAACAGTGGTGGGGAAACATACTATTAAAAATCTTACCTCTAGAGTAGAAGCTACATTTCTGGAGGAAAAAGGAACATCTGAATATACCTGTATCTGTTTGTCACTAGGTGACTATGGCAGTTTGCAGCCCAGAACACACATTGGGAATCAGTAACCTCTTGCCTTTTTGGACTGGTATGAATGCTTAGTAACACAGTTGTCTTCCAGTCTCACCAGTCTCAAAATTCAATCAAAGATGCAGTTATCAATGAATAGTATTATGGAAGAGCCATAAATGCATGAAATAAACAGAGTTCAAATATGTCATGGGAAGGAGTAAGAGAGGTGGACGCATCATGTTAATATAACAGGCAGTACTGTCAGCCCGTCTGCTGACTAGCTACTGTTGAGTGTTTTGTAGGCAACACACAGAGGTGAGTTTTAAGGAGGGAACTGTGGAAGGACAATATAATGACTTTCCAGATTTTTATGGGGAACAGCTCCCATATATATTGGCTACAATGGGAGAAGGCAGAAAGGTAGCTGAGTGAAAACTGGATAAATAAATGACAGAGCTGAAGTCAAAGTTACAGTTTCAAGTCAAACTACCTACTTATGGAGAGCAGTTCAGAAGTGGAGGAGAGAAGATGAAAGTAGCAATAATGAGACAGAAGTCCTTGGGACTGATGCAAGGCAGAGAGTCTGGGAGAAAGAAAGTCCACAACTAGAGATGGGCTATAGAAGCAGTAAAAGAAGCAGGGAACCTGATTTCAGTGAAAGAAAATAGAGATAGGAAATGGGAGATGAAGTCATGCATGAATGTGGTCCTTTTTAAAGGTTAAACTTGAATTTCACGTGGAGCAGGAGAAGGTATGTAGGGGAGGAGAAGACAGGAATAGCTGTGAGTTTTGATTTTTCAGAGATCTTCACTTTCCTAATAAAAGCCCCAGATCTGCAATAAAATCTTTGTGGTGAATGCATACATCCTTGTGGAATCAACGAAACACTAAATAGGTGTAATGGTCTGACCACAAAGAGCTGACTGCAGGAGTCTGATGTAGTGGTTAAAAGGACTTAAAATGGTCATATTTAAAGATTTGTTCTGTTCTTGAATGATTTTATTGATTGAAGAGCTATTCTCTACCCTTGAAGTGGGAGCACACTAGTGCAGTGGTTTTCAACACTGGTGTGCCATGAGAAATCTCCAAGTGTGGCGTGGAATTTGCTGGGAGCTGCGGCCATTTTAAATCTCCTGCCCTGCACAGCCCAGGCATGTGGGCTGCGAAGGGCAGAAAATATAAAATGCTGCTGGTGACTGTGGGCAAAGGGTTATGGGGAAAGGGGGGGAGCAAGGAAGGAAGTGGGAGCTGGGGTGATGTGAAGGGGGAACAGTGGGGAATGGGGTGGCACCGCAGATGGCACGAGCTGTGTGGGGGGGGTGAGTTGCTGCAGGGGAGGAGGGCCACAGGCAGCATGAGCTGTTGTGGGGGAAGGTGACACTGAGGGGGCTATAGACGGTGCAAATAGCCACAGGGTGGACGGTGCCGCTACCAGTGGTGAGTGGGGGGTGCCACAGAGAAGGGAGAGCTGTCAGTGGCACAAGCTGCCAGTGTGAGTGGGGGTCACCTCTGCAACCTGCTGGGGGAGGAGTCACCATGGGTAGTGTGAACTGCTGGGGGTGTCAGGAGAAAGGGGATGGCAAAAGCTTCCTGGGGGTGCCAGAGGAAATGGGGTGTTGAGGAAAGGGAATGGCACAAGCTGCTGGGGGGAGACTTGTCAGAGGAATGGTGATGCCATGAGCTGCCTGCGAGTGCTGGGGAGAGAGGGTGTCAGAGGAAAATGGTGGCATGAGTGGCACAAGCTGCCTGGTAGAGGAGCGTGTTGGAGTAAAGGGGGAAGCATGAGCAGAACAAGCTGTTGGGGGGGGGGAGTGTTGGGGTAAAGGGGGTGACAAGGTGCCTGGGAGTGCTAGGGGAAGGGGGCTGTCAGGGAAAGGGACAGCACGAGCAGCATAATCTGCCTGGAGGAGGGGCATCAGGGAAGATGGTACTGGGTGCCCTGAAATGCAGGCGGGACAGGGTAACCAAGGCAGACCACAGAGCCACAGGTGCCACCAGAAGCCACAGGTAAGGTGCTGGGGGGAGGAGGAAACCGCTCCTCTGCTCTTCCATGTTCCCCAGCACTGATCTTCCCTCCCACTCTCCAGGCTTCCCTACCCCCACCACACAGACACCCCTGCCCTCCCTTCTCCTTTTCTGTCTTGCCACCCCTGCCCTGCTCTGCACACGCAGCCCTGCCCCCAACATGGCCACCCTTGCCCTGCTCTGCTTCCCATGTTCTCCCCTGCCATCCCACATAGCCACACCTGCCCTCTCCTCCCTCTCCCTCTCTTGCCACTCCTGCCCTGCTACTGTACACTCATCCCGACCACCCCACATAGCAGTATTTCCCAACTGGTGTGCCATGGCTTATGAAAATATATGAGTTAATTCAGAAACTATATGGTGGTGTGCCTCAAAATAATTAAAGGTATCAAGGTGTGCTATGGCACAGAAAAGGTTGGGAACTGCTGCGCTAGTGAAATTCATAATAATTCCCAGAAATCGTAGAACCTTTTGAAGCACAGCCATTGCATTATTAGCTTGATAACATAACCCTTGCTGAACCATTTAAAATTGTGGTCAGGGTTATTACCAACAAGAGTGATTTAGAGCCACTGTACTCTTCAGGACCTCACCCCTTCCTCACAAGCGCTTAGGGAACATCAGACATAAAAATGGAGGTTACTTATTGTAACTGGTGAGTCTCCAAGATGTGTGGTCCCTGTCTGTACTACATGTGTTGGCCCACACATACACATTAGGCCTTCTCATGCTCCCAAATGAGGGTACAAGGAGGAGTGCAGGCCAATGACTCTCCAGTTTCTTTTATTGCCTATTCAACAGGATTCAAAAACAGAAGGGATGGATGTTGGGTAGTGGAATACAGACAGGAACCACTTATCTCAAAGACCTTCCAGCAAGAGTAAGCAATCTCCACTTCTCTGAGTACTGATCATTATGTGTACTCCACACAAGTGATTCACAACCAGTGTGCAGGCTGGAGGTGGGTAAGAGGAAGCCAGCAGCAAAGATGCTTGCAGTACTGCAGATCTCACAACTGCACCTGCAGCAGGGGTGTGAACTAACATGCAGCGTGTCACAAACATGTGGACAGAGCTCCTGGTGGCCACTTATGATCTGCAAGTGACTTCCTGAAGGGATGCTCTAGTGGTGGCCAGTGTTCCTGTATAGTAAGCGGTGATATCACCAGAAGAAAGGATTTGTTAACCCAAAGCACTCCAGAATGCATCCCAAAACCCACTGAGAGATCCTTTGAGAGTATATAGTTTGACTTCTCATTCTTTCTCATTCAATAAAAAGGCTCAGTGACTTTCTAATGGTTTTGTTCTTTGCAGGTAGAATGTCACACCGTACCAGGCATCAAAGGAGTGAAGTCGTTTCTCTTTGGTAGAAGCATGAGACTTCAGACAGTTATGTGTTCACTTCAGTTAACGTGGAATTCAGAAATGACTTTGGGGAGAAACTTGGGCTGTAGATAAAGGAGAACCTTCTTGTTAAAAAAAAAAAAAAGATCTGCTGTGATGGCTTTCAGCTCACTGACTCTCCTGGCTGAAGCAACAGCCACTAAAAATACAACTTTCAGATAATGGTAGGTAATGTAACATGTTATCAAGAGTTCAAAAGGTGCTAATGTGAGTGGTAACAGGATGAGACTACAGTCCCATTCTGGAGTAGGTATGATCACTTGCAGAAAGGTCCTGACTAGGTCCTTCAGAAACCAAACTGTAGATAGGGAGTGAAAAGAAAACATCTATCCATTAGAATGAGAAAGGTGATAATTGCTGTGAGGTATCCTGAAATCTTTAGGGAATGAAGATAATCTAAGATAACCAGAATACTTGCAGTGATTCAAAAATGTTTACTGTGGAGTGTCTAGGAAGACAAATGCCTCCATTTGACTTTGGTTAAGGACAGACTGAACAGGAGCTGGGAAGGACATTCTGTCTCCAGTGCCCATCCAAAAAGCAGGCCATGAAGTGGAGTGGCCCTGAATGGGATGTCTGATTCTGCCATTCTTCTGAGTTAGGAAGCTCAAGATGGGACAGATCTTGAATGGGGCAAGCAGATGTTGTCAGGAATTGCATGAACCCCACAACTGCCTGACCAATCAGTTGCTAAGAAAATGACACTGGCCTTGTCATAACATATCTTTCTTATGACATGTGGAAGCAGGAAAGTTGGAGAAAAGGCAAAGCTGAGGCCTTCTGTCCAGCATAACAAGAAAGCCTCACCCTGGAAGTCAGAGCTCATGGCTCTTCTGGAGTAAATGCCAGCAAAGTTTTCTGTTTGTTTGGGATGCAAAGAGGTACCACTGAGGTGTACTCCAGTGTGTGAATATTTTGCTCAGGACAGAATCATGGATGTCCTGCTTGTGATCTGCTTGGGTTGTCTGTTAAAGAATACCTGTGAGGTAAGGGCCTGGATCATGATTCGGTTTCTGATGCACCAGTTCCAGAGCCTGATGGCTTCCAGGAAAAGGGGAAGAGCTCTATCTCCACCCTGATTGTTTACATAAACAATGATGGTGATGCTGTCTAACATCTTTTGGCTATGGTGCGAGCACGGGTGCGGAAGGAACACTTGACTGTTCTCCATTCTATTATTCTGATGTGTAGTCTGGCCTCCTGTGAGGCATTGTTTAAGTGGGCACCGCTCACCAGAAGGGAAACATCTGTTAAAATGGTATCACTGTGGGTGGCAGTACTGAAGAGGATGCCCACTGTCACCTTTTTCGGAGTTCAACTAGCAGGTGAAGGTGGTAATGACACTGGTGAGAATGGTCACCTTAGAATTGATGTGCTCCTTTCTCCAGCATGTAGGCCAAGCAGAGCCAGGCCAGTAAGCTTTGTATGTGAAGCCTGGCAAACAGTGTTACATACATGTACTTCTTCATATGGCCTAAGAGTAAAAGACACACCGGTATCATAGCTCTTGGTCTGTAGGAAATCTGTGCAATCTGACTGCTCATTATCCAAAAGCTTTCTGTGGGAAAGGTGCCACCAGAAGCCACAGGTAAGGTGCTGGGGGGAGGAGGAAACCGCTCCTCTGCTCTTCCATGTTCCCCAGCACTGATCTTCCCTCCCACTCTCCAGGCTTCCCTACCCCCACCACACAGACACCCCTGCCCTCCCTTCTCCTTTTCTGTCTTGCCACCCCTGCCCTGCTCTGCACACGCAGCCCTGCCCCCAACATGGCCACCCTTGCCCTGCTCTGCTTCCCATGTTCTCCCCTGCCATCCCACATAGCCACACCTGCCCTCTCCTCCCTCTCCCTCTCTTGCCACTCCTGCCCTGCTACTGTACACTCATCCCGACCACCCCACATAGCAGTATTTCCCAACTGGTGTGCCATGGCTTATGAAAATATATGAGTTAATTCAGAAACTATATGGTGGTGTGCCTCAAAATAATTAAAGGTATCAAGGTGTGCAGGAACCATTTGTGGGAGGCAGACAATGTCCTTCCCTTTAGTCTGGTGACAGCATCCAGGGTATATATAAATGTCTAAATGGAAATATGCTTCCTTCAGGCTGAAAGCCATGAACCATATCTCCTCCTGAAAGGAAAGGATTATCAGTGACAATGTAATCATGCTGAATTTTGACTTTCAAATAAAGATACTGAGTTACAAAAGGTCTAGTTTAGATCTTCACACTCCATCTATTTTGAGGACCAGGAAATAAAGAAGGTAGAACCCTCCCCCTTGATACTGAGGTGCAACACATTCTATTTCCTCTTGATATAGAAGGGATTTTGTGTATCCCTGGTGAATAATCTACCAGATCCAATAATCAATAGTGAGCAGCCACCAGTTGTGGTGAAAAGTGTGAGGTGGCCACAAAAAGTTATGGAGAAAAAGTTGGGTAGCATTCGTAGTGGTAAGTGAGTCTCAACCAATATGTTAAAAGTTCCCCATAGCAGGTGGCTGGAAATGGGTAAAAGTTGAGGCAGCAGCAGCAGGGCTGAAAAGCAAAGTTGCTGAAGCCTGTGGTATTTCCTCAGAAGCTCAGCTAATTCTGGTAATAGTACGGATGAGAAGGGGATGGCCTTGGTTTATAGGTTTGTCTCTGTTTATTCCTAGGGTCTGGAGTGTAGATCCACAAAGAGTGCAGCCCTTTAACAAGCGTAGAGACACGCTGGATTTTTTGGTCAAAAGCTTTGACTTGTCAAAGGAAAGATCCTGAATGGCATTCTGGACCTCCATGGGAAACCAAAATATCTATAACCAAGAATTCATAACGTTTAAAATAATTAAGAGCCAAATCAGCCAAGAGAAAGAATTTAATCATAAAAAATTAAATATATTTGGGAATCACTTAAGAATACCTTACTAGCTGCCCAAAAGGCACAATCAAGGAATAAATTCATATTGGTTAAAAAAAAAATCACCTAATTTAGAGGGGAAGAGACAGCTGTGTGTGGACAGACAGACGGACGGATAGGTGGACCAGGAAGTTGACAGTAACAAATATAAATCAGAAGTAAGGACATGGGGAACACTGACATGGAAAGCAAAGGCACACAAGGAGAAATCTATGACCAGCAAAACATAATAAGGAGTTTTTTAAAATAAATTAGGTAGAAGAATAATCCTGAGAATGGTATTGGTCCAGTACTAGGTGGAAATCCTAGACTTATCAATAATGCAGAAGAAGCAGAAGTATTCCATAAATATTTCTATTCTGTATTTGAGGAAAAAGCAGATGATACTTATGGGGATAACAAACTTTACATCACACTAGTTATCTTTGGAGGATGTTAAATGGAATCTACTGAAGTTTTTAACTCAGTAAGTCCAGATAACTTGCACTGATTATTTTTCAAAGTATTGGCTGAGGAGTTCCCCATCAATATTGATAAGTCTTGTAGCACTAAAGAAGTTCTAGAAGATTGAAAGAAAATATCATTGTAACAACAATTTAAAAGAATAAATGGGACAGCACAGATAGTTATAGGCCTATCAGCCTGACATCAATCCCAGGAAGCATAATGGAGCAGCTGATATGGGACTCTGAAGAAAGAGTTAATTAAGAATTGAAGAATCAGCTTGATATCTTTTCAGATGAGATTCCAGGCTTGCTTGCAAAATATGATAGTGCCGATAAAACATACTTAGACTTCTATAAAGTATCTCATGTGATACCATATAACATCCTGATTAAAAAGCTAGAATGTTACCAAATTAGCATGACACATTAAATGGATTACAAACTGACCAACTGATTGTCCATTGCTCATTAAGTTAATTTGATGGCCCCCCCTCCTGGGCAATCAGTTAAGTATGTTAAGGGGAGCAGATGGCCCCTTCATCTCAACTAGATGGCCCTCTTAAACTAAACTAGATGGCCATTGACACCCTATTGATCTTTTCAGGGCTGGGCATAGGTGGGCACTGCCTAATTGCAAGATCATTAAAATAGTGAAGGCATGAGTCATGCACACCTGAGTTTCCCCCCTTACCTGTAATTGTGGCCAATCATAGCCACTGGCGGGAAACACAGTTTAAAAAGCTCAGGGTTTGGGGTGATCAGCAGGGCGGTTCCTGACATCCTGCCTGGCCTGATCACCTAGACACTGACCTCCTCCGCTCACGAGTTCTTCCCTGAGTGTACCACGATTGAAACTGCCAGCCGAGTAACGAGTCTCTCTCTCTCCTGCCTGTAATGCTGTTGCTGCTGCTGCTGCTGGGATCGGTAAGAGCCTGCCTTTGCAGGTCTCTTTGAAATAAAATTCTCCCAGCTTTTGCTGCTGTTTTGACACTGCTCTCTCCTAGCTCTACAGGCTTGTTTGTGTCTTTTACTTTCCCCTTTCCTTTTTTTTTTACTTGCTGCTTTACTCTGTGATGTTTAAAGGAGCTCCCGTGTCTCTAATTATTTGCCGCTGCTCTGTATCACTTGTTGTATCTCTTCCCCTCTAAATCATTTGAACTTGTCTTAAAAGTATCATTGTGAGTTGCAACATTGTTGTTAGTTTAATTGATAAACCTTAGAAGTGTTAAGCTAGATTGTAAGATTGTTCCCTTTGGTTTGTAATCCTTAGAGTTGTTTTGCTAAGTTGTTTTGTTCCCCCTTGTGACTCCCCTGATCTAAATAAACTTTTCTTACCCAAATCTTCCTTGTCCCCCCTTTATTTTACAAACTCCCCCCCCGTGTGCCCCGATTTCCCCGCTGCACCCAACTCCTTTTCCCGCAGTTCCTCCTTTCCCTGCTGCCTTCCCGCTTCACGTCCCCGCCAGCTCCTCGCAACTTTCCATGGCTTCCCTTGGCCGCCGCTTGCCAGTGCCGCCAGCTCCTCCTTCCCCCGCAGTTCTCCTCCCACAGCACCCCCTTTGCAGCCGCTAGCTGCTGCCGCCGCCTCCTCCTTCCTGCTTCGCCTCCCTGCCGGCTCCCGTTGGCCACCGCTTGCCACTGCCGCCAGCTCCTCCTTCCCCCGCAGTTCTCCTTCTCCCACGGCACCCCCATTGCAGCCACTTCCCACGGCTGCCGGCTTCCCACTCCCACTCACTGCTGCACCCCCCCCTTGCCGCCGGCTTCCCGCGGCCCCGGCTCCTTTCCCATGGTTCCCACGGCTCCTCCAGCCACTGCTCCACCACCCATTCCTTCCCGCTCCCACAGCCCCCCTTCTGCCCCCTCTGTGCCCACCTTGAAACTCTTGCCTTCCCCACTGGTTTCTGCTCTTCTCTGTCACTGCCTCACACTAAGTCGCATGGTACCCCCCTCTTTCCTTATATGGTGTTGAAGCACCTTTTAAGTAAGTTGGTCTGTAACTAAAAGTTGGGTTAGTTTTAGCTGAGAACCCCCATTGCCTCCCAACCAGCTGCACCCCACAAAGTTGGGCATTTCACAAAACCCCACTGTAAAGAATTTTTTTTGTATTTTAATAAAGATTAAAGTGTACCTGGCTTGTGCAGTAATTTCCCCCCAAGATCCTCAAATTTTCGAACCTGCTGGCAGGGTCACTGATATGCCTCAAGCTTTGATGAACTGGGACTTATCATGAAGCAGATGAGTTTTCAGTGAGATCCAGGGATCATTTTTTGACCCTACATTATTTAGCAATTTTAAAATACAAAATCATAACTGATAGTTTGTAGAAGACACAAACATTGGAGGAGTGGTAAATTATGAAGATGGCCAGTAACTGGTTAAGAATGATCTGGTTCACTTGGTAAACCGGGCATAAACAACCCATAAATGTTTTAATATGACTATATATAAATGAATAGATCAAGGAAAAAAAAAGAATGCAGGGCACTTTTAGAGGATGGAGGACTCTAACCTGGGAATCAGTGACCCTGAAAAAGATGGGGCTCACAGAAGATAACCAGCTGAACAGGAGCGCCAGGGTGTCACTGTGGTTAGAAGGAGTAATGTGATCCTGGGATGCAGAAACAAGGAACTCTCAAGTAGGAGTAGAAAGGTTATTTCACCTCTGTAGTAGGCACTGGTGCAAATGCTGAAGCAACACTGCATTCAGTTACAGTAGTCACAATTCATACAATGAGGTTGCCAATGGATAAGTGACAAATTGGAAGGTTTCAGAAAAGAGCCAAGAAGATGATTAAACAAGTAGAAAACAAACCTCATAGTCAGAATCAAAGAACACACTCTATTTAGCTTAACAGATAGAAGGCTGAAGAGTGACTTGATTATAATATATGAACACCCAAGAGGGAACTCACATGTAATAATGGGCTCCTAGATCTAGCGGAGAAAGGTGTAACACAATCCAATGTATGGATATTGAGACTTGACGAATTCAGACTGAAAACAAGGAATAGATTGTTATTGATAAAAGGAAATAACCACTAGAAAAAATTGCCAAGTGTTGTGGTGGATCTTCCACCACTGACAATTTTTTAAATCTAAATTGGATGTTATTATGCAAAGGTATGCTCTAGGAATTGTGCTGCAGAAGTTCTATGACAGACGATCAGACTAGATTATTCCAATTGTCCCTTCGGGTCTTGAAATGAATCACGGGCCAAATTCACCAACGGTATAAGTAAACACCATAGCACTGTCACCATAGCAAGTTAATAGCACTGACCTCACCAATTCCACTGATGGATTTATTTCCATAACAATGTAAGTGGTTTTTTCAGCTAACAAAGCACAAAACAAACCAGGGAAAACTGATATAAGACAGATACTGTGCTTACATCCAGGTCTTGAAATCAAATAGATTCCACAATATGTGTTTTGCTCATTGAATAATGCATTTCTTTTATCAGATCTTCAGCACTGTTAGCTTAGAATTGGACGGATCCAATGGGAGCAAAAGGGTAACACAGTAAGTGCTGGTGGAAATATGGAAGACTGTCAGAGTCCTCAGAGAGGAGTCTGGTTGGGAAAATGCATAGTAATTCTTGGAAATAAACCTGTCAGTGAAGGAGGAAGATCTGGAGATGTAGACCAAGGGCTGGAGAATAGCCTAAGAAAAAAAATGGAAGGTGTCAAGTTAAAAACCTGAAATCTGGCAGTTGCTGAGTTGAGAGTCCCAGAAGAGAGATTTGGAAGAACTTCAAGTAAGAAAAATGCAAGTGGAAGAACCATTTGGAAATATGGTCAGAAGGAGTGTAGGGTCATCTGACAAAATCTTTTGCCCATTAGAAAAGCCTAAAACTAGAAAAACAAAAAAGACAGAGTAAGTTGGAGAAGCATGCAGTGGAAAGAGTACAAAGTTAATGCAGGAAAGCAGGCTCCTGAGGAAACTACCAAAAACATCACTGAACTTTGTCAAGAAAAGAAAACTTGAATTGAAACTACAGGAAAGTGTGAAATGGAGACAAGGGGGGGGGAGCAAAGGTAGGTAGGTGGAGAATGATCTAAGAGAAAATTATGAAAAAAAATGTCAGGGGAAAGTAAAGGCTGAATCATGAGTAATGTAGGCTATGTCTACACTTAGATGGTTTGTTCGAATTAACTTAATTTGAACAAATTAATTTGAACCAATAATGATTATTTTGAATTAAGTTAATTCAAATTAACATGGCCACACTAGGAAAACTAATTCAAGCTATCATGTTCATTGACAGAACTTGCTAGTTCAAATTAGGAGAAGGGCACCATGGAAGGTGTGGCAACATGGCCCCCAAGAAGGGCCATGCACCCACCCAATATATAAAGAGGAAGGCACTCTGGGAGGAAGACGTTCAAGAAGCATTCCATTGAATTAATGGTTAGTTCTAATTAACATGGCTACATTGGATTAATTCGAACCAATAAGTTCGAACTAACCCTTACTTTGTAGTTAAAGCAAGGTTTTATAACTTCAAAGTAAGCTTTCACTGACTCAAACTAAGGAATTCCTTCGTTCGAATTAATGAAAGCCAGTGTAGCCATGTATTAATTTAGTTTGAATTAATCCTTATTAATTCAAATTGAATTGTAAGTGCAGACATGCCCATAGAGAATGCATGGATAGACATTTAGAATAATGGATACCTGTCTGATCTTTGACAAGGGCTTGTCTTCCTATTCTCGGACTGCAGCAAAAGATGTAGCTGTATACCATAATTCTTCTAGTGATTGCAATCACTGAGATAAGAAAGCTCAAAACAGTCATTACAGAGGTTATAACTCCCATATTACTTGGGTTCCCTGAAAAAATTCTGCTTTATATGTCAAAGGTGATAGATGAAACAGTACTGGTCTAACAAAACACCAATTCTAAGATTAACACAGCATAATTGTTGGTTTTGCAAGCAAATTACTATTTTATTTTATATGTGTAAGATGCTGTTTCCTGTCAATCTCAAAGAAATTAAAGTATTAATATCAGAAGATATGAAAAATGATTAGCTTTGAACAGAATTTTCTGCGCTGGTATGATGAAAAGAGAATTGGTCAAATTATTCACATTAAATACATTGTCTGATTAACATGTTCTCCTTTCAGTGTTCAAATACTGCTCTTGATTTCTTCCAATATATGAGTCATCTGAAGAGATTTGTTAGATATTCTATGTGAACAATTGCAGCCTCCAGGCCAGTTGTTGGTCTCTTATACAATTTATTAGTCATGTGTACTGTATGACTGGTCATTTAAACCACATAATGTTGTTTTTGTTCCCTGACTGGATGATGGGGCTGCCTCTGGACTCTCCTGGAAGGGAAATTGTGCCTTTCTTCTTGGTTTCCCTACTGCTTTAAGGGAAGGAGTACACTGTTCCAGTTTTTTTTCCCAATAAGCCATGAGTCCCACTATACTAGCACAGCCATGCCTGCTGATGTACTGGGGAGAAGAGGAGAAAGAGAGGGGCCTCATCCATGCTCCCCTTTTGACCTCTTCCATCCACCTATATGTGTGTGATCAGGTGGGACAGGGAGGGATTGTACCGACTGACCATGCTTCCCTTCCTGCATTTCTACTTGTGATGAAGATAGCTCATGCACAGGTGAAATTGAGTGTAACCCTTAATCCACCAAGGGCCAATCTGGCTCTCAAAAACTAGTTTACTAGCCTGGATTAAGAATACCTTCAGTCTCAAAACTACTTACCCTACAGAAAAGGTACTGCAAAAACTTGTAAGTGGACATAGTCCTCATTGAGGACAAGGATTTTGTCATTAAAAAAGTGATTGTCTTCAAATAAAAGTTAGGGGTATTGAAATTATATATTAAACAGAGTTTCAGTTAGTTATATTCACCAAAAGGATATGCACTGCATCTGCCTAATATTCTCCACTTTATAAACCTCTGGTGAGCAGCCATTCAGCCTCTACGTAGATAAAATTGATCCAAAGTCTTAAACAAAGCTTATGTATCTTAAACAGATCATATGCTTGGACTCGCTTGAAGTTAAAAAAGACATTAGGGCAGTTTAAACTAGGGGGAAAAAAAACCCACAACCTATTCTCTTCCCCCACCTTTAGTCACATCTTAGAAAACCCTAAGAGTGCTCGTAGCAGGTAGTGGGTGCTTATTCTATTTTAAGAATTTCATACAGTGTATACTTGTAATACAAATATGTGGAAATATAATATTAACAGACTCTTGTTAATTATCTGGCATCTATAAATGGGCAATATAAAAATGTGTTTGAATGGAACGGTGAGTTATAGAATGGGGGACTTCCACTTTTTTATTATTTTAATATAGAAAAATAGAAAATTAAAAGAAAAGTCTTATTGAGTGAAATTAATGTTGCTTAGTTCAGCAATCAAAAGTCAGAAGATTATGTTTGAACATATGACCTCAACTCTGCTCACGTACACGTATGCTTTCTGATAGTTTTCAGATAACCATAATAGATACTGTGCATACATAAATTTGTAGAATAATTATATCAGATTATAAAATGTCAGACGTACTATATGATTGTGAAATTAAAAGCTGCAGAGATACACATACAGAATGGGGCAGAGTTCAACTATGTTTTCCACATTTCCTGACTTTTAAGCACTCCATAATGCAACCTTAATGTGGCATTAACATATTTTTTCTTCCATTTATTACAATAAAAACAACAACTGACAATAGTCAATTTAAAACTGAATTCTCCAACCCACAAAAGAAGTACCTCCAGCTGCAGCAATTTCTTATCAAAAGTCTGCATAAATGAATAAGAAATACAATATCTCCAAAGGCCAACTGAGTTAGAGTTTATTGCATCAGTTAAAGAAACAAACTGCACTTCAGCATCTTAAAAGGTGAGTGTCACTCTCTGAATCAAAATGGTGAAAAACAGGCTGTTGTCACTTTAGGGAGGATTTTGCTCATCTCATAAATGCAATGCCCTAATGAGGCTTTTGAGTGAGGCAGCTGGGAGAGAAGGTAGGCAGAGCTCTGTTGAGTCTCCTGATGCTGGCACAACAGAAGACAGGGCACATAACCCCTTCCCTATGGCCCAGGCACCATTATACACCAAACAAATGGCTCCCACCTTGTACTACCATAGAACTTGGCTTTTTGAACTGCAATGGACATCTTGCTAGTTGCCTCATTTAGGACTGGGAAAGGATTTTTCCTTCACTGCCAAATTGGTCTGGGCTTTGAGGTCTGTGTTTTTTTGTTTTGTTTTGTTTTGTCCCCCCACCCTCCAACTCCTCAGGGACCGAGCAGGTAGGACAGCAGGTAAGGTTTAAATTCTTCTAAGTTGGCAGGTGTTGAGCGAAGGTACTCACTCCTAGGAGGTCCAGGTCCCCAATAAACGGGGACTGGAAGGTGGTGTAAGGGACCTCAACTCATCTGAGAACTATCTGCAAATAATTCATATATCACAGGTCATTCTTTCTTCCTATTTGAGGGCTACCATCTGTCTTTCATATCTCTACACCTGCTGCCAATCCACTACACTACACACAATCAGTATGATGGTTAAAAATAACGGGGGAGAATAGTGGGAACTGACCAGTAAGCTGGCACCAGATATGGGGCAATGCAGGACTGAGGGTACTCCTTTAATGTGATGGAAAGATAACCTGCATTGTATGAGTTGTTGCCAGATAGTTTCAGCACTAGATGAGTTAATAAGATGAGGCCTAGTTAAGCAACACCCATAGTAGATTGTCTTCCTTCTGGAACAACAAACATGAATTGTGGGGTCCCCCAATGAGAAAAACAGTTTTTTTTTCCATTGAGGAAAAAAGAGAAAACAGGAATACCTTACAAAACAGGAATAGTTTAGAAACATCATTTCCAAGGTATTCCTGACTGAAACCAAACTAAAACTTGCTTGATTAACACCAACAGACTGCATCCCATTCTGTAAATTCCCCATCTTCAAGTGTCTGATGAAGTGGGATTTTCTCCCACGAAAGCTCATGTGATAAATAAATTTGTTAGTCTTTAAAAGTGCCACAGGACTCTATGTTTGTTTAAGATTAACACCAACAACTTTAATTATAACAAAAACAAATAAACCTATGGAACACAAAAATTACATGAAGTGCAACATATTAAGTGTTATTACAGTAAACAGAAGGGTATCTGCCTTAGGCACTAGCTGAAATTTCTGAGTTCTCCTCAAGGGTATTTAGATTATAAATTCTTTGGGGCAGGAATTGTCTTTTTTGTTCTGTGCTTGTAAGAAAGAAAGATTTGAGCGGGGTGGCAAACTCATTTGCTATGCCAGGCCAGATTTTACTTAAATATACTTCAAGTGGGCTGTATATACCATAAATCAGAATACTACAGAACTCTCATGCCACTATGGAGTGCTGTGTATGCAAAACTGTGCTCTGCAATACCACTCGCAGTCTCGCTCCATGATGTTGCGAGACTTGACACTCTTGCAGAATTGAGGACTACTGGGTATGCAGGATCACACACTGTCTCTGGAACGAATGTGGTCCCTCAGAGTGCAGTCACAGGCCAGATGGAAGAGGTTCACAGGCCAGCCCACATGTTTGATGCCCCTGTATTAGAGCACAGTGCCATGTGTCAACGGAGGCAATAAAACATCAGTGAGCTGTAGACCTAAGAAGGAGAATTGTAGCTCTCTAACCAAGTGCCTATGAACTCTGGTATATCTCACTGTGCAGAAACTAACCTCTCAAATGTTCCACCTTTGTGATGTCTAAAGAAAAAAGGAAAAACATAATATTTTCTCTAATAAAGAAAATTTTCTCTGAGTTGCAAGAGAGCTTTCTAATATTCTAAGAAAGAAATGGATGTAAGAGCCTAGATGATAGCAGATCTAAAAATGTAAACATTTAACTACCTGAAAATTGGATAAAGTTTAAAATATCTAAATGTAATGACAGCGGTCCAGCAATTAAGGAGTTTAAGATGTTCGTCTGCAGACATGCTTAAACAACTAATTTACTCAATTTTCAACATACATGGCTTTTGTAACACATTGAAAATGTGGTTGTGCCTGGGGCCACATCCAGAAAGTTAAGCCATACAAACTGGTATCTCAAATAATCAGGATTCCCAATTTTTATATCAGTGTTACTGCTAAAATATATTCTAACATTTCCTATCAACAGGACTGTAGCAAAACTATATATAGAAAGTGTTCAAGTTGACAAAAATTAGAGGAGAATGTAGATCAGGACATGATAAAGCAGAAAGAACTTCTGCTTCACCTTGAATCAGGTACTCCCCATGGCAGATTTTAAAAAGGTCTTTTGGGGGCGGGGGCACAATCTTTTGAACCAAAAAATGAGTTTTCAACATGAAAACTTTCCTTTTTTACAGAAAATCTGAAACAAAACTGAAAAATGCATTATTTCTTTCATAAAATGATCAAAATATTATTTTTGCAGTAATAGATTTTCCGACCAGAAAGTGCTATCGCTCACGAACATACAAATATAACTTTACTGCCAAATTATTATACTTCATTGTACATAACAATGATAAACTGATCCCACTTTTGTATTTATTCAAATTCAAAATGGACTTCATATTGCATTTTCTAATCATGTAGTTCTGATTCAGTTATAACTCCTATTGAAGTCAACACTGGATCAGGCTCTTTATGAGAGTTTATCGAATATCAACATACGTGGGTTCAAAATATTTTTGTTTTATAAATATAATTTCACAAGGCAAGTCTACTTGAGCATCTACTAGAAAGTATTTTAATTGAAATTCAGAAACTTTTATAAACTATTTAAGAGTTAAAGGAAAGCTATACTGGACTGAATGTTTTAAATAAAATGGAATTCTAAATACTATCTGATAATAAATGTTTCACTTATTTGTAATGTCCAAAAAATGCATTTGCTTAAATTGCACCAGGAAAAAAAATTGGCTCTCAAATTCACTTGTATTCTTGTATATAGATAGATTTGATTAAAAATAACACTAAAAATTGCTCACCCATTGCACTTTGTAAAAAGGAGATATTTATTTAAAATCAGAGTACTTAGTATATCTTAACTTCTGTAATGTTTCTACTGATACCCATTATAATGCTAATGAAAAATTCTCTATAATATTAACAATAACCTAAAAGGCATTCTGCATAACCAACGTCGTCTTGATTTACAATGCACAATGGTTTTCCTTAATTTTTGTACATTAATGGAACTTTCTTTCTGTTATCCAAAATATACTTCTTGGAAGGCATAAAAGATTATTATCTATGGATGGGTGCTGGTTAATGATGACAGTACTAATGCTTTGCCAAGTGCAATTTGCAACTTGATTTCTTAAGCAAAAATAATATCCAAAGATAAAGACAGTGTAAGCCATTTTTACATTAAATCATAGTTTTATTTCCAAAAAGTACAAATGGAACTATGTTTTATTGTTATGACTCTGAACAAAATATATTTTTAAATCCTCTTATTCTTGCAATGATTGCTATCCTATCACAATGTAATTTTTTCAAATGTATATCAGGAAGAGCATGGGTAATTTCTCACTAGCTATCCAAACCATAGTCTTTACATCCAGGACATTATGGCTGATCAATTACTACTTGATTAGAACTCAACAGTAAGTGTCAGAACACTTTAAAACGTGCTTTTGGAACACCATTGAACTGACGAAGATCAAGGAACCACAGCCACATTCCTAGTGCTCTGGTCCCTTAATCCTCTTCGCAAGTTCAATGAAATTTCAGAAGCATATGTTTTAAAATAACGTCCTATACTTTTGGTTCAATTCTAATGAAACAAGAAATCGAAAAATGGTCATGTTCTTTATGGAAAGGTTCTGTTTGAGTCTTAAATTACCTAATGTTTTCCTGACATACATTTAAAACTTTTAAGAAAAGAATTTCTACTTATGAGGCAACCAATCCACCAATGGGAGAGAAATATCTGTCCTGCTTCTTTTATGATGATCTAGACATCCTGACCTACATTCCCATATCTTTCTTTTTTTTTTTTTTTTTTTTTAACTTCAATGGGTGCTTTGGGTGCACAGGGAATGCAAGAGCAGGTTTCAGATTTCCATTTCAGTAAAGCAATTGATATTAACTTTTACACTGGACCATTAGGGACCATCACTACTTTTCAGTTTTATCCTGAAAACTGCTGAGGGCCCTTTGAAGACTATCATGGGGGTAATATTTAAGAAATACGATTAATGTTATATAATAAAAGATTTTAAAGTTTTGACAGTGATTGAGCAGCTACATCAGACTAGGTTCTTCGGGAACTTTTAAAAAATAATTAAACTACAGTTTAATGACAACATGAGACACCTTAGTTGAATTTTTAACTGATTGTTTTATCACTTATTTCAACTTAAATTTAAAATAGAAATATTAATAACTAATATTGTAATTATACAAAACGAGGAATACACACACACACACACACACACACACACACACACACACACACACAATGAATAAAAGGAAAAAGAGGAGGAAAGGAATAAGAGAAGATGACAAAGGAATAAAACACAATCCACTTCTTTTTCACTTATATCAGTGTAATGAGAGTAAAAAGAACACACACATGCATGAGAATGGCATTTGTCTGCATCCTATGTGCTGTTGCAGCATATAAAAAACAAACTCCTTCTCACTTATGTCAGCGTAACAAGAGTAACTCCCACTGACGTCAACGGAGCTACACCGGTGAATGCGAGGAGAAATCCTTAAGATAAGTGAGGCACAAGGATTTCACAGGTTATTTTATCTTACACTCTGATCCAATGCACACTGAAGTTCGTGGAGACTTTCTAAAAATTTTAACAAGAATTCAATCATGCCCAAAAACATCAGACGTGTTTCTGAATTAAGCTGAATCAAGAGAAAATGAAGATGTTGTACTCACTGCAATTGTATGCAGTGGCTTCTTGTCTGCTTGGCTGGCTGGAAGAAAAGGGGTTTTTGACCTTTAACGGATTCCCCTACAGCTGGTAGCAGAGTGGCAGGAGGAGGGAAGTTTACCTCTACAGAGTGGGGAAAAAGCAAAAAGCAGCTGAGCAGGCTGGAGGTTGTAGACGGTGACATTGCCCTTTGAGCTGACTGGGTGGAGGATTTATGTCTTGTGCACTTCCAGGGGAAGCCTTTCTTCGCCTGAACCAGGTTGGCACTGGCAGCACTTACCCATCTACCCACAGAACCTAAAAAGAGAGCCAGGTTCCTTCATGATCCACCCATAGCTACCACATTACTTGTTTGTCCTGGGGGTGTGGCAGGGGCTTTTCCCTCTTTGTCAGACTGGGATGCTCTGTTTTTTTTTGTTTTTTTTTTCCTTCCTTTGCCTTGTTCACGGTGGGTTTGGGACCCAGGGAGGTGGAATAGGAGGGATTAAGATATACTATTGTAAAATACTATGCTAAATATCTAGCAGATGTCCAGAGCAGGTACTCAGTATGGAAAGGTTACAACATCAGACAAAACAACCACAAAAATGATATAAATTCCTTAAAGCAGTGTTTCCCAACCCATGTCCCATAGCACACAGGTGTGCCCTCATATCTGTGTAGGTGTGCCACAAATTTTTTCTGAAAAGCTACTCCAAGAGCTCTGGATTGGCTCATTGACTCATGAATATTCATGAGTTAATTTGGAAACTATAGGGTAGTCAGCCTCAAATTAATTTAAGATAGCGAGGTGTGTCATGGCAGAGAAAATGTGGGAAACCACTGACTTAAACTATCTGAGAAAGAGTGTTCTAGACTCTTGCATTTGGTACGGGGAGCCAACCACCTCTTTTATAGCCCACTTAACTCATGAGGGGACCATGGTGGGCTTCTTTTTAGAGGATGGCTAAAACCAGACTGGCAATTAAGAGGAATTAATTACAGAAACAATGATGACCTTTACTTTATAATAGATTGCTGGTTACTCTTAAATATTTTAAGTCAATATTTTGGGGCATAATTAGACTATGTCCATTGCCTCATCTTTCTTCCAGCATGTCTAGACAATCACAATCTGCTCATGACAATTCCTCAAACAGAAAGAGAGGTTAAATCTATCATATAAATTATTCATCACAAATTATTCGCTCAGTTCTACAAATAAACACTGAACACTTCTTTAACATAATTACATTAAGAGCATGGAAAATAATAAAGAGTTAAGCTACAAAAGCCCCTCTCCTTAAAATGAAAAATGTATAACAAATTGTGTAATTCAGAATGGAAGTTTTGACATAGTTCCACAGTAACTCTAGCGCTGTAAAATTATGTTTTATGTACTGATATGTAAGTGCACTAATAGAATTTACTATGTGTGTTCTTCTGGCAGAGAGAAAGATGGAAGGCCACCCAAAGTACTACTTTTTTTAAAGATATAGAGAATGCTTATTACACAGGCTTATTTCTGTTTGACTTTATTTTGAAAGGGTGTTAAGTAACAGATTGAAATATTTTTGGTTCCGGGCTTTTAGGACTATTAACCTTTTTAAGACTGAATTGGCTCACTGAATCCTTGATAAATACAGACCATGATGGACAGATCATTGGTCTATTATTTTTCAGAAAACTGTGCTGGGACCAATGACCACACCATACCTTTATGTGGGGGGTTTGTGTGTGAAGGGAATATGTCTGGTTGACTGAACAAAGGGAACAGTGCCTTTGGAGGGGTGGGGACAGAAAGTGGTCAAACTGCTGAAGAAGAGAGAAGGGATCAGAGTGGTTGCTGGCTCATCCCATGGGAAACAAAAGTGTGGAAGAGTTTAAAAGGAATTTCTCCATGTGAATAGCACCTATTCACACTGAATAGGCTGAGAACCCCCACCCCAAACTTAGGTGGAAAAGCATGAGGATTGGTCAAGACCTGCTGTGGGCATTACTCTAGCCCAGTGGTTTTCAAACTTTTCCTTGGGACCCAGTTCAAAAAACATCATCAATACCCACAACACAAATTACATCTTTGAGCAATGCATTCCAGTCTTTTGCTGATGGCAGCAGGGGGTGCTGTGACCAAGTACCTGAGAGTCTGCGACCCACTACTAAGTCACTACCCATAGTTTGTAAACCTCTGCTCTACTCGCACCTTTTTGAGGGGTGGAGGGTGAAGGAATTTTTCTATTACCAACATATTAACTTAGGTGGAGTTGGGAATTTTTCACCTTTCCCATAATAGGTTTGGGCAGAGTTTTGACATTACATGGTATGAAGGGAGATAGGTCATATGTTGCAACTCATTATATAAGTATGGAGTGGATGTCTAATGCAGTTACTCCATGGGAAAGGTACAGAGTGACAAGATAAATAGCTTCATAAAGGACTTAAAAAGGAAGCACAGGCTAAAGAAATGGAACAGGGTGGTAGTCGAGACTCCTATGAATGGTATGGCAGGGAGCCAACCTCCATGCAGTCAGGCGGGCAGGAGAGTGGATGGTAAGTTTCCTGTTCTGGGTTTACTGGGGGATCTAGATGGAAAAAGAGGAGAGGCTGACAGAAACCCCCTGCTAGTTACTCAGTGAACATGGGGTTACATACACTGTACACTTTTATCTGCTGGATAGTCGCAGACATCTAATAATAAAGCTGCAGCCTGAGTATACCTACATCAAGTGCCTCCTGTCCTTTTGGTACATCCAGACAGAGGATTGAGTGGCACTAATCCTGGATTTCTGTAAAACTGACAACAGGATCAGGTGGAAAAATTAGTACAAAAACCTCCAAAAGTCAGAAGAATAGTCCAGACAGAAATCTGATGGCCAGACCACTGTGTCTTAATTATGTGGCTGAACTCCTGGAGTGGCAATACGCAGCTAGATGTCAGTTAAAAGTGGTTTATAAAAATGTTTGTTTTGCACCTTAGGATTTACAGACTATACAATTCCGAACTGAGACAATTATACCTACAAAGGATGGTAGAGTTAGGATCCAGTGCCAATTCAGGATTTTCTCCCAGGAAAGCTCATGCAATAAATAAATTTGTTATAGTCTTTAGAAGTGCCAAAGGAGTTCTTGTTTGTTTTGCTAAAAACCTAGATACCTTTTGTAATGTGGAAGAGACTATCCCTTAAAATAAAAGTTTGATGAAAATTGTCAGAATGACTTTTCCTTAAATAGTGCATTTAATTTAGGATTAATGCTGTATGGTCAAAGAACATCTTAAACATTGGGTGACGCAGGTTTTCAGCCATAGCTTTGGGAATCAAATTCAGATATGCTTAGCAATCAGGAGTCACAGCTGTGCTTTGACAAAGTAAAATGAATCCATATATGTTAGCACTGATCTGCTATTTATGCTTTAGAACAGCTAAAACACATGGCCCACAGGCCACATGCAGCTCCTAAAGCTATTTCCTGAGCCCCACAACAACACCGTCATTACTGATATTTGCAATATCATTGTATGAAAAGATTTCAGCGATGTGGCCCTCAGACTAACGTATTAGTCCTCATGCAGCGCTGTACTAGTCCTCATGCGGCCCTCATGGTGATTTGAGTTTGAGGCCCCTGCTTTAGAATCAACCAGTTGAAGTATGATCCAAAGCAAGGGTGCCCAGCCTATGGCATGTGGTTAGGGCCCACCAGGGAATTTTCATAAGACCTGTAGCCTGATTCCACACAATATACTAAAAGCTAATTTGTTAGCTTTTTATTGTCATGTTTACCAGATTTTAATTTACACAAGTACATAAACAAATAATAGTGAATATAAACAACCAATCTAAATACATATGAAACAAACACCTTAAAATATAAATCAGTTCTGGGGAATTTAAATCCTATTAACATACATAGAATCTGTTTGGCCCACACAAGGGTGTGGTTAGGTTTATTTGGCCCTCCAGCGTAAAGAAGCTCGAAACCATTCATCTAAGGAATTAATGCAGAACTTCAAATCGAGATCTGAATTCTCGCTCTCGGCTCTTCCCATTAAGTGTTTTGCTGATATGTGGCCTAAGTCATCAAGGGACCTTTTATTTATGTAAATTATTTTTATTTTCTTTATGTAAATTAAGTATATTACCTTATTTGACCTATTTAAATTATCAAGTGTAATCTGATAACTTCTTTACAAAGAAGAGAAACAACTGGTGGTTGGGAGCTAAAATATTTCTAAATGACTTCTAGTCTTGCCTATTGAATAGGTGGAAGAACTGACAGTGAGCATTAGCTGGTGTTTCTGTGGAGATTGATTTGTAATTCTGAATTGTTTTGGTATGTAAAAGTATTGTTTCTTCTTTCAAACTGGGACTATGGGATTGAGGAGTGCAAAGTAAAAATTATTTGAAAATGGCTATTGGACGTAACTCATTTTGGACACTGGAAATAAAAAAAACATTATTCTTGAGTGAGGGTCAAGACCTGTCTTCCTCAGGAGAATCTGACAGAGATATCAGGCTTATGATATTGACTATGGGAAAGTGTTTGCTGGAACTTGGTGTGCTAATTGTCATTGACTGCCTGGGACCTATTTTACTATTTTATAATACATGTTTGAGCACAACACATACAGCACCATATTATAATTATTGTTTCACTTTTACTAAAAAAAAGTGATTTATAAATACTTCTATGCGATTACAGAAATCTATTTAGGCAAACTTTTTCATGTGTGCTAAAGTTATACACTTAAATAAGAGATTATTGGAAGGGCTGACTACTCATAAAATCTACTGAAGTCAATGGGTGAAATTTTCAGCCCTGACCGGACTGCTTTATATCACCAGAGAAGCAAAAACCATCCATAAATCTAATCTGTAAGAAACACTGAATTTCCTTAACACATAGGAATCCTCAGCTGGCACACAATCAACTAGGCTAACTCTCCACCATCAGTTCTCCCTGTACTCTGTTGTGGCTGAGATGGGGCTAAATGGTTAGAGCCCTGCGTGGATAAAAATATGTGGATCTGCATCCGCAAGAAATGGTCTGCAGATATCCACGTTGTATCCATGGATGCTGATATAATGTGAATATCTGTGGATAGCCACATATTTGCAGGGCTCTAGCTCTGCACAGATAAAAATAGGTGGACCTGTATCTGATCTGCATATACAAGAAATGGTCTGCATATATTCTCATTGTATCCACAGGTGTGCATAATCACAGATATAATGTAGATTTCTATGGATTTGCAGAAATCTATAGATGGAGTAGATGACAATTCATTTGATCTCTTGCATAATAGCGCCTTGTGGGGCTGCTGCTAACAGAATAATTTAGAGCAGTGGTTCTCAACCTTTTTCCGGTTGCAACACACTTGGCACTGTACTACACCCTACAGAACACATCAGTCCACCCACCACTGGCCAAATCCAGCCATCTCCCCAGCTTTCCATAGCAGTCTTACTGAAGTGTGCTGGCACAGTAATACATCCTGATACACTGGTTGAGAATGGCTGCTTTAGAGCATCCGAAAAGCAGCTTTCAGTCATGTCAGGAACCATTCTGACACCCTATCAACCCAGAATCAGGAATGCAGAAAGGTAGCCTAGAGACATTCTCCCTTCCAGCTCAGAATGTGGCCCAGTGGAAACAGTAGGTGTTTCACAACTCTGAAAATCAGGTCAGCTTTCTTTGGTAACTAAATATGGATTACTCTAGCCTAATTTTAGATACTAGAGTTTGAATATTTCGTGTTACTAATTTTTTCAATCGAACAAATACACACACAAAATACATATGGTGTGTCACAGAAGGAAGATATGATATGTATAAGATACAACAAAATACAGCTGACCTGAGCAAATAAAAATGATGAGAAACACTAAATACACATATGGTATTATAAAAAGTAGTTAAGAATGACTTGTTTTTTATCAGGTCTTTCCACTTTTCCCAATACCTTCCAGTAGTTTGGTTTTTAAACTTACTATGTGTAGTATATGCTTCATTTTCTCTTAATTCTTTTATTCACAAGAAACATAGGGCTATATTTGATATTTAGTTTTGCATCTGTATTGATGGAATATAATTACTGGCTAAAGCAAAACGGACTCTAAACAGGTATCATTCTTTCTGTAATTTCTGTTATTTCATGGTTATTATAGTTTTATCGCTATTGTTAGACAAATCTGTTTACAGTTGTTAATGGGTAAAAATAATCATTTTACTTTGAAGAGCAATTTGTACTACAAAAACAAATGTTCATAAGCTCAGATACCACTGTGACAGGCACTATAAAAGATCCTGAAACAGATCATATGAATTTGATTTTTTCCTTTTAGTTCCTAGTTGACATACAAAAACTGTGTTCTCATAATGCATTATTCATTAGTGTTTTGACTAGGTGTTTGCAATAGCCAGAATTTTAAAATAGACTGGCAGCCTTTCTAAAGTAGAAATAGAGAAAAAGTTTTCTAAAACTGAGCAAGATGCTTTATTACATCTTTGTTATTTATACTGAAAAAAAGAAGCTGGATTCAGAAGCCATTTGTTCTGTCAAATATTTCTCTTCACTGAAGTTTTCTTGTTTGTTTATACTTTGTTGCATTTCCTCTTGTTAGGTATGTATGTTTTAAATGTTCTTAGTTTGATCTAAATATCTTAATCTTTCTCCTGGTATTTAGCATATTTAAATGAAAATAGTTATTTCATCATTCATTTTGTGATTCAAATAAAAACACTTAAAAAAACTTCTTAGAAATTAAGAAGATAAGAAAGACGATGTAAAAATTAACTTCTAAAAAAAATCTCAAAAATGAAACAAAACTTTATAGTTCAGTATATTGCCAACAATGGGACATTTGAAGGCAGCTTGGGGAGCGAGTTATGCAAGACCCAGAAAAAAGGACCTTTTCACTGTTCTGTTCTAGGTATTCTTATAGCTGAGACTGTTCCACCTCCTCTTCAGACATGGTATAGAAAGTATTTTACGTGCTATAAATTAAGGAAAATTTACATCGCATCTGCTGTTGTCAGGTTAGACTGCTGAAATACACAACACCATCAGTATGTGAGCCTGATTCAACACATTTGCTGTCCAATTTTCACAATATGTAAATCAATTTTCAGTCTACTTCGGAAGATAGAACTTTTTTTTTTTTTGTAAACAGTAGATGGCCCCTAATTATTACAAAGAATATTTTATCTAGAGTATATTACAGTGAAAGAAATTAATACAGATGTTATTAAAAACTCTCATAGCTGCACATGGAGCAGGGATTGAAAACTGTTTAGCTATCCCCATGCCCAATTAACCCTGTCAGAAAGCTATATATGCTATGTTCTATCTTCCACTAATAATTTTAGAGCTCAATCCTGCAAGATGCTGGGCACCTTGACATCCACTGAAGAAAAAGGGAACTGAAGGCCCTAAATATTTTGCAAAGGAAAATGTGTCTCACTGTGTCTTTCCCAGCTTTCATTTGCCTTCCTTAGATGAGATGATTTCAGCCTCCCCTTCCATTCACATTAGATATTTTGCAGTCTATTTTCTGCCTATCCTGATAAGAAGTATTGCTTTTAGACGTATGGCTTTTTCCCTCTTTCTTCACCATATTTACAAGTCACAGACAGTAGCATTATTAAAATATCATCAGATTTATATAAGTTATCATCATCGTTGTTGTACTGTTTATGTGACAGTCATGTAAGTAAATATGTCCTTAGTCATACATGAAAAAAACATTTTACACTACAGGGTTTGGAAAGGGCCTCAGCTTGTACCCCCTACTGAGATAAAACTCTTATGGAAATCAGTAAGTGGTTAATCTGAATAAGAAGTTTATAATCAGATATCATAGTTACACGAAAGCATTAAAGTGATATTAGTAGCCTGGTAACTAAAGCTTAATAGTTCATTACCATACTTACAAATTGAAGTTCCTTTGTATTAAACTGCTCTGTTTGTTTGTTTGTTTGTTTTTAATGTAAGAATATATTTGGAACATTGAGGAAGTCATCACAGGAACAGTACTAAGATTCTCTGTGTTTATCTAGTAACGATATGATTCTTCAGATGTCATATCGTATGAGAATTCTCACATACATCTTAAGAAACATATAATACAATCCAACAATTATAATATTGCAGTTTTTTTAGGTTTAACAATCTAGACAAACAAATTACACAAAGAATTTTTTTCTGATCCTATGCATCACATGTTCCAAAGGGGTAGCCTTGCTAGTCTAGTTCAGCAAAACAAACAAGGAGTCTGGTGGTACTTTTAAAGACTAACACATTTTGTAGAAGAAAATCCGATTTCGTCAGGTGCTTGAAAATGGGGAACTTTCAGAATAGAAGCAAAATAAATGAAGGGAAATGTAAGTCACAGGATCTGGTCAGGCTGCAACAGAAAATGAAAGCAGTTGTTAAGATTCAAACAATCATGTACAGCAATTAGCAGGGAGGTAGGTGAGGGACAAGCTAAAAAATTACCTGTTGTAATGGGAAAAGAACCCATAATCTTGCATCACACATGACTTATGGCCTGAGTTTTTCAACACAATATAGACTCAATGAGGGTTATTAAAATTGCAATAGTCCTCAGCATGCCCAGGTCTGGAGTATAAATTTAGGTCTGTATATTCCCATCAGTAAAGTGGCTCTTCCACTGATGTCAGTAGGAGGCTTGTACAAAGATTGAGAATAGTCTTTATATATAGTAAGCAAACTTGTAATTATTATTTGTTCAGTACTTAAATGCTGTATTGCCCATTGAGAAAAATATTAACAGGCGTGCGGCCTCCATTATTTCTGCTTCATTTCTACTCCTTCCCTGTCTCCTTCCCCCCATTCTACCCATTTCATGGCTTTGTGCATATACGCTATCTTTCAGCACTAAAACAGGAAATCTGGTTCAAGAGGTGAATATAGCTGACTTGCTTGGTAATAGTTGCCCAAATGTAAGTGAATTTAACATCTTTTAAAGCAGAACATGCCAAGGAAACACACAACAATAACATTTAACTTGAAAAAGAGGAACTATACAAAAACTGAGGAAGCTAGTTAAATGGAAATTAAAAGAAACTGTCACAAGATGCCTGAAAACTGCATGGATACTATTTTAAAACTCAGTGCATAGTGCAAAACTAAAATAATAATAATAAACATCAGAGGATCAAAAATGCCACCAGAGCTAAACAGCATTGTAAAGCAAAGTGATGCCAGGCAAAAAGGGCATCCTTTAAAAAACAGAAGTCAAATCCTAGTAAGGAAAATAGGAACATAAATTTTGGGAAATCAAGTGTAAAAGTATAACAAGACAGGCCAATAAAGAATTTGAAGATCAACCACATTAAGACCCACAAGCTAAGAGCAAAATTATTTTTAGGTGCATTGAAATCAGGAAGGAGACAGTCCGTGGGATCACTGGATGATCAAAGGATTGAAGGAACATTCAGGGAAGATAAGACAGCTGAGGAGAACCTAAATGAATTCTTTGCATTCGTCTTCACTGCAGAGGATCTGGGGAAAGATCCTCACACTGAACTATAAAAAAATATGAGGAACTTTTCCGGAATGAGCTGTTAACAGAAAGTTTTAGAACAAACTGAAAAATTAAACTGTATTAAAAGTCACCAGGCCCAGATGGTATTCACTCAGGATTTCAAAAGGAACTCGTATGTATGAAAAATCAGAACTAGCCACTGTGGTATGCTTAAGTCAGCCTCTGTATTAGACAACTGGAAGAGAGTTAATTTGATGCTAATTTTTTTAAAAGCTCTAGAGGCAATGTTGGCAATTACAGACAAATAACCAGACAAATTGGCTTAAACTACAGTAAAGAACAGAATTATATTGATAAACACAATACAGTATGGAAGAGAAACATGGATTTTCTAATGGTATTTTTGCCTCGCCCATTTATTAGAATTCTTTGAGGCTGTCAAGAAGCATGTGAATAAGGGTGATCCAGCCAAGATAATGTACTTGGACTTCCAGAAAGTCTTTGATCAGGTCCCTCACCAAAGGTTCTTAAGCAAACTAAGTGATCATGGGATAAGAGTAGGGTGACTAGACAGCCAACATGAAAAATCCAGGCACTTGGTTGGGTAGCAGGGGGTTAGAAACTAGCATGAAGTCCTCACCGGAAGGAGAAAATTAACTTTATCTGAGAATACATTTCCATGGTTTACTGGACTATAAAGACAGGGAGTCTGAGCTTCAATGATAAGTAATTGAATTAACTGATTACATACAAAATTACTCTACTATAAAAGGTACCAAGTGATATCTTTCATGAAAGCTAATGAGTGAGTAATATCTTTGTGAAATGTAGGTATTAACACTACATAAAAAGTAATGGATATTTACTAATATTTGACTTCACAGTCTGACCAAACAAAGGGAGAAACAGATTTCCTCCCAGACAGTAGGGAAAGTGGCATGATAGAATCAAAACAATGAAACTTTATTTACACAAATATCAGCAGGAGGGTGCAAGGTCCACACGAAGAGAACAGCATGAGGTCATCTTGACTCTTGACACAGGTCAACATACTCGGAGATCTAAGGGGGAACAAAGCCATTTTGGCATCTTTTAACTAGAGGGAAAGCAACACCTTGTACTTCTATAGAAGATCGTAGCAGAGATAAAGCCAATCATGGCTTTGAAAAGAAGAAAGATTAGTAAGAAATCTACTGTGAATATAAACGGAAGTTCTGTAAATTGCGTCTTAGCTGTAAGAAAGCGTAATTCACTTTTATTTTGCCTTTATCCCTGGAACTTGAACTTATTTAAAACCTTTCTTTTTGTGAGTAAACTTGTTTTACTTTTAATCTAAACCAACCTCGTGCAGAGTTCAAACTGAAGTGATAGTTAATTCCAGTTAAAGTAAAAATGATCTATGATTATGTCTCTTTGAAGTAGTAACAAACTTGACTAATTATCCTGAGTGTCCAGGAGAGAGCTCATTTGGCCCACTGACTTCAGCAGAATATGTGGGTGGTCAGCCCTTCTAAAAATCTCTTATTTAGGTATATAATTGTAGCATACATGAAAATATTGGCCTAAATACATTTCTGCAATGACAAAAAAAAAAGTATTCAAAAAGGTATTCAAGGCAGATTGTTTTAGGGAAATTTGGGGTAATCCTGACAGTAAAAAACAAAGCTCATGGAGCCCAGAGTGGGACTGTTGTGTTATAAGTAGGCTGGTGGGGTCAGAGTGCTGAATGAGAGCTTCACAACACACTGACTTATGGAAATTCACACCTGTCTGCTAGCTAGCTGTTAGGGTCCAGGCTGTGAGTCACAGCAGCAGAATATTTAAGGCATCAAAGCTTACAGGGCAGACTCTGACACAGTATCTCACTAGTCGCGTCGAACTCCTAAATGCTACAAGCTTCCAGTGCAAAGACTAGCTAGCATAGCTCTTCTCCATGCCATGCATCCCTCTATTCTCACACCACTGTACCTGCCACTAGGTCCCATTCTAATCTGTTCTTTCCTCTTTGCATTCCTTCTCATCTTCTCCCTCTTTCTACAAATATGCAGATAGCAGCAGGACAATTTATTTTTAAAAATATTTTAATACATATTTTTTAATATCCTATTCAGCCTACGTGAAATAACAGTGTTGCACAAACACAAAGCTGTTTTACTATATATTTTTGTAATTTCCCCATTAATCTACCACCTCTCTACCCAAGAACTCCCCAAACCAAACTAAATGCTAACTACATGTCATCTAGCACAGCCAAGAAAACAAAATTTCAGAGGTTACAGACCAAGCCATTTTGAGACATCTGCCCCCCCCACTCAAAAAAACAAAAAACAAAAAACAAAAAACAAAAACCAAACCAAACCAAAAAACAGTATTTCATAACTGAACTTCAGGTAAATGTTCAATGCATCCTACCACAACAGTGCTTTTTGGTGATTATCATGAAATCCCTTAGAAAATGTCTATCCTTGGATGAAGTCTGGAATGATATATTTCAGCAAGATTTATTAATTTAGTGTTGGGGATCTGAGTAATTAGGGCAGTGGGGCTGAATACTGGCCTCATAATCAGAAGCTGTTTTCATTCTCAGTTATGAACAGGTTAGTGCTGCTTTAGTTTAATCATGGAAAAACATGTTTCCAGAATATTCAGGGTTGCTTGGGAAATACTAAGGTTTCTAAGACTTTAGAGTTGCAGTCACTGTGACCAACTTAGCACAATGTATATGTAGTAAAGTGGTCAGCTTCCAGGATAGCAGAAGTAAGCCTCAGTTATAAATTTCGATGCCATAATACACATTTCTGGTCTAAATCATGTATCTCATGTGCTTAATAGTACCACCCAGAAAGTAGAACAAGTAATTGTTTGGGGGTGGAATAGGTGGGGAAACATCTATATACATACACATATACGAAACCAAAGGATTCTCATAGCTTCCTGTATCATGTACAGCTCTTCCTGAACAGATCACCTAACTGATGTGCATTTCGGCAAATATCTTCTTTTGCAACGACTTCAAACAAACCAAATTCCACAAGAGACAAGGCGTCTGCCTAATACATTGCAGTGATATAACCTCTTGACCGCAACTTTTCTATATGTGCATCACAAAAGGCTCTTGACAACTGTCATTTTCAGAGATTAATATAAACATTAAAAAAACAACAACACCACCATAATACTATTTGAGCAGAAATAGGGAAAACCAGATGCAACCTGGTTCAGTATTTCAGTCCATTTTAACCCCAGCTCCCCTGTGCTAGGTATTTTAGTTTTGATCTATTCATTTCAAAAACCAGAAAATTCTCACAGTTGCTCTAACAGCTATATTTAAATTCACCTCTTTCTCAAACTGCCTCCAAGCAGAACCTTACTTTTTATTTGAAAAGTAAATCTTCTGTACCACAAATCTGATGGAATCAAAGCTTCCTAGAACCACCTAAACTTTTAAAGTTTGTACTATGAGACCACTGATGCCAGGCATCAGTAACCAAAGATTTCCCCCCACCCCCAGTATTTATACATACCCAGCCCTTCATTTGTTAAATTCTTGTAAAAAAAAAACAAAACAAAAAAACAAACAAACAAACAAACAAAAACAAAAACAAAAACAAAACCAAACCCCCAACGAATTACTCAGTCTACAAGTGGGTAAATCCTGTGTGGCTTATGTCAACTTTTTCTCCCTCCCACTGATACATATATATACGGGGTAAGATCCCAGCATCACTGAATTCAATGGGAATTTTCCCATAGGCTTCCTTGGGGACAAGATTTCAGCCACCAAATATAAAAATATTAGAATACAGTATCAAAAGTGAAACAGCTATTAACTCAGGTCAGCACAATAACAAAGTCTTCATTTCTTTATTGTTTTAGCTTTTTGGTTAAAATATCTCTATCGCCTCCATAGTAGCTAAGTGAGTAAAAAAGTCCACCTAGAGAAGTGCAGAAAGGGGGTGCGTGTGGACTCTTTGGCATCATTCTCACCATCTCCCTGCCTGCTCTTTTGATCTTCAGTGGATGCTTCACAAGGTTTCTGATTCTCAGATGGGAAACAAGTCAGTCAAGAGAGTACGAAGGATAAGGCTCAGAGGACAACCATTCTAGCAGTTTTGGCCTGCCTCCATCCTATGGGTGCTCTGTGTCCAATTTATGTTGATTGGATATCATTAATCCAGAGAGGTTCCCCGCTATATTCTGAAATGCCTGTTTCTATATTCTGAAATGCCTGTTTTGTCCCATGATATTTATGTTCTTTGTACAATATACATCTCTATTGTAACTAAAGGTTGGCTTGAACTTTTATTGAAAACTCCCCCTTTTTAATGGTTAGAATCCCAGAGCATCACAGGGAACATCTACACAGCTTGTGATAATGAAGTCTCCCAGACTGGACTGACATACTTGGACTTCTGGAGCTCACACTAATGCTTTAAAAATAACTGTAGACAGTACTCTGAAGTCATGGGTCAGGGTGGAACTCAGGCTTGGAAGCCCATCCCCCAGCCTAGACTTCCAAACCTGAGCCACATCTTCAAAATGCTGTCTACGCAAGCTCTTATGCCAGTAAAATTTATGTTGCTTAAGGGAAGTTTTTTCACACTCTTGAGTGACAAACATTGTGCCTGCGTAAGTGCTTCTGTAGACAAAGACCATGGCTGGAAGGAACAAATGTCTAGTCTGACCTCCTCTATATCCACCAAACAGCACTCACACACTAAACCCAACAGCTGAAATTAAACTGAAGTCTTACAGCTCACAAGAGACAAGTCTAGTGCACGCCCTAAACAGAAGAGGGGGATCCAAGGTGCATCAATGAGCAAAGCCTCTACAATGGAAGAGAAATAACTCAATGAAATGCATCTAGATAATTCCAGAAACCAACCCATAGCCCCAGGACTGCAGAGGAAGATGAAATAATCCCAGGATCACTGCCAATCTGACTTTAGGAAAAATACCTTCATGATCCACATATGATGATCAGTTGGACCAGTGGTTCTCAACCACTGTGTCAGAGCACATTACTGTGTCACCACACAGTCATAAGTGTGTCACAGAGAGATGGGGGAATGACTGGAGCTGGCTTGGGGTAGGTGGACTAATGTGTCCTGTAGGGTTGCAACATGCTGGAAGTGTGTCACTGACCTTGAGCATGCGAGCAAAAACAAGCCAGCCAAGCATCTGACAAAACGCTTGGCATCACCCCAGAGCATTGGTCCATCCCATCCAGAGCCCCATCCCCAGCTGTGGCCATATCTGAGGTTTCAGAGAAAGGAGATTAAACACACACACACACACACACACACACACACACACACACACAAAACAACACCTAAAGAAACACACCTGAAATATGCTGGAGGGAAAACAATCCTTTCTTGACTACTGTAGGTAGCCAGTTGAAGACCTGAAATGTAACATTTTAGGAACATAAGACAAACTGGAAGTAAGCCTCAAGTTTATTGAGCCCTGCCTCCTAGTATCACAAGTAGCCACATCATACGATCTAGCTCTGTCTGAAAACTAGTTGTTTGCCTCCACAACTCTTATCGGGAGTGTTTTCCAGAACCTCATCCTTCCGATGGCCAAGAGCCTCCTAATTTTCAGCCTGTATTTGTTCAGGCTCTAGTCAGTTATTCAACTGAGTCTTGAAACTGTAAGGTATCATTTGCGTATACTAGAACATCAGGGGGCATTCTCCATTAGAAGAATTCAAACATTTATAACTATGCATTTAATTAGCATCTGTTCCAGTCTAATGGCTATATAATACAGAGTTCTGTTTTTAAAATTGCCTAAACAAATATATAGAGCAAGTATGTCAACTTACTGGTTATATAAGAAAGAAAGAAAGAAAAGCTTTCAATGTGTTCATTGTAATATATTTAGTAAATACTGTATATACTTGGGTATAAGCGAAGCTGAGCACAAACTGACCCCCCAATTCTGAGCCCCAAAAAGAAGCTAAAATTGGTGACCCAGGTATAAGCCGAGGTCCCCTTTTGGCCTTGCCCCAACCCCCCACCCACTGCTGCTGGCTTCCTCTGGGGTTTCTGACAGCTTCCCTACCCCAAAATCTCTGCTGCTGCTTTTCCCTTGCCCCCTCGCCATCCATTCCTCACTCCTGCCCTCCTGCTCTGCCCTTTCCTCACTTTCCTCACCCCTGCTGCCCCCTGCTCTGTCCTTTCCGCACTGCTACACCCCCGCTCACTTCTCATTTACCTCACTGTTGCCCCTTGCTGTGCCTTTTCCTCACTGTTGCCCCCTTGCTCCCACCTGCTCTGCCCTTTCCTCACTGTCGTCACCCCTGCTGCCCCCTGCTCTGCCCTTTCCTCACTGCTACGCCCCTGCTCACTTCTCAGTTTCCTGCTGTTGCCCCCTGCTCTTCCTGCTGCCCCCTGCTCTGCCCCTTTCTCACTGCTGCTCTCTGCTCCTCCTACTGCCCCCTCCTCACTGCCACCCCCTACTCTGCCCTTCCCTCACTGCTGCCTGCTGCCCCCCCCGCTCTGCCCCTTCCCCACTGCTGCCCCCCTGCCCCTCCTGCTGCCCCCCTGCTCTGTTCTTTCCTCACTGCTGCCCCCCGGCTCTTCACTACTGCCCCCCCTCCTCTGCCCCTTCCCCACTGCTGCCCCCCGGCTCCTCCTGCTGCCCCCCTGCTCTGCCCCTTCCCCACTGCTGCCCCCCTTCTCTGCCCCTTCCCCACTGGTGCCCCACTGCTCTTCCTGCTGCCCCCTCGCTCTTCACTGCCACCCCCCTACTCCCTTCTCAGTTCCCTGCTGTTGCTCCCCTGTTCCCCAACACCCTTTCCACCCCTTTCCCTGTGACCCCACAACCCCTGCTGCTGCTCTTCCTAGCCTGCCAGGCACGCCCCCAATTCCCAATCCCTGTCACTGCTTTCCTGGGCTCCCCAAAAACCCTGGGTCCTCCTGCCGCTTTCCTGGACTCCCCGACCTCCCCCCAATGCCGAAGCCCTGCTGCCCCTTCCCTGGCCTCCCTGAACTCCCCCACAAAAACCCTCCCTGCTGTCCCATCACTTTCCCCAACTCCCCGACCCCCTGTCCGTGCCACGCTTCCCTGGCCTCCTTGAATCCCCCCCTCAATGTTGAGGCTAATCCCCCCCTGGGCCCCCTTACATGGCTGCTCCAGACGCCGGGGTCCCCTCCTCACTCCAGCCCCAGCCCTGGCCAACTGCCCAGGATGGCCACCCGGCAACACTGGTGATGGCGTATTTCTTATTACTTAGATTTAAAAAACACCTCAGGATTTGTGTCAAGCTGCATATAGGAGGCAATTGGAATTCAATTAAAAATGTATAAAGCCAGCATTGTAAAATTATTTTAATAATTAAATAAAACTATCTTAAATGTGCTGTATACGTAACAAAAATAAGTGTATCAAACCTAACTGGTTTTTAAATAAAGGAAGTATTACTGTACTTGGTGAACTGACAGACTGCTTCTGGTAGCCATGGGCCAGATCTCCAAAGGCATTTAGGTGCTTAAAGACGCCAGTAGGTCCCAAGTGGAGTTGTCCCAGACAGGAAGAAAGAAAGACGAGGCACATCGGAAGTAATTTGATTAGGCTGCACCTCAACTCCTATGGGAACTATCAAACAATAATTTCTATAGTGTAGATCATCATTTCTTGCTTATTCACTCCTACTGAATGGAAGGCTGCCATCAGCCACCCCCTCTCCAAAAAACACACCTGGTCCCCAATGTATTGCTGGGTCCCCATCACTTTCTCCTCAGATTACACCTAAGGAGCTGGGAAAAGATGGTTCATACCTCACAGTACTAGGCATTAGGCTCCTTGACCCTATTCCACAGTTTCTTTAGGGGATGTGTAGAGATTACTGTTTGCCAAAGGCTGAGAGTGGCCAATGGGATAGATCACTTGATGATTACCTGTTCTTTTCATTTCCTCTGAAACATGTGACACTGGCCACTGTCAGAAGTCAGGATGTTAAATTGATGAACCATTGGTCTGACCCAACACAGCTGTTCTTTTGATGCCTTTCCCATACTTCACTCCCAATTCACGTCTACAGGACCTTTAAAGAATGAGAACCTGCACTGGACACTTGCAATGCCAAGATGTGACAATCTGAACTTTGCCTTCTGATTTATCCTACTGGATGTCTGGGTGCTGGGTGGGAAGAGAAAAAACCAACCCTGCCCTGGCGCATCAGGCAGAGAGAGAAAGATTTGTTTCTAGTAACAGAAAAAAGACGATGAAGAAAAAATAAAGCAACTAGCCTGATGTCTCCACTCTACCAAAAGCAAAAACGAAAAGAAAGCCTGATCCTATACTAATAACTGAGGTGATCAGTTCTAATTGGATTTAGGCCTCCCACTAGTAGCAGAGAAAAGAAAAGGGAAGGCAGAATGTCTCCTTAAGCAACTGCCCAAAGGTCTCTCCCAGAGGAAAGGGAGGTCCAGATAGAAAAGCACTGCTCTCTTCTCATACAAACGCTGGACTTGTTTAATACCTGTTATTTTGTTCGGATTTCTCCTGGGGGGGGAAGTCCTAGGACCACCTAGGGCTGAGCTGACCCAGGAGGGTGGGCCATACTGCTGGAGGAGGCAGTTGCCACCTCCAAGAAAGAGTATGACCTTGTTACAGAACATGCTTTTGTGGTGTGCGGACAACCTTCATGCTGCCTTAACCCAAATACTGACCTTGAGGGAAGGGGGGCATGGGAAGAGGCCAGACTTAAGTGCCTTGCATGTAAGCCCAGTAGCATCAAGGGGCCTGCACTTCTCCACTGACAACCTCTCAGCATGTCACAGGCCTAAGTCCTGAGCACTAGGTGATGCTCTCTTACCAACTATCCCTTCCAAGTGCATGGGAGGGTGAATGGCTTATTTAAGTCCCACTAGCTTGCTCTCCTTGCTTCCTGGTCAACTGCCACCCAAGTCCAGAAGAAGAATAAACCCTTTAAGGAGCTAACCACCCTTCTTTACAGCCAGTGCAGAAAACGGCTCCTTTTTTAGCATTTGTGGTGGTTGCATTTTCAAAAAAGCCTAACCAGGTTAGATGCCTAACTCCCTCTGACATCAAAATCAATAGACATTAGAATTCAAACTGATAGGAACTTCTGAAAATCCTGCCAGGAAACTATCTGTATGTTTAGGTTCCTGAATACCTCTTTTAAGATCTGACACCATGACTTCCGCCCCCTCCCCCACAAGAATTACTAGAACTCCTCTTCTCCCATCTGGTTTTTATTAAGAGGGGTTGTGTTCAGTGCAGTATTATTTCAAGTGGTCTAAAGTCTAGTCATCTCCTCTTGAGTTAGCTTAGCTCCAGTAAGAGTGTTCACAGTGCAAAACAATACCTGAGCTACAGAGTGTGATTGCAGCAGCTACACAGAACAGCATCCCCAACTGCACTGCTAGCAGCCCTTGAGGTTTAACCCATATCTCCTGATGGCCCCGGTAGCTGGAGTTGAAAGCGCCACTTAACTCAAGCTAGATATAGTTGTGTGAGCAGGATCAGACTAGGGGCAAGAGTCAAGTTATACCTCATGCTAGCATTACAATGAAGACAACCCCATAGGTGGGAAGACAAAAACAAGCTTTTCTGCTTTTCCAGTTCCTAACAGGTTTCTCAGCTGTGAATGAACTAATCCAAATGAAGACAATATTCTCTCTGTGCTTGCTAGCTTAACTGAAACCCAAAGCCATAAAGGGAGAAAATTTTGTGCACAACATAAACCAAAAGAACTTACATTTGAGAAACATGAATGCCAATATCTTCTCATTTGCAAAGACAAAAAATTACAGAGATATTTAATGCAGTAAAAATTCTGGCCTTAACACAAATTATCACAACTTTAGACTTAATTTTAAACAGTTTTCTTTTAAAAAAGAAAAAAGGCATTTAATTTAATTTAAAATGTCATTTAAATAAAACATTCAGAGGTTTCATTTGTTTTTTTTAAATTGATTCTCATCCACTCTGCTATAATCCTAAGCACAAAATAAATATTTATTTAAGAAATATTAATTGTTATATCTTCAAAAATATGCTAGGAAGGCAACACTTCAGTTAACATTAGAACACTATAACATGGTAAACTTACTACTTCGAAAATTTACCTCTAAAGTTTCTTATTTATTACAGTCCTACATTCCTCATGGGACTACTGTGACGAATAAGTGATACAGAATGAGGCACTTACACTGAAAAAAACTAATTGTACCTCTTGACAATGTGGGGCAGCAAAAAAATAAACGAAAAAAAGTGTTTACCTCAACTGTGGAACTCATGCTTTTTTGTGATCATAAAACTTGATTCTTAGTGTTTTATTTTTTAAGATATATACAAAGAACTACTACTGTATGACTTCAATTGTATTTAAAGTCTCAGCTCAGAAGGAACTTCAGCACATGCTATCTTTAAGAAATGTGCTCGCCAATCTCTATTAGACACACCGCCTAAGCATACATTTAACGCCCATTAAAGTTATGCATCTTTCACCCTGTAAGTGCAACTATTTTAAATATATACTAATAAGACATTGTTCCATATCTCTCATTGTAAAGATAATTTTATAAATCAGATAATAAATTCATTATTAACTTAAATTTGCCATATAAAATCTGGTGTTAAGGATATATTTCTATTTACCAAATTTAAAAAAAAGTCATTATTTATAGTGTATTTATAGCATTCCTAAATTTAAAGGTCTCTTTTCAATTTGATTTTGCAGGGTTTATTTCATAACTTATGCTCTTAAAAAAATAAATGGCAGATATATTCAGTTTTAAACGGAGCAGTTGTTCATGCCTTCTCACATACATATAAGCACTATACTTAATGTAAGGTAACTTTGTTTAGAGCAGTTATGCTGCAACCTATGAATAACATTTGACTGTGAACTTATCAAGTAATGAATAATAAATATCAAGTTTTATCAGTTTCACGTGCACCTAAAGAACCAAGAACTACATAAAAGATGTTTCAGAATCTATATTTTATACTTTTAATGTTGACTCATTAGGATTTAAATAACAGATTCTAGGTGAAGCAACATAACTAAATTAGAACAAGCACAAGTTCATTTTCACACCAACATACTCAGTCCCTTCTTACTCAATTTACATGTATAAAAGGGAAAGAAGACATGTTAGAGCACAAGGCATACTAACATATTTTTTGCAGAAGACAATTCACTAAGGAAGTGAAAATTTAAAACTATCAGTCAACTACAGGATAAAAAGTTAATATTTTTAAAATAAATAAAAATATACAAAATAGTTTATAAAGCATGCAAACAACCACAAGTATCAATTTTTTATCTTACTGAATGTTTCAATTTTCATTTAAGTTTACCCTTTTTATTTTAATATCTACTTTTAATATTTAATGGAGCTTAAATACATGCTTTAGCGGTTTGTTTAAAGGAGACTGGAAAGGTCACTTGCTTATATACAAGCATGTGAGTAAGTGCTTTGCTGAACTAAGACCTCAAATTCAGTGAGAGTCATGTAATAAAAGATTTTTTGTATCCATCTGAAAAAAAATTAAGGATCTAACTACAGTAGCAAAAAATCATGATTATCATAATTAAGGTAAATGCTCTGTTTCATTGATATCATTGGTGCCCCACATAACTTACCCACTAAAATACATTTAAGACACATTAAACCTACAAGAACCAAAGGAAGTTTGAATTTAGGTCATACTCTATACTCAATTCATTTTTTTGTGTGTAGAATATTTCAACACACAACAGTATGTGACTTACAATTTTGGGGATCCTTTCAACAGCTCAGTGGAATAAAATTAATGCATCAATTTTACTGTTGTCTTGTTCTTGGTTAAGGAAGAACTTCAGTGTTTCTGAACATATTTGTGGGTTACATTTCATTTTGCACCCTGTGACTTTATTATTTCTTTCTTAAGTGGATTATTACCATTCTAGGGCACAAAAAAATTAGCTTGGAAATGAAGAGTTTCAGAGCAATTCCTCTACTGCAGACGCAACTATGTTTCCAAATGGATTTCCACATCCTTAAACCTGCATCTCTCCTATATCTGCAGGGACTGTGGAAGATTCACTAAAGGAAGAAAATTTTTCATATCCATAAACTGGGGCTCTGCAATACAACATTCAACAGTCTAAACCAAGTTTTTCTTTGCTGTTTGAACTTGCTAAGCAAAATGATTAACCATTTTAAAATCTCCAAGATTCTCTCTCCATCCTGCTGCACTCATTCTGCAGATTCAGATTTGTGCTTTTCTTCCACTGTATTGAATGGGAACCTAAACTATAGAGGACCAGAGTTTTTCCATTTTTATTATGAATCCCAGTCAGAATTCAATTCACTGCATCTCAAGTGGCTCGCTGTGACAACCTCTTCCCAAGCCAGAAATGCTCAAGGCAGATATGCACCATGTGCTTGTCTACATTTAAAATGCTACAGCGGAGTAGCTGCAGCACATCAGTGTAGGTACTTCCTATGCTAACAAGAGGGGGTTCTCCTATTGACACAGATAATCCATCTCCTACAGAGGTTGCTGGTAGCTTGTCAGGAGAATTTTTCCATTGACCTAGTACTATTTACATGGGGACTCAGATCAGCTTAAGTACACTGCTTAGTGGTGTATGCATGCCGACTAAATCTTCTAATGAAGCCCAGGCCTAAGATCTTGCTTTCATTGTGGGCTGCTGATTCCTTCAAAAGATTTTTCTTTTTGTTTGTGAGTACTTAGTGTTCAAGAAAGACCAAAGGGATGAAGGACCACTGGAAATGATCTTGTCTAAAAGGCAAATAAAGATATTTCCAATAGAAGCATCAGCAGTGGTGGTACATGTCTTTTAGATTTATAGGCTCCACTTAACGCCAGATGTATGAGATCAAGGAGGTTCCATTTTAATGTTTTTGTACTGAATAACATGATTAAACCACTTGAGATGCTGGGCTGCATGGTTCCCCAACATCTTTAGATAACTGTTAAAGAGAGAGAGAAAAAATTCCTTTTCCTCAGCACCTATGAAGGACTGGAGAGATGTGCTTCCAAATCCAATATATGATATACGGTTTCTGTTACCATGTGGGGTTTTATTTGTTGTTTTGTTTGGTGGAGAGAAGTGAAGGAAGCAGAGAAAGGATCTAGCAAAGTTTCTGAGGAGGAAAAGGAAACTCTGTATCATTTTTCAACATAGATAGGAATTACAGCTATGTCTACACTAGCAAATTAGTTCAGACTAAGCAAGCTTAGTATGAAATAATTTGAACCCAGTCTACACTAGGCTTTGCCTAGTTTGAACTGAAAAAGCATAGTTCAGCTGGTTAGTCTGAACTAATTGCTTAGTTCAAACTAATTTTCATATTTAATTCAAACTACCCCAATGATGACATTCGAGTTTGAACTAAATAAGTTCAAACAAGCAGTTAGTTCGAACGAAACATTTTTTTAAATTTAAACCAACTTTTAGTTTGAACTAGCATGCTTTTTTAGTTCAAACTAAAAAGTTATTTCAAACTAAAAATAAACATGCTTAGTCTAAACTAACTTTTGAACTACTTCAGACTAACCAAATCCAAACTAAGATTTTAGGTGAAGATACAGCCTTCCAGTCTAAAGCCATTTTCTACCCCTTTCTCACACACAGTGAGTTTCAGCATCCTAGAGCAGTGGTTCCCAACCTTTTCTTTTCCATGGCACACCTTGATACTTTTAATTCTTTTGACACATATCACCATATAGTCGCCAAATGAACTCATGAATATACTTGAGCCAAACCAGCATACTCTGAATAGTTTTTCAAAAAATTCCACTGAATGCTTGCTCAGGCCTGACGACACACCCATGTGCCTCGGCACACTGGTTGGTAAACACTGTCCAGAGGAACTTCCATATGAATGAAAATACGGGCTGAGAAGCAAAATCTATTGTGCAGACTTGTGCAGCTTTGCACGTCAGTATCGAACTAGGATAGCCTTGATGCTGACCTTAGGAACACGAAGAGCCAATCCTGATCCTAACAGGAGTTAGGAGGCAATCTGCTGTTTGGGAGCTTACTTGCAAGGAACAAAATTTAGGATTATTTTTCATGGTCATATCTTCTATAAAAGAACAGGCCTTAATGAAGCTCCAAAGTCACTAAGCCACGGATTTTAGTCAGAGAAAACTATAGCAGTCTATTAACCAAGTCCCAAGCAGTCATTCATACACAAAGGTTAGCGATGAGAAAAAAATTAGTGGCTACTAAGGCAAAAGGCTTTAAGTTTCCAAGTGCCTTCTGCCATTTCCACATGCAGAATCCACTATTCTGTCCCCAGAATTCAAAATGGAACCACTAGCATTTAACTAAATGGAGGATCTTCTAAACTTTGTTTAAAAACAAAACAAAAACAAAAACAAAAACAAAAACAAACAAAGAAAACCCACCTTAAGGAACAGCTAGCAGCAACAAGAGAATAAATGGCTAATCATGGAACCTCCCTGACTCACAGCCTCAGTTTTGGTTAAATGCATGGAGATGATTATTCATTTATTCTAATTTATAACATCACCCCATCTTAAACAGTTATTATTATTTATATTACAATATGGCCTAGAGTTTCTAATTAGGAATCAAGGCCTTATTTCATTATTCACTCTGAACATATATAATCACATACACCCTGACCCACAGACCTCGCAATCTTAATAGGAAAAAACAGGTGAATAATACAAGCACATGTCTGCTATAAAGACAACTATAAACTTACAAAAGAAATCAATAGCTTTTCCCAGTCAGTTTCTCAGAGCAATTTCCATCCCCCTTACTCCAACAATCAGTGCACCCCTTTTGAAGTAGCCTGGGAAAAAAGCCAGGCTTTGCGGAATTTCCTGAATGTCAGCACACTTGGGCTCTATTGCACTAAGGGAGAGAGTTATTTCCGGACTTTCCACATCAGACTCCTCATTGAAAAAAAGCCACTGTCAATCAAAAACTGGCTCAGTCTGGCTCTCTGGATGGATATGAGTCTTCCACGGTGGTGGGATCTACTGAATGTGAGGTGTTGCTAAGCATCCTGCTCTATGACAGATCACTATCTGTTGCTATGTGTCATTCAGTCATTCTCCTCCAGGGGCAGACCCTGTGTCTGTTGTGGGACCCTGAAGCCTGGCTGCTGGCACCTTGGAACCAGTGCCTCATCTGCTTAGCACCTTTCCCCTAGAACCCATCTGGCTGTTGTAACTCTTTTCCTTTTTTCCCCCTATTTACGCTATTCACAAACACCATGGAAGTAGAGCTAGGAGACAAAGGCTAGCAAAAGAATTTATTAAACATAAACATTTTACTCTTTAAAAGCATGAAAGAGTTACAGATCTATGAAAAAGAACAAACTCCTGAATCCAGTCCATACTTGGTGTGATCTTAGTCCCTTTTTGTGAAGCCTTGAGTTTGGTCCAAGTCCTTAAAAGAGGCAAAACCCTTCCCTACCTCCACCCTTCCTTCAAAGCCTGCTGTTTCTGATGATGGAATGGCTCACAAGCACACAGGGCTCTGCATCTTTTTCAAAAAGACCCCTTCTGACAAGTGACCAGACTCAGACACTCCTCTCCCATCACCATCCCCAAGCCAGAGCATGGTTACTGCAAACCTTCAGCCAGGTACAATTTCATTGCTCATATGAAACGGTCCAGTAGTTAAGATTCATTAAAAAAGTTAATCACTTCTGATTCTCCTCCTAGTGGCTCCCTCTGCAATAGCTGTCAACAGTGTTGGCAAATGCCCTTACTAGACAAAGCAGATGTCTGAGTAGTCATTCATCACACAAAGTCTGTAAATAGACAGATCTCAACTAGGATTTCACACAAAACACCTGATGGCTGGCAGAGTTTGGTACACATCATAAACTGGGCGACATAACCACCTAGAGATTTACCCCAATCTGTCATTCTCACACATTAAACCAAACCACTGCTAATTCAAAATTGCCAAACTAAGCTGTTGTGGTATCACAGAAGAATAGAGGTGGTCTCTCAGACTGCCAGGGTACAAACCATTTGATGCTTATAGGTCAAAATGGTCCTCGGCAATTGCACCTGGAGTGAAATTAGAAACCAAACTAAGCATTCCTTTCATAAAAACACTAATAACAGAGTACGCCATTTTTTACATTACAGACTTGATCTTATAAGGTGATAAGCAATATTGCTTTGATACAATAAAACATTTAATCATGTGCTTTAATTCGAGCACATGAACAATCTCATTAATTAAAGAGGAGCACTCAACTGTTTCACTGAATCACAGCCAGAATGTGGAGCACCTTGCAGGATTGTGCTCTAGATGAAGTTTCCAAATGATTTTAAGTTGTAGCCCCATGTAGAACCACTACCATATTTCAGTCTCAAAATGACAAAGACATGGATAACTTTAGTGAATTCCTCACCCGAAAGCTTACAACCTTCTCACCTCCAGTTTAAAGAAAGGGCAAAACTGTGGCTAGCACATCTGCTTAACATGCAGAAAGTCCTGGGTTCAATTCCCAGGGGGTTGGACTCGATGATCTCACGAGGTCCCTTCCAGCCCTATGATTTGATTGATTGATTGATAGTAGCTTTCCAACTGCCTAGTACTCTGCCTGATAGCAGAGAAAAGAACAAATATTGATGGCAAAATTGTGATAGTTAGGTAGATTTTAAAGTCAAGGACTATTCTAATAATTCAGTAAAATATCCTGCATAATAAAGTCCATACAGTATATGTATATGTAAATGTAAGTTGGGTGCCTCAGGCTCCTTTGCAAATAATAGCCTAAATTACCAATTAGATTTTCTTTACTCTAATTACTTATGGATTATGCAGTTTTTCACAACAAACTATAAAAGTTTATCAATTTACCATGCAAAGACCTCCTTATCATGTGGTGGAGGGGGGATTTTTCAAACTGGAATAAGGATAATGTGAATAAGGCTTCCAAAGTTAGACCTTGATTTTACTTTTCTATTCTAGAAATGTGTGGAGTAATTTCCCATAGTATCCATGTTTTATAAATAAACAGTAGACCTTCTGTGCAGTAATTATTCTTTTTAAGGAACAATTATGTGAGTGCCTAAAAGTAGTTTAAGCACATTTTTAGTATGAAATTTATAATGACCATGCTAGATTGACTGTGTCCTAATTCTGTGTTGTTCTCTATGGCTATGTCCACACTGCAACCCATTTTTGAAGACGTTTTTTGAAAACCTTATTATTTCAACAAAAAATTCAAAATAGGTATTTTAAAATAAACTTATTTCGAAAAATGCTATTGCAAAAGAGGAGTCCTCCCGGACTCTCTGTCTTGAAATAAAGCAGCGGTTTCTCCCCCTCCCACCCCGAAAAAGAAAGTCCATATTAGAGCCTATTTTTTGAAAAAATAAAGCAATGGTAAAAGATAAGCAGGCTTTTTTGGAAAAAGCCATTGCCGCATACAGCAATGGCTTTTCTTGAAAAAGCTATTTTGAAAAAGCCCTTCTTTCTGGCAGGCAACCAGCTTTAACCAGGTCAAAAAAGCACTCTGGTATTTTGGAGTATTTTGAAAAGGCTTTTAAAAAAAAATAGGTGAGGTGCTATTTTGAAAAAAGCCAGCTCTCTCTCTCTCTCTCTCTTTTTTTTTTTTTTAATAAAGCAAAAATGGCTCCCTGGACACAGAAGAGGTGTCTTGGGATAAGGCTCCTTATCCTGAAAAACCTTTACAGTGTAGATGTGCCCAATGTTTCTATCACCTGGTCACCTCCTCTTTCTCAAATATGATAATACACTTCAAGAAAACCAGGTACTTATGAAAATGTCTATAGAATTTAAAGATTTAACATCACAAAAGGGGGAACTGCTGGCTCAAAGAGCCACAGATGGCATGCAAAGGTGAGCATAAGCCATCACTAAACAAGGGGCTCGGTCCAAGTGAGAGCCAGACAACATGGAGAACGCAAAGTGGAGCAGGAGGAAGAAAACAGAGCCAGGGACAAAGCCAGAAGAAGTTACAAGAAAAAGAAAGGATGAGAATCAATAGGAGAAGAGGCTAAAACAGCAGGAGGAGGGATATATTGGGAAGAAAACAAGGTAATTATTTCACAGGATTAAAATAAATGCCCAAATTAATAAAATGAAAACCACATGATTTAGAGGTCAAAGCCAGTAACATTTATTGCCCTTTGGGAAAACAGTTCTTGCATATTTGGTATACTGCTTGGAGCTAGTCTGGACAATATTTTACTGTTAATGCACTCTGAGCCAGTAGTTTTATTAATTAATCTCTAATATCTTTAATATCTAGTATAAAACTTTAGATTATGAATAAACAAATCATAAAAACTTGTAACTAAACAATACAACCAATAATCCTGTCTTAAATTGCCCCCATTACTCCACAGCTATGGAAGCTACTATTTATTTCAAAAGGAGTATATTCACACTCGAATGCAGACATATAATGTTATTTTGAACCTTGTGTTGCCTTCCAAGTACGGAGTCTCTTGCTCCGCCCAACCTGACTTCCATACACTAATACTAGGCTCTGAGGAGCTTCAGGCTGTCTTCTGATACCCTGACATACTTGAGAGAGTTGGAATTTGGAGAAGGAAAGAGACATTTCATCCCCAGCTGACCATCTTACTTACAGAATATTTTAAATGTTATGCCGAATGGGCTTATTTTTTCCCTCTATAAACTGGCTTTATGGACAAATACCATAAATGATCTTGCCCATTCTCATAGAAATGTGCTTGTTGTATGTTAAGGGGTTCCTTCAACATACACTAACACACACATCATCTTTCAGTTCTGGAGCCTAAGGGACAACAGGACAACTTTGCAAGCTGCTGAAATGATTTTTCATTGAAATGAAGAAATGATACAAAAGTACATCTTCTTTTGCACCAAAAGCCTTTACTAGTTTTCACTGCTATCAAGCTTGTATACAAACTATTAACCAAAAATAATTTATTTTTGGTATTTACCTCAATTGAGATGTTATTAAAATTGGTTTCAATAGAACTGAATATAAAAACCAGATTTCTGGTTCAGTTTTCCAGTGCAGACTCTATTTTTTCTCTTATGATCACTTTACCATTTCTTTCAGTGCTTTCTTTGATCCCAAGGACCATCAGTCTTGGCATCCTTACCTCCATTACTGTGCTGGTGTCAAGTTTCTGCCTGTTCCGGATATACACACAAAAGCGCTCTCTTTACCACTGTATCTGATGGTGGTTTTTTCTCATTAACATGAGCCCTCCACCATGGAGTTTTACAAAATTCAGTTCTAGAAATCCGCTTCCTTTTGTACCTACACCACTTTCTTCTCTTTGGTCATATTACTTCTACTTTTACTTCTGCCTTTAAATTTTACACTGATAATCAAATACTTTTGAAGAATCAAATCCTCCTAACTTCTCTTTCTTGTCTTTTTGCTTTAACCAAGCTTACTGAGAGAAATGATTCTATGGGCAAAAAGAACATCATCAAAAACAATTATATCATGTTTTTCTCTCTTTCGGACTCAGG
>ML682013.1:19352091-19362091 GCA_007922195.1 Podocnemis expansa
CACACACACACACACACACACACACACACACACACACACACACACACTTACTTTACATTCACTAATCCTGTGGTCCTTACTTTCGTATGATTCCTCTGAAATCATCTGACTAAGCACTACAGATTTCCCCCCCCTCCATTCCAAGCATAGTGGGTGAAAAACCAGATAAAACTTGTGCACAGTTTTCTAATTTTAAATTGTTGAGGATAACATTATGCTTTGTGCAGACAAGTGGACGATTTAAAGAAGGTGCAATAAGAATATCTTAAAATAGAATTATGTGCCATCTTTGTTCCTATCAATCTTCGACTCTTGCCACCGATGGGACAGTTGTGAATTCTTATGTCACATTTCTGGATATATAAATACACAAGGGGAGGAGAAACATAGTCACACTTCTGAAGAGCCAAAGTTAAAGTTCTTAGTTGTTCAATAAGTGTAGTTATTGTCTAGGATTTACAATCATGTTTCTCATAAATGTGTAATTTGAGATTTAGGGTAGGGGAAAAAATCAAGGTGATGCTATTTTCCATTCTTCTTTTTATAATATTCAAAAGATTAAACATTCTATGTTAACAAAATTCCTGCATTACAGAATTAGAAGTTTACTTTTGTAAATGTTACATTAGGTAATAATGAAGCGTTATTTGTAAATGAAATGCTAAAAAAAAATGAACAAAAAGTATTAAAAAGATTATTTTAAGGCTCAGTTACCTGAAATACCTTCCTGTGAGTAAATTCACATAAAAATATTTGAGAAGGATTATCTTGGTGGAATTGACTTAATGAATACTCAAAATGCAAGCTCAAATCTACCCTGCAAAGCAATCACATTTTAGCAACTATTTTGACCTTAGTGACACAAACAATTAATTCTACAAACCTAATATCAAAATAAAATTCCACATCTAATGCAGAGTAATTTGTCAACGTATTTAATCAAAAATATGCTATATCCATGCATTATACATTCTATTACCTACCACTGACTTTAACAGATTAAAAAGAAATGTATGAGTTTTTAGCTATTAATTTTCTGATACCACAAAATTATAAGAAGAAGAAAAGTTTGAACTGATTACATCCATTGTTTCACATTTTCAATATTAAAAATATATGTTCAAGTTACCAATATTTATAGGTTGATAAATATCAGCATTAGGGTAAAAAGCCGCTTACAGTTCAGCCATATATCTTTAAAGCTGACCTGATGACTCGTGACTGTACCCAATCCATTTGTCACCAAGTGTATATAACAATACATTATAGAATATTGTCAAATCTGTCTTGATACATGGATGAAGAATAACTGTCTGATTTAAGTCAAACTTTCCAATCTGTAAGGATATAGCAACATAATTAATCAAGCCAAAATCAGGACCGTCCAAACTCCAAAAATATTCTAAAAGCCTCAGTGGAGACTGATATTTAAACTTGGTTTTCTTTAACTAAACTCTAATTGTTTCTCATCTAATGTCTGAACAAGACAATTCAGCTAACTCACTAGTCCTATCCTATTAAGCAATTTAAAGTAATCTCAGTTGTTCCTTGTATGCAACCATCACGGTTAACTTTAACCTGTAAATATTCAAGCCAAGTTGCAAAGCTCACCTCTTAATTCTACTTTGCTCAATTACGCGTTCTGATGTATTAGCAATAATTAGCTAACTGTCCAGTTGCAGGAAATATGCTAAAAGCAATAGCAGTTTACACTATTACTTGCACGTAAGAGAGAAAACCACAATAAGCTTGATTAGTTTATTTTAAGGCCCACATTAAAGTGATTCAGGGGAGAGAAAAAGGCAAATTAAATAATGACATTACTACACTCTCTTTGCAAGGGCATGTTTAAAAAATAAAAAAAAAGTAAATACAGATTGATTTATTTTACTTTTAATTGTCTGTCTTCTAACTCACCTAAAAAAAGTAATGATCTAAAAAGATACTATGTTGGTAACAATAGAAACAGCCTGCATTTTTCTTTTAAATAACACTGTGGGGATGAAAGTACAAAGGTATGCAAATAACCTAAAAGACATCACATTCCATATTTACTCATGTTTTATGTTTTACATCAACATGTTCTGTAGAAGGATTTATACACCAAACTCAGGTGGTATTTAAATCCTGTGGTGCAGACCCTATCATAAAATGCCTCCTGAGTCCTATTAAGTGTACCCACAGTTTTACTTTGCCTGTCTGCTTATTTAAGATATAATCACAGTTTTGAAGACAAGATTGTCACTTCTAAGCCTGTCCCCTCAGAACCTGTCTGTTATTAATACTCCACTGGATATTTTCATCTTCAATTGTTATTCTCTGTGGTCTTTACAAATGCTATCTACTAGAATCTGTGCCTATATGGACAAATGAGCTACGAACATCTAGGGCTGCCGCTCTGAGTATCAAGTAAGTGGTGTATTATTCTGCTGATATATTTTGTGCTGTAAAGTACTTCAGTTAAAATTTGGGTTTTAAATAATTTTAACATAGTAAATTGACTATTTCTTAGCAGTTTAATAAATATTTAAACATTATAACACCTTCAAAAATCTTAAATAAAAGGCAATGACATGTCTTTAATATGAAAATAATATAAAACATAAAAATGATATAATTTTAAGACAATTAGGTGCTTGGAGGGCACTAAAAAATACATTTCCTCACACTATAATACTGTAAGTACTCAGATGTTAAAATAAAATACACTTGCAACTGAAAGAATGCACAGATGTAAGAGTCTCAACTTCTTAGATTTCAACTATAACTATTTTATTCAATTTTTCCACACACTCTGTCATCACTGAAAATATTTAATAGCCAAAGTACATAGAGAAACTGTTTAATTTTATTATTAAGAACAACTAACTTTTAAAAGCCACTATGTCCATTATCTCAGAGGCCCAAATTTGAGTAATTTAGATACACCACTATAAATGTTTCTCACCCAAACCTCCTTTTCTAGACAGTTTCACTTTAAGTTCACTTAAAGTTTCACTTTCCCTTCAGTAATCAAATTCAGATGTTGCTAATAAAAATATCAATATATACAAATTAAGGTGAAATCCTGAAAGATGCTGAGTGGCCTGTATTATGGAGATGAATGATTGTTGAAGGCATCCAGCAGCTTAAAAAGGGAGCTCAGCACCTTGCAGGATCAGATCGCAGATGCTTACCAGTTAAACTGATTTTGGCCTATTCATTGGAAGCGAAGTAAAAGAGATTAAGTTTGCATATATTTAGAAGGAAAATACACATTACAATGACACAAAATTAATCAACTGCATTTGTTAATTAATTGAATTTAATTAAAAAAATCTCTTTTCTCCATTGGTCAGCAATTTATTTTTCTAGTTTTAGAAGTACGAACTGCAGTCAGCTGGTATATACAAGAAACAAACTTCAAAATAATTCAAAATGTCTAAATGTGAATATCTATATAAAAGTTTTTGTCCTCTTCTATAAATATGCAGTAGGCTTTTCAGCAGTATCAACATTTGTATCAAACAAAGTATAGTTTTTATCTTTCAGGAGATGTTCACTAATCAATATTTTGTATTTATTACTATCACCGCAGAGCATCTGTATTGTGAGAAGTCATTCTGATCCCTTCAGCTTAGCTCAGATTTTAGAACAATTCATTGTACAAGCAAGCAAAGTATCAAGTAATGTGGCCCTCTGGTGGAACAGTAAGTATCACATTTTACATCACAGTACCACACAGTAAACTAGAGGTTCTAAAAACATTTACTGAAAAGCTTCATAGCAACTTTTATAAATATCATATGCAAATCTAATTACTAAAAGACCACAGGTATGCACTATAATGATATTAAGGCATTACTAATATAAAAACAATATATTTGTATTACCATGCACAAAAACAATAACAAGTAAGGCACTATACTCTTTGGCTTCTACAATGCTTTACAGTCACTACACATACAAGATCTACATAAGGATATAAGTAAAGAACAATCTTTATTTATTTAAAAACAAACACTAAAGGAAAACAAAACTTACCTGCTGTTGTTGCAGATGCAGTAGTTCCACTGTGCTTACTTCAGTGCTCGTGTCACCACTTGATCTCCCATCTCTGCTGCCAGCGTCTAATTGGCTGCTTAGAGCGCTCATTCCATTTTGATTCATTGAACTGTTGCTTATTGTCTCTGTCGCAGATTCCTGCATCATGACTTAATACCTAAAAGTGATTAAGAAGTATCAATTAACATACACGTTACACCTTCACACTTCCATTATCAAGATGTCCCTCTCTGCCAATTACAGAGACAGCATCTTCAGAAGAAGGAAAAAAAAATCCTGCAGTCAGTTACCAAGAAATGAAATACAAATTCTGATTTCATACAGACACTAATCACTGAAATGATGGTTTCTATATGCAAGCTTTGTGTGGTTACTTTTAACAACCAAAATAACATACCATGCGTGCAGCATGGTCAATAGCATTTATGAACGACTACATTTTAAAGTCTACCTATAAAACCAGTTTAAATGAAGGCACGGTTTCACACTCTGCTCTATATTTCCTATTATCTTGCTTTGACAACCATGGATGACTATACAGCCTTATTTAAAATATTCACTATCTTGATTCTGTCAGAATTTTACAGCATATCTTATGCAAGGCTGTTGTTTAATGACGCACAGCTAATCATACAAAATTAAAATTTTGTAAGGGTGTTACAAATCATATGGTATCAACCAATGATAAATAGTATAATGGGCTTCTCCTTTTTTGTGACTAAATAAAATTTTGCCTTGGAGGCATTTTAAGAAAAAGCTCCTGCTGCAAACACGTCAGATATTGCCTATTTTTTTAATCAAACGGCTGATATTCATTTATTTTTCTGACATTTAAAACATTTAATACTGTCCTTCCTGGGAAGTAATTAAGCTTATGCATGAGCAGCAATCAAACTGTTCACTTGAAGATGACTTAAAACTCAATTTTAACATAGGCAAATAAATGAAAGATATAAAATTAATTTTCCAGGCATGTATTAGATATGAAAGCTGGAAATAAAATCTATCAAGAATATCACTAATGATTGTGCTAAAAACAGCATAAATTATGCATATTACCTTCTCTACAGTAATAAATGTTTTATCATTTTCACTGCATAAATATACTGTACTTTCAGGATAGCAATGAGATGTCCTGCCAAGATCAGTTGAAATCCTTGCAGTAAATAAAGCAGCAACGTACCCTTACGAACCAGAATTTCAAGGTGCACTTTGCATCTATAATATGCAAAGGTCAATTTCTGTTCTCAAAGCTACCTAAGTCGTATCCTGTACAAATGGTGTCAAAAGGTAACTCACTTTATTACATACAGCATATGGAAAGAATCCCCAAAATAACCTTGCTAACAAGTGTATATAAGGATACCAATATAGAGATAAATGATTTGTTTCAGGAAACTCAGTTAAAGCAATAAAACCCATTACTTAACACATATTTGAATTTACTCACTCCTTTCCATCTATATACAAAGCCTTCCATATCACAACAGGGCATAAAACAGGTCAACACAACAAACTACTTTCACGGAATTTTAATCAAACAGAAATACAAGTTAACAAAACGGAGGACTTCCAAGAAAAATAAAAAGTGAATGTGTATTTTGTATGAAGAAAGTTAAGAAAGCTAAATATAAATTATTAAAGGATGTTCTGGTCAAGAATAAACAGGATACAAATTAAACAAACGTGAACATAGTTAACATAAAAGAGGGCAGCTGTAATAACTACAGTAAACAACTGCAGAACCAGATGTGTTTATGTACAAACAGTCCTTATTAAACACTCTATTGAACATAAACTAAGAAAAATAATAGACATGGAAAATGTGATACACATAGTGATGAATTTTACAAGAAGAAAACAAACCTAATACTCTTTTCTGAGATTAGGCAGCTAATAAGTATTCAAATTAGGCATAAATTTTACATGTACAATGTTTAAAATATTCAGGAAAAAGAGTCTGATTGCCCTTAGTAGTTACATGAAAATTCTAATGCGAGTCTTCCACAACTGTAGGAGCAGGCGTCATTTTTACAATATTTACTTTCAATAAACACATTTGGCATGTATATCATACTAAAATCCACCAAAAACCCCTTATGAACTGTATTTTTAAATGGAGTTTGGGACTATGGAATTTCAAATGTTAATCACCCTTCAGCCAGACAAAGATTGACCCAACAGAAAGGTTCAACTCTTAAAAATTCTAATATCAGACAATAACTGGGATATATTCAGCCATGTGGATTACAAAGAAAAAGGGCTGTGAATATACTTTAATCATGCAATCACACATTAGTAAGTTTGAAAATTAAAAAAAAGAGTCAACAATCATGTTTACATATCTCTGAATCTTTCATTACAATTAGAAAAGAGGGGTTAAACACCCTCCAGTTCATATTAACCAAAGGTTTTTATGCCTTGTGGATTTTGTATCCTCGCAAAGCCCTAGAGTGTATTTCAGGCTCTGCATTTTACGCTGAAGTGTCTGTGAGCCAGCAGAACCCATTTAACACAACATGACCAGTAATGGTACTCCTTGCTATAGAAAACAACAGGCACTGGTCCAACATCAATGTGGAGAGAAGGGCAACTACGGACCATGAATATTACAATATGCAATTTATTAAGAGATACAGTGGAAGAAAGACTCAAGTTTCTTCAGGGAGAAGAAAAAGGAACCCTAGAATTTAATATTCAGAAATGAAATGTGTTACAGATATCTAAAGAATATTGCTATAACATGTAATGCTAAGATTGGGTAGTTTTGGTTGGTAGCCATATACCAGCTTCTAACTAACTAAAAAAGCATAAGTGAAAACAGGACAGTATGGGATTCTTCCCCCTCACAGACACTTGTGATTATTATTTCATTTCATTTCTTTGCATATCATCACAGCCCCAACCCCTTCAATTAGAGTACCAAAAATATCTATCAAGAATTTAGAATATTGGTGTGGGAATGATCTTGAGTTCAAACTTCTTAGCTTGCAGATCAAGGCACTTTTTTGTTTGTTTGTTTGTTTTTTACTTTTACACCAACAGTAAATGTAAGTTAGCAAAACAATCAGAAATAAATACAAAACAAACAAATGTTGACATCTTTTAAGCACCCACTGACAGTCAGAAATTAAAACTTCTAGTTTAATACTTCCAAAGAGAAGGGGAGGAAAGTGTACACACACACACACACATACGCATACCACCACAGCTTAATCTCTCTCACACATTCTTGCTCTGTCTCATTCATGAGCATGCGTGTATATATACACACACACACATGCATACACACTTTTGCTGTGATTCCAAAACTCTTGTTGTTAAAGATGAGGCAGAAAGCTCTGCCTTCAGATATTTTTAGAAAAGGTGGTGGTGGAGAAATCTTTGGTGCTCATTGGAAGACAGAATGGAGGTTATCATTTTAGCACTTGGGTGCATTGCGTGTTGAATTCTTAATTCTGCCACTATACACAGTGAATAACCTACATCAAAAGCAAAAAACAACAACAAAAATATCAACCCCCCTCATTCATCCCATGAAGTTAGAAGATACAGTTTTACTTTTCTCCCCTGCAGTGACCTGTAAGTTTTCTGTGGGTTTTTTTTTTTTTAAACTAGCAAGTCACTGTACAGATACTTATTCTCTACACCACTTCCCTTTTGAAACATTAAACTGACACTGGAACTGACTGCACAAGATTGCATTTTCTCTTCCTAAACAACTTGAATTGAAAGGTTACTTAGTGTAACAATATTTACTTGCAGAATTGTGTTGTTACCAAGGGTATAATGGATGGTGGCTATGCAGGTTTACGCAAGAATGAGTGAAGCATGAGGCATTAGCCATGTGTTTGACATGTTTCAAATTGCTATAATCCAGCATTAAACACACCCAGCAATTCATGCCATTTCTTGCAGCCATAATCTTGAATAAAGCGTGCACAACCACTTATTATATAAATTAGTATATGACTCCCTTTTGTAGTCACAACAGTGCTTTTGTGTTTATTTTGCATCAAGATGGGGTCTTTTATTTGTATAAATAGCAGGATATAAAGACATAGCTCAATTAGGCCTCCTTACTTTATGATAGGGTAGCACTGAATGCTAGACTCATTTGTTTTATTTTTCCCTATGAGGTATAAGTTTTGTTGGTGTAAAGTGTAGAGTGTGAAATATTCACTTCCTTGTGTGATCAGCAATGCTTTTACATCTTTGCAGGTCTGCGTTCACTGTGATATTCATATACAGTTCCCAACTTCTGAGCAAGAGTACATAACAGTACGTGAGATACCTGACCACCACCAGGGGGCCTTCTGTCTAAGAGTATTATGCCTGTAATTGTATGTGCCACTCTCTTATTTGGGGGATATTTTTGGTATTTTTGGCCTCAACCCTGTGGTCCATTTGGTGTTTTGATTGAGAAAATATCAAACTCGAATATCATTCACACCTGCTGTAAACTATTCTTTTTTAAAGATACAAGTAGTCTAATTTACCCTATAAAGGACATCCTCTTCACAGAAGTAGGAAAAAGGAAATTTTGCAAATGACTGTATTGCATAACAATACAAGTGGACACTTTACACATGGAAATTAATTATGGTCATCACAACTTGTCTACAGCTTTAGACATCAGAAAGACATTTTCCTCAAGGCAGAAACAGTCTGAAATTGTGGCAAATGAGTAACTGTTCTTTTAAACCAAGAAAACACCCCTTAAAATCCAAACATTCTGAACCAAAGTATTTGTAACCCATAAAATATAATCAACAGTAACCTTTATTTAAAAGAAATGCTAGTGACAAGATATTATGGTACCCGAGCTTGTTTGTTTATGTATGCATACACACAGTCATATACAATATCATGAACAAATATAACACTATGTGAAATTCAGTAAGGTAACCCTGAATTCTTATTTTTCTACTTTTATAATATCTTTGCTAGAATTCTACTTTTCAAAACTTGATTATGATATAGAAATAAGGGTGAAAAGTTGGGTTTAAATACGGGTAACTTTGTGCTCTACTGGAATTAATTCATCATCAACATTAGGCACAATGCATTTGAAGTCTAGTGCTGGCATGCAGAAGTCTTTAATACTTAAGATTGCCTAATAAATCAAATGCCAAATATGAAGGACATAGCTGAATGTATAAAAACAAAAATTGTTAAATCACACTGACTATTTTTAAAGATTTCTGTTGTTTTAACTAAAACAAGTTGTCTTCCAATATATGATTTAAGCATAGGTATAAATTACTGCAATGATTTTATTTTTTAAAAAGGTAAGTAAATGAGTACCATTAAGTGTAATAATAAGTCAATTGCTACTCACATTGTTTTATACAAAGCACCTTAAAAAGGTTTAATATGCTAAAATATATTAAACAATGAACTCACACCTTTATGAAAATACAGTGATTTCTGTTTTCTGAATGACATGAAGAAGTTTTCGCTCTGTAATACATACTGTCAACACTCATTGTATTGAACGATATTTCATACAAACTGGACTTCAAGTTCTGAATTACAGTACCCATCTTAGCTTAAACAGACATATACTACATTTGCTTCATCAAGCTTGCACACCATCTGAAAAAATGTCAAGAGTTTTGGTGGCAAAAAAAGATAGTATCTTAAAAGTCAATGAGCCCTTTACTAAAACATAATTATGACATATGATATTAGTTATGATTGAAGTAAATGAAAATTAAAAAGGCCAGTTTTAAGACAGGTTACCTATTACAAAAGAGAAAATAACTAAGTTAGGAAAATAGAATGCAAGCTAAGCAATCATTTAGTAAGAACCTAACACTGTTTATTAAATATGTTGTTATAGTAAAATTGTCAATTGAGATTTTATAACTGACTGTAAATAAGATTTATTATAAGTGACTATAAGCATCTGTAGAACAATTCTGATATACAGTCACTATATGGGTAAAGAATT
>ML682013.1:19372091-19644591 GCA_007922195.1 Podocnemis expansa
AAGGCAATAAGACTACCTGAGTGAGTAAGAGTTTGAAGGGTCTGACATAATTTATTTTGAGAATAACTGTTCAGTTTTAAATCATCTTTAAGCATGTGATATATTTTAATCACAGAATACAGATAACTGTGTTAAAACCCAGAAGACGTATTTAAAAAACCAAACATAACTGCACTCCAAAATACATATATGACCAATTCTTTCCTGAAACTGAACTGATACTCATTATATTTATAGTATGTGAAAGGTAAAATAGCTAGACCTCAGAAATGTTTACAATCTTTATTTTAACTGCACATAAATAATGGACACACAACAAGTGTATTAAGATAAGACTTAAAATCTAACAGTTAATTTTAAAGTAGAAGACTCCGTATTTCTACAGGTATTATAAGGATCTACTTTATCAAGCTGAAAAGTATAAAAACCTCAAAGGTTTACTTTTCCTGATGTGCTTATTAAACTCCAATTCACACTAGTTAGAAGACTGTCCATGGAAGGAGAAGGAGACTCTTAATGCCTTCTCCAAAACAATCACCGGAATCCCAGTTTTCTCACACATGTAAGTATGTGTGTGAGTTGTGTCAGGCAAATGGTTGCCAAGATACAGGGGACAATATGCAGAAGTATGGAACCCACTTCCAGGAAGGCTTTCAATTGCCACAGGGCTTAGGAGAGTAAGGTGGTCAGCCAGCCATTGGGAAACTCCAACTTTTCTCCATACTGGAAACAGACTCACGACAGCTAACAATGTATGGTGCAGGTTCCATAAATTAATTTGAAAAAAATAAACTATGGGCCTCAAATAGTGCTTTCTTTTAGACAAATAGATTTTACTGGAAATTCCATAAGTGTGAATGAGTAAGTAGATGAAAACTGTGACTTTCAGTGCCAATGATAGCTATTGTTGCCCCAGTCTTGAAGTTCCTTATTCAGGAACACTTACATCCTTCCTTATCAATATTTCATTAAGAACAGGGTGTTATTAAATGTTATACTCCTCTATGAAAAATTATAATTTCTACTACTTGTTACAAATTGAATATTTATTGTGAAATGTTCATCATACAGTAGTGAAAAATAATAATAAAAAAGATAACCCTTCAAAATCATTTAATTGCTTGCCTGTTCTGTAACTGACTAGTCAGTCCATGTCATAAAACCTGCTACTTGTCTGGCCTCACACATCTGATAGATCATGTTTCATGTACCACCCCATGAGAACACCAATACACTACGATGCACAGAACTATCCAGAGGCAGTCAATAAGCAAGTTGTTAATAACAATCCTGACATATCATGGAATTAAGGGTGCTGGAATAAAAACTGTAAAGCGGAAAAAAATATATTTGTTTAAGCCTCATGTCTTGAAGTGACTAGAAAAAGAAGAAATACAAGTAAAAAAGGTGGAGGGAGGCATCTCCTGTTTCTTGGGACTTAATGATTACTCTTGGCAAAACTGGATATTTTACTTTTTTATATAATTTTGAAAGATAATATCAATATTCATTGTAAGGTTTTTTTTTTCCAATTTAAATTTTCACAGTAATACAAAATTATAGATTTTAAGCATTCCTACTATTACGCCCCAACCCAACTTTTGTCAATTTAAAATTTCAAAGTTGCAAGAAAATGTGCACGTGGCATGAGACAATATGGGAAGTCAGACAATAATAATGTAACGACAGTAGAGGTTCAGATCAAAAAAGGTATAGCTTTATATCCTTTAGAACACACATTGTCACTATCAAATGATAAAATACATGATGTGAAGACTCTTAAATCAAACTAAATTCTCAAGCAGCACTTATCAAAAGTCAAACAATTATATTTCAAATAAAAATTATGACCAATTATTTCCTAATACAGAAATGATATTTATTATATGTATACCTATTTTGAGGGGGAAATTGCTAGGTCTCAGAAATGTTGTACAGTCCTTATTTTAACTGCATATTAATAATGAACACACGGGTTTATTAAGATTTAAACTAAAAGCTTTTCTTATCTATAAATCTATACAATTTTCTGCACTTTTTCCATTGGTTTGTGAATGTGTAGTGAAATTGAAAGTTACTGATATTTATTAACAAAAATCTAATTGTTCCAAGCCTATTAATGATTTATAGAAGAGCTTGAAAGGTTTCTAACAATACAATAATGAGGGGTTTTTTTTGCTTGTGATTCCCTTACTTCAGAAAATCAGGTATGGTCTACAAGGAAGATTCTGAAGTCCATGGTGTCTGTGGAACCAGTGAAATTATGACATCATCACAACAGATGGGAGGAGAGATTGATTTAGACTGTTTAAAACTCTTTGCTTTTTATTGGCTTGTGTCAGCAACTATTTTATCTTCAATGTCTAATGACCACTTGATTGAAAAGATGTCTTTGATACACTATTAACACCTTCCTCTTCACCCAACCGTAATAGCTCTTAATAAGCATCAAAGACATACAAGAGGTCTTCCAGTAAAACTTACTGACACTAGAACTGACATGCCAGATATGTTAAAAAGAAAACATTTTAGTTAGAAAAAAAAAATAAATCTCCAGAGGCCTTTGTTATAGATTTTTAAAAAAGTCCATTGATTCCATTGAAAATTTCCCAGCTTATAAAACTATTCAATATCTCACAATATAAAAGTTACTTTTCACACACAGAGTAGCAGCCAGTAGTGAGGATAGGCCTTGAAAAACCCCCCTGCCACTCAAAAAAGAGTGAGTGGCGCTGAACTGGAGTCTCAAAAGTGAGTTGCATCTTTCCTTGAAAACCTGGCTAGCATTATGGCTGTAAATATAACCTTCAAAAGTGAACTAGTGTGGACTGATACAGTGGTATCTACCTGAATCTATGGACAGTAAACCCCAATGACTCTAGTGCTATTCAAAACTTTACCAACTGGCACAAGAGTGAAACAAACAAAACTAATTAGTTTCATCACTTATTATTCAGAAACCTGTAGTATCAGATGGGCTATCAAACATTATCTCAATTTTACCGCTCCAGTGTCACAAGCAGCCATCACAGTCAACTATTAGGTGTTAAATCCCCAAAACCAGAGGCTCAGGAGAGAGGCAGAATGGTGGAGACATCTACTGCATTCCACAATAGCCAAAAGGCTCTTAAAAGGTTGTCAAAATAGCAGAGACCCTGCCTGTCCTTCACAACAGCCCTGAGATTCTGTGGAAGAAATAAAATACTTAGTAGAGATTTATATTCCTCCTCAATCCTCCACCACCACACCTCTTCCTTGCAAAAGCCAAAATGCTTTGAAGGTGTAAAAAAGACACAGGCAGAATTCCATCTCACTTCCAGAAGCCAGATAAAGGAGAGGTGGCTCAAATTTATTTCATAACTACTCATTAGATGCCAGTTGGAAGACGGAACCCAAAGCTCCAGATAAAGAACAACTGATCCACAAGAAAAAATATAAAGAACAGATCATGGGATTAATAAGAAATGGTACAAAAGAAAATGAGTTGATTACATTTGTAACAGGGAAATAAAACACAGTTTAGATCAGTGAGATTATTAATCCATCCATCCATGGCACTTTAAAGGGCCAGTTTCTTGAAGCTTAAGATAACTGCAAGCCTCTGAGAGAAAGAATTTAATCAGAAAAATGTAAATAACTGGGAACAGTTTAAGAGACTTTAAAAATGACCCCAAAGCCACAATTGAAGAAGACAGCCATATTGGTTAAAAATGAATTGGTTTAGAGTGGAAGTGATGACAGCTGCAAAAAAAAATTAAAAATAACCTATAACAAATGGAAGTCAGAGGAAGCTGAGAGTACAGCATATAAAATTAGAAGTGAGGAATTGTAGAAAAAAAAAATTAAGGAACACAAGAAAAAATCTATGGCCAGCAAACTTAACGATAGTACTAGAGGGCTTGTAAAATATATTAGGAATAAAGAGAACACTTCCAGATGGAAATGATGGAATAATCAATATTAATGAGGAAAAAAAACTGAAGTGCTCAATAAATATTTCTATTCTGAAATATGGAGAAAAAACAGATAATGTAGTTATATCTTTGTTAATTTTCATTGCATCCCACAAGTTCTCAAGAGGATGTTCAAGAGCAACTACCAACTTGCATCCAGGAGTTTTAAAAGAGCTGGCTATGGAGCTTGCTGGTTTGTTAATATTGATTTTTAGCAAGTATTGGGAAAGTGGAGAAGTTCCAGAAGACTGGAAGAAAGCTAATGTTGTTCCATTATTTAAAAAGGGAAGCAAGATGACCCAGGCAATTATAGGGCTATCAGTCTGACATCAAGCCCAGGCAAGATAATGGAGAGGCTGAAATGGGAGTTGATGAATACAGAATTAAAGAAGGATAGTATAATTAAATGCCAATCAACATGGATATACAGAAAACAGTCTGTTGAAATAACTGGATATCTTCTTCTGAGGAGATTAAAAGTTTTGTTGATAAAGTTAACAATGTCGATACAATATATTTAGACTTCTGTGAAGCATCTGACTTGGTACCACCTGACATTTTGATTAAAACATTACAATGACATAAAATTAACCTGGCACAGATTAAATGGTTACAAAGCTGGCTAATTGATAGGTCTCAGAATAGTACTATAAATGAGGAATAATCATCTAACAAGTGTGTTTCTAGTGGGCCTTATTGGTTTTTGGCCCTATACTTAATATCTCCTAATGACCTAGGAGACAACATAAAACCATCACTGATATATGATAGAAAAATTTCACACATACAAACTCGGAGAGTTGTAAATAACAAAAGGACTAATGACTGATACAGAGCACATTGGATTGCTTCATAAACTGGGCACAAGCCAAAAATATTCAATTTTAATAAGAAAAAAAATAAATGTACATATGGCACAGAGACTATAAGATATACATACTTACACAATTAGAAATTCTATCCTGGGAACCAGCAAATCTGAAAAATATTCTGGGACTGTGATGGATAAATAGTTTAACATGAGCTCAGTACCATGCTGTGGCCTGAAAGGACTAATGAAATGCTTGGATGAACAAATAAGGGAATACTAAATAGGAATAAAGAGTTTATTTTTTTCTTTGTAGTTGCCACTGGTATGCTATGTCCAGTTGTGGTAACCACAACTCAAGGAAGATTTTAATAAGCTGGGCTTCAGAGAAGAGCCACAAGACTGATTTTAAAGAATTAGAAAACTTATTGTATAGTGATAGAGTCAAGGGACTCTATCTATTTAGCTTAACAAAGAGAAGGTAAAGGGTAACTTGATTACAGTCAAAGTATCTACACTGAGAATAAATATTTGATCACAGGCTCTTTAATTTAGCAGACAAGGGTATAGCACAACTTAGTGGCTAGAAGTTGATGCTAGAAAAATTCAGACTAGAAATAAGGCGTGAAATTTTATTGGTGAAATAATCATTGGAATGACTTAAGAGTCATGGTAGATTCTCTGTCAATTAACAATTTTAAAAACTATTTTGGATGTTTTTCTAAAAAAATTATTTAGGAATTATTCTGAGGAACTTCTCTGGCCACTGTTATAAAGAAGTTCAGATAAATCAAATCAAATCAAATCATAGGGCTGGAAGGGACCTCATGAGATCATCGAGTCCAACCCCCTGGGAATTGAACCCAGGACCTTCTGCATGTTAAGCAGAGGTGCTAGCTACTACACTATTTGCTCCTTTCTGACCTTTTTTCCTAAGGAGGAAAAAAAAAAAAGGCAGAGTCCAAGGACAGCAAGCAGCCTGACAAAAATCCCAGCACATCCCCTTAACCCAGAAGCTGTGGGAAGGGTTTATGCAGTGTTGCTTCTGGTAGAGCCCCTCATTGTCATCTTGATTTACCCTCTGGTTAATGAAATTACTCCTCTGCTTGGAGGTTTTTTATGACGTTTTCCTAGCACTGACTGGGAATACACAAAGTTTGCCCAAGGATACTTCCACAAACACATCCTCTCTTTAATACTACCATGCAATGTGCCATGCCACTGGAATAAACTGGCTTCTCATTCAACCAAGAGCTGTGTTATCTTCTCTCACACAAACTGAGTTTCTATCTGCTCTCCTCCATTGAAACCTGGAATAGGCCTTCACAATACACGTTGTGAATCTCTGTCCTTGATTTAACAGCCTCACTTCTCCACCAAGAGCTCCATATCACAGCTTTTGACTCAACCTACTGGCACCATGTTGGCTCTAGATCCATGAATCAGTAATCAAGTTCCAGCAAGAATGAGGAAGGATTCCTAAAAAAGGAAGTCAAAGGGAACTGGAAGACACTGTGCTCTAGACACTTCCCACAGGTCAGAAACCAACCTCTCTCTGAAACACTTTCTCAAATCTTTTTGTTGTTACAAACACCTTGGAACTGGCTAGTTTCCAAATGTAAAATCCTTGGCTAGTTTCTAAAGGAAAACATCTAACAAATCAGAATACAAATGTCTTCCTCTAAATAAGCAAAACCAGTCACTATAGCCAACAAAAATAAAATCACTATTGTAGAGAGGCCCACAGAAACAATGATTTGAGCTCCCTCTGCAGGCTCAACATCTGCAATTAACTAAGAGCCCTTTCCCAAAAGGCTGTGCAGACATCAGTGGATAATGATGATGTGCAGAAACAAAAATGTTTTGACAGGGTTTGGCACAAGAGTAGTTGAAATTGTCATTGTCATTGTTATTGTTCTTAAAGTTAGACATTTGGGCCAAATTCTAGCTTAGCATAAGCAAGTGTCCTCCACTGAATTCAAAGGAGTGTTACACATTTACCCTAGCTCTCAATTTGGTATTGTAAGTTTATTGGCATTGAAAAAAACAATTTAAATATAATCCCTGTTTGCTACTGCTTGGAAAAGGCTCAAATCAGCTGGGTTGGTGAAGATGACAGGAACATTTTATTTTACAGAATATCATTATTACAAACATGGAAGAGTAAAGAAGATAAACATCTGTAAGATTAACCTTTTAACTTTAACTGGAACACAGTATATTACGCTACTGTGTTAAGGTTAATGTTGATTTAGCAGCACAGAGTGCACAGACTATTAAGCTCACAAAGCACCCAATCCTACAGTCAGACTTGCATACCCCTTCCCCTGGCATTAGAAGTCTATCTACACTGCACACCACTGGCAGCAGCACATAGGGTATGCGTAGTTCCACGCTGAAGTGTGAGGCAGACCGTGTCCACACTGTATGTGGCAATGAAAGGCTCCAGCAGTAGGGAGTCAGTAGGGAAAAGCTCTGGCAGTTGCCTCTCCATTCCATGTCTTTCCCCACTGTGCAAGTCCTTCCCAGCAGTGTCTGCTACAGTGCAAAAAGTGGCAGTGTAGACAGGAGAGGCAAAGCTTGGGAGTGTAGAGACTCAAATTGGTAGCGTGACCATATTTCCTAAAGTGAAAATGAGATATTGTGTGGGGCTCGCCTGAGCCTCCCACCCTCAGGTGGAGCTTTGAACCACTTAGTGTTGCTGCTTCCCTGAGCCCCACCACCCGGAACTGACAGACTTGAGTTCCACCATCCAGTGTGTTTGCCCCCTCCCAAATATTCCTCCATGTCCCCCCATGGGGGGGGGACATCCTTCTTTTTTGGCCAAGGTGAGCATTTCTCCCATTTGCTCTTGCCAACTAAGCAGTACTTTGCCCTTTACATTATTTGTACCCATGCAAGGAGTGTATACTACCTCTCACCACATGTGCAGTATAAATGTACCCTAGACTAGTGTCAGAATCCCACTGAACACAATGGTGTTCCAGGTAGGAATAGTAGTCTAAGAGCACAGATCCATTTGCAACATCAGGAATAAGCATGATTTGTTTTGGTTCATTTCTTATAAAGATAAAACTGGAGATCTATGGTTCACACATGATTTAGGAAAAGTTATTTGGACTGAGCACTGTTTTGAATTTAAAAAGCAAGAGAAAAATATTTCATAAACAAAGCAGCCTTATAAAATTATGAATGTGGCCTTAAATCCATGCTTGACAGTAATATTCCTCCTCTTGTCCTAACTTTCTGTGTTTTCCAAGCCCATGTACTCTTCGCCCTGTGTTCAGATACAGAACAAGCTATGAGAGCACAATGCACTAATGTCACAGAGGACTTCTATCCTAGCCAAAGATTTGAGAGACAACAGGCATACAAGAGAATTATAGAATACAGCAATAAGAAAGGCCTAACAGTTTATTTAGTCCAATGCAAGATTTTGCACATTTATAAGTGATGATGCCTCCCACATTTTAAAGTGCCAAGCTATGGACCTTTCATTACAACCTTTGGGAGTCTGTTTCACATTGAAATTTTTCACTGTCAGCAAAATTTCACTAATATGTAGCCTGTATTTTCCCTTTCTTAATTTGAACTGATTGCTTCTAATTAAAATCCCTGTTTCTAGGTTACATAAATCCTCTCCACCTTTGAGGTTTGGCCATTCAAATATTTGTAGATTGTTGCCCTTTTATTTGTATCATAGTCACAAAGATATGACTATTTTATTCATCTTAAGATCCTTAATTCTGCACCGATCATCAAGGTACTGGAGCATCTGTTTAGATCAACTAGCTATATCCGTATTTATCATCTCGTGTAATCTTTCCCCACAGTCCCAGCAACCCCTTAATAAACTTGCACATTCCCTTCCATGAGTCATTAACATTTTGGTAAAGTAGAACCTCAAAATGAATGCAATGTTGCACATACATATATATCAGTAATATGAATAAGGGCCATTAACTACTGGCCCTGAGACTTGATGCCTCTGTTGTTGGTAGTAGTAGTATTACTGGTACTATTATTACTGGTACTGTTAATATTGAACTCTTACATTGCACTTTTTACCAGCAGATCTCAAAGCCCTTTACAAAAAAAAGGCCAGTGTCATCCATATTTTATTTATTTATTTATTTATTTTTACAGTTGGGGAAACTGAGGAGCCAAGGAGGAATGTGATTTGCCCAATGTTGCCCACCAGGTCAGTGGGAGATGGAAATAGAAGTAGGCCCCCTAAGTTCCAGTCTAGTGCAGTGGCGTCACTGGCCCTGGACACTCTGGGCTTGTGCCCCGAGTCCCAGGACCTGGCTGCTGCTGGCCCAACATGGCCTCCTGCTAGGGCCTGGCTGCTGCCGGCATGAGGCAGCCCCTGCCAGGGACCGGAATCTGGTCGCAGCTGGCCTGATGTGGCCTCCCGTCGGGGCCTGAGGATCTGGGCCCTGGACACAGTCCTGATGAGCCCCCCCCACTGGGAACCAGCCACTGTCTGCCAGGTGTGGTTCCTGCTGGAGCCCGGGATCTGGGGTTCGGCTGCCACCAGCCCAGTGCAGCCCCAGACCAGGGCCATCCCTTGGGGGGGGCGAGGCCAACTGGCCTATGTGGGTCTCCCCACTGGGTGACTGGGCTCCCCCCACGCAGCACAGGCAGGGGTCTCACCCCCCATGTGCCCCAAGGGGAGGGGGCCCGGGCCCAGGCCACTGTTTCAGTGTGTCACTCCATGTCCCTGTCCCTGCCAGCAACAATGTTTTTCTGCCCTGCCCCCTGGTCTAGAACACTGCTGCTCAGATGCCATGGTGATATGATGACTATTAAAAAAAACAAACAAACAAACAAACAAAAAACAAAACAAAACAAAAAAAAACAACAACAAAAAAACCCAACACCTTAGAGAGACCTTGCCAAGCTGATTAAACAGAAAGTTTCTGGGTCAAATTAAGTGGTGACACAGAACATCCTCACCTTCTCACCCTTCCATACAATATATATTTTATATCTTCATGTCGATTGCTTTTCTTGTTACATTACTTTACAATTAATAGTGCTTAGCTCCTCCCAATTTAGTATCATCTTCAAATTCCAATTAATTAATAAATTATACTAAATATGTAATTTGTCCCCTATTGTAGGTCATGAATGAAAATATTAAATAAGATCACATTGAAAGACATTGCTGTAATACACCACTACATACCTTGATCTTTTGCCGTTTAAGCATAACTGTATGTTTACAATTCTTCAGTCAGATTTCTATCTATAAAATAACATTCATATCCAAAGTGATTAAAAATAATTTTGGCAATGGGTTTTCATGAAACATTATGCCAAACATTTTAACAAAATCCTTGTTTTAAAACTCTTCCCCATCATTGGATCTGTAATTCTGTTGAAAGGCATGGGGGAGGAGGGATCAAGTTTATCTGACAAGATAGGCACATTTGAAAATGGGACATAGATATTTTTGAAAATGTTAGCTTTACTCTTTATAAACCACTCTGCTTAGTACAGTTATTTTTGTCTAGGTATTAAGACATTTTTCTTAATTATTTCTCCATTATTTTACAAGGAGTTCAAAACATCACCACCCCAAGTGTGTATAAAAGAACCTGCAGTTTGTACAGTCAATAATATATTAGTTATAATGATTTAATTATTATTTACTGGTTCATATATTGGCAGTCAGCTATACCTATAAATGTGTCAAACAATCGGTAACAACTACCACATGAAACTTTGCCAGCATATTACAGTAACCACTAAAATTTGTGAAACTGGTGTCCATTTTTAAACTCAATTCAGAAAACCAAAAAGTCCCCCCCCCGAAGGTGATTCTCTTATCCTTATGTTCTCTTGTTTTAATTGTGCCAGTCCTCAGAACTCCTTCACCCACATTAGCTAGACCCAACGGTCATCCTTGTGGGAAGTTTGAATCCCAATCAAATTTTGTGTGCATGAAAAAATGATCAACCTAACTATTTAGATATAATTGTATCAACCTAGATCCACAAAGATGCCTAGTTGCCTAACTATCATGTTAGGTTCCTAAAAGGTCCAAAATTTAGACACCACTGAGATCCTCAAAATACCCACTCAGATGGCACCTAATCCTGCAGGCTCCTAAAATCGTGAGGTACTTCCATTTCTTCTACTAAAGTCATCTGGGTGCCAAAATTTCCACTGGGCAGTATGTACAAAACCACTTAACTCCTGCTGCTGCTAAGCTGTTTATCACCCTAACTCAAATCTAAGTCCCAGCAGGATTTTCAAACTAGGTATTCCCGTCTACCTTGGCTGATCTACCAATCATGTCAGAAAGGCTAATCTGGCTCTGAGTGCACCAGAAGGTTCATGACTGTGAATCTCAAATGGAGATAGGCTCTCCTTCCAATCTAGAGTTAGATGTCTAATTGCCTTTAAATTATGAGTCTTAGCCATATCCCTCTCCTCTGTATTTCTAACTGATAGTATAGGCAGGTCTCCCCTCTGCTTGCTGGCATCTGTGGATCCTTTTCATAGGCATGTAACTCTCCCCATGCCATTGTACATGGAGCCTGAGCCTCAGTGATTAACGTAGGGCTCAGACAAAGAAGTGGGGTATTGCAATCTTCAGCATCAGCACAATTAAGTCCTTTTAAGTCCTTTGGGACAGGAAATGAATCCTCATTATGCTTAAAAACATTTTTAATGTCCAAAGTTCGTATAGCAGTGGTCCAGGTACTCCAGAAGAAGCTTAGGCAATAAGGCACAAAGGTAGGCCTAGTACAAGAAAGTTTAACTCATTAGAAGAGCAGGGCTTATGCCAGAAGCAAGTTTGTTTCTAAGAAATACAGTATTTGACAAGGCAAATAAAAAAAAATTGTTGACTAAGTGCCCAGTGTCTGGCAGCTCAAGGAAATTATACACCCCTTTTAAGGCATGATTCAACAAGATACTTGTCTGTTTAGAACTTTAACCAAAAAGTTTCAATTGTGAGTTCCTACTGAGGTCCTTTAATGAATATCCATGTTTAAATATCTTGATGAACTGAGGCAGGCCTTAATGAACATTTTAGAAGTTATTTTATTAATTTATAAGCATATTGCTAGTTTAAAATATCTATGTCTTGTGGCACTTTTAAAGACTAACAAATTTATTTATCACATGAGCTTTCATGAGATTTTCATGACATCACAAAAACTCATCCAATAAATAAATCTGTTAGTCTTTAAAAGTGCCACAAGACGCCTTGTTTGTTTTGCTGAACTAGACTAACACAGCTACCCTTCTGGAATATGTAAATAAGTATTCACATATTTTTGTGGCTCTTTGTTTCTTTCACTTAGTAGAAATCCACATCTGAATCTCTTATTCCATGGTTTTTGAATTATTTAATTCAGCAGACTGCTAGGAAAGCACTCAGCTACCAAGGGACTGTAGAAAATTCAGGTGAAATAAAGCCTGCTCCCAATAAAATCAATGAAAGATTTGAATTAAGTTTCATGGAGCCGGGATATTATCCCAGAGTAGAAAAGTTTCTGCAGACCATCAGACCTCCAACAGATCAGAGTTTCACCACTGAATCTGCCAGACAGTCTGGAATCATCTGTGACACCATCTTCTTGATAATCTGCAGACTCTATAGGAGAAATGGGGACCTCTGCTGGGTCCTCCTTTGGAATGGGTGTTCTATCCTGCCCCAGCTCACAAGTGCTGTACAAACACCAGTTCTGACGGGTTCTGCATTGCAAAGGGCAGATCTTGCTCTGTGCACACAAGATCAAAAGCTGATTTTCTGTAAGCACTTCATAATTCATGCTTGCTTGTCATCTGCTCCCTAACAGACTAACACATCGCTCTGCGCTTTCAGTTGGAGAGTAGAGTTTAGTTTCTTGGCAGAAGCTCTTGTAAAAGGCATATACGCAATACTGATCCAATGTCTTGCACTCTGTATTACAGTCCTGGATGAATATATTTTGAATGCTTACCAGGCAGGTGTGTTTGGACTCATGCACTGGTTCTCTGTGGTTATAAAAATTTCAGTTCTCTGTTTGGTGCTTGTTCTAGGGAATTGGACCTCATGGTCTAGCTGTGTCCTGGGCCCTGGCTGCAAAATACCCAAGACACCCCAAATGTTCAAGCACACCATTCCATGGGTACATTATAATTTATCCCTCCAGGGACGGCTGACAGTTGAAGCAAGTAGCAAATCTGACTATGTTTACACTAGGAAAAGTTAGTTCGAATTTGTGAATTTGAACTAGTAAGTTCGAGTTTAGTTCAAACTAAACTCAAATTTATTAGTTTGAATTAACAAAGTGGACTAATTTGACTTAACAAAGTGGGCCAATTTGACTTAATGTTAAACTTAATATTTGTTAATTTGAACTAACAGCCCTTAATTTGAATTTTATTAAGCTTGAAATAAGGGTTAATCCTAGTCTACACCGTCCTTAGTTGGAACTAAGGATCGACCTAAGGGCTTAGTTCAAACTAACCGAGAGGTTTTAACTAAGCTTTCATTAGTCTGAATTAATGAATTCCTAAATTTGAACTAATGAAAAACTAGTGTAGACAGGTACTAAATTAGTTCAAATTAAGCCTCCTTCATTTGAACTAACTTGCAAGTGTAGACATACCCAAAGATTTGCAGAGGACTTTTTAACTAATCATACTATGGTCATAGACAAAAATCACAAGACATACACATGTCCAGGCAAAATAAGATGCACATAAATGTAATTTCCTACTCAGAGGTCTTACTACTCTTGAATGTTCTTTGAGTTTTGACCAGTGCCTTCACGGATCCCAAGTCTACACTTTTAGACCTGACTCATCTAAGTTAGTTGTTTCTTCCTGGGTCACTGAGTTTCCTTCAACAATCTTCCTTCAGCGTATTCACGTTGAGTTCAAAAGGTTTCTCCCAACTCAGCAAGCAGGCCCATTTTTAGCTCCCAACATCTTTGCTTTGTTCCTTTCTTTATTCTACCCTACCACTTGCAGATAATCTTGGGAGAACTGCTTTCCCTTAGCCTAAAACCATTCCTCTGTTATAGGGAGTTTCCATCTGAATAGATAGCTATTCAAGCTAGTGACACCATCCTAGCAAGCTCTAGGAGATACCTGACAAGGATCCAGTTAGCTCACCGCTGATTCAATATACACCAAAGCATGTAATGAGAGAGCAATTTCATAAAAATCACAAAAATACACAAGTTTTACACATTTCACAAATTTGTCACAATATTGCTATATTAATATATGCCAGACAGCTACAGTGGCTGATATGCTCTTTCACAAAAGTGTAGAGGGAAGTTAGTAAAACAGCATCAGGTCTGAAGAGGGAAAGGAGAGCAGCAGCCCTTCTCTGTGAAGTCCCTATAGCCCTCTTCTGCTAGGTCGTGGCTTCTTGACTTTGTGTACAACAGGCCTGGTCAGGGAACACCCACATTCTATGACATGAACCTCTCTGAGCCTGGTAGATACTGAAAGAGAAGTATAGTACAGCTTCAAGGAGCATTGATTTTCACTCTGAGATTACACTACAATTCAACTTCACTGAGTGAATCTTAGCCCTAGTCTACACTCGCTGCACATTTTGGCAGCAGTCAACGGGAGATACGCAAGGTACGTAAAATACCTTGTGTATCTCCCAATGACTTACTAATCCATTGCTATGCATTAAGGTAAGCTGGCTGGAAATGCCTTCTGGTCGGCTTACAGCAACTCCAGTTCCAGGGCTGCCGTTGATATGGCAATTTCTGGAGCGATTGAGTGGGTCTGTACAGATTGCTCAGTCGCACCCGGAAGATCGCATTGATGGCAGCAATTCTACTACCACCAGTACGGACTTACCCTTACAGAGCTTCTTAGACCCTCTGCCCTCTTTTGTGTCTTTTACACAATAGAGAAGCACATGGCACTTCACCTTTTTGAACTGGGGTGCAGGGAGGGGTTCTCTATTCACAAGAATTTCCCTAATTGCTCTGCACTGCACTGAAGCATATTGTGTTACATTTCATGGGTTTTTTTTAATGCATTGCAATTTCACACATTACATTAAATCATGATTGACTGTGCCATTTTACTGACTGTATTCCTTTTGCATGTACAATGCAAAAATGGCTACACTAATGAAAGTGCAATATTCTTATAATGTTTGTCCAGTGCACTGGAATAACACATTTATGCGGTACATATTGATACATTCTTAGTCAATATCTTGTGTTCTGTACATCATGAGACTTATTTAGACATTTTCAAAAGGGATTTAGTTTCAATCAAATCATAGGGCTGGAAGGGACCTCGTGAGATCATCAAGTCCAACCCCCTGGGAATTGAACCCAGGACCTTCTGCATGTTAAGCAGAGGTGCTAGCCAGTACACTATTTGCAGTTTCATTCCTTTCTGTAAGTTCACCCATCTTCAAAGCATTTGAGGAAGTGGGATCTTCTCCCACGAAAGCTCATGCAAAAAATAAATCTGTTAGTCTTAAAGTGCCACACAAATGTTTATTTAGACATTGACAATAAAATGAAAATAGAAGAAATAAAATCCAGACTAACCAAAGGCAAATACTATTCTAGTCCTACCTGATTTTTTCTGCATACAGTATTTATTTTCATATACAGTTAATGCAGCTAACTGGAATCCACCAACTCAACATAACTTTACATCTTGAATAATAGCGAGTTACAGCCATGGTCAGGAAAATATAAATCTATATCCTTCCTGTCTTCAGCAGAAATCAAGTGTTTGGCTGGGGGTTAAAACTGAAGTTTCCTTCTGAGGGTCATTTTAATTTTAAATGAACTTTTTTTTCCCATCTCTGAATCAAAATTTAGACATCTGAGTGCAAAAAATTTATCTTTATTAAAACCAAAAGCATACTGATTTTGATAAATAACCACTTCGAGTAATGCAAAATCTTTGTTAAGTAGGCATGAAGCATGTTAAATATGCTGTGGTTATCCAGGACCTAGTACTACGAATGGCCTAGTACTGTGCCTGTCATTTTACTGTAGTAATTAGCTAACTTTTTATAGTTGGTAGCAAGATACAGTGGACCAGATCAATAAAGCAACACAGATTCATGCAACTGTACATAGAAATATGTGAAACCCAAACATTTGTCTGAGAGTTTTATACCTGAAGTTTAAGAAAACCAATGTGGAAAAAGAATTCAGTATTTTATGGAACGTTGTATACAGATTTAACAGGCACTAATAACTAATCATTTTGGAAATGTGCTTATTTACTGTTTACTAATCTACATATTGAAGTAACAAACACCACATTTCATTCTTAAATGTTACTAAAAATTAAGTGAATATCACAAATGCAAATCTTTTATTTTACACATCATTGATATAAGAACCCACTATTAATCCAATGAAAAAGTATGCAACTTGGTATCAATGAGTAAAATCCCAGAGAACAGTGTTATTACAATGAAAAATGGCACACACTTAATTTTACTACATACTTGAAGCACTAATATAAATACTACTACATCTTACCAGTAGGCAGCACTGTTACATTTTTGTAGCATTGCTCTTAGCAATGTTAATGTCATACAGTGCCATCTGTAACTTATTACACATTATTTGACCTTTACTTGCCTTCAAGCCTCATTATTTTCACTTCAGAATATTTATATCTCCCCGATTTTCTTTTATTTTTAAAAGTAAAATTAGAACTAATACCTTAAAAGCCTGCAGAATATTTTCAGCACATAAAAAAAAATAAGAAACAGAGGTTGGGATGGTTTTATGTATTGTAATTGATCCATTAATAAGACCATCACTTTTGAAACAAAACTAAATTTTATCTTAAAAGACTGAAAGATGATTTCAGGTAAACAGACAGCTCACAGGAATGAAGCTTTTCATATTTGACTGAAGAATTGTAATTTGCACTAAATTCTTATAAGACACATTTATGAAGTTTACAAATAAGGTGTCTGATTCTGAACACACTTGCTCATGTGAATAGTCCTTATCCAATTTAGAATATGAGTGTCATTTAAAAATATGGTATTATTATTTCTAATATATCCAAATGTACCTATGATAAACTGCAAAACCATCCTAAGTATTTGGTAACTTTCATACTTTATAATCTGTAAATCCTGTATTATTTAAACAGTGAGAGATTTTACTTAAATTCTTTGGCCACTAAAATTCCCAGTGAAGTCAATGGCAAATTTGGATGCACAAGGGGCATAACATCAAACTCCAAAATACATATGCACGCAGCAGTCAAGGTTACTGTCAGAGATTAATAGGCATATTTACAAAGAAAGGGTAATGAATCTTTTTGTTAGGGAAAATATATATATATATAAGGATAGAAGTTTACAAAAGAACAGACAAAAGAGTCCAATAGTAAATGTGTAAACAAGATATATTATCTGACATGTCTTACTGGGGTCAAAGATTTTTTTTTTTAAATTCTGTCCTACTTTCACATCAAAATTATAATATCTATTTCATAAAAAGGCACTGAAACTTAAAATGGGCCAACATCAAAATATAACAAGGAAGCAAAGATAAATTAGAGGAATTCTTTGGTTCTTTCCCTAACTAATCAGAGATATACGGAAAGGGACCTTTTAAGTTTAATGATACCTGCTCATTAAATGATGCTAAACACTAAAATACCATGAACAGCAGGGAATTTCAGTTTACATTAGAGAAAAAAAATAAAAGGGTAAAAATGACTGAAGTTGGTCAGTTCAAGCTGATAGGGCACTTCAAATGAATAACAGAAGAATAAAAGAGACACTCTAGGTTAAATTAGGTTCTCCTATTCCTTTTCTTGAAAGTGCTTAACTTCACAAATTTTATTTGAATTAACTAACCAGCCAAAATCAAAGACTTGAATAGGAGTAAAGTTAAACAAGCAACTATACTTCATAGTAAGTTTACCCATTAAACAGCAGATAAAAATTTAGCATAAGAAAAAAGATGGTGGATATACTTTCTAGAATGTGTAATCCTCCTTCTCTAAGCAGGGGGAAAGGTATGCCTTTTATACTGCCGAAATAAAAGTGTATCACAGAATAAAATTATTTATATGCTGAACTTATTTCATGTAATAATTTGCAAGGTTCCTCTTCTTCATAAGTATAGCGCACAACTATTCTTCCCTCTTTTTGAAATATATAATACTTGACTATTTACTCTCTTAGTTTGGTATTTTAGGATGATATTTTAAAAAGTTATGCTGCATTACCTGACTAATAACTATTAAAAATATATAGTAAAACATTTAAAGAAATGTAAGCCATTTGAAGAAATCTTCAAGGTTAAAAAATGAGCTTGTAAATAAATGGAATGAGGTTACGATTCTTTCAAAATACACACAGTTCCCTAAGCTAGCTTGCTTTGAAGATTATTACATTTATCATTAAAAAGAATACAATTCCGCTGTGGATTTTTTTTGTCTGCTAGCAACAGTAAGATACTCAGAAAAATAAAACCCTATTTCAAATGCTTGTTTCCCAAGATTTCAATAGACCTCCTCTTCCTGCTTTAGAAAAAAAATAATAAACTTTATCCTTTTATTCAGCATGACAACATCTTCTTCTAGCTCAAGTTGTATATGCAAAGTCCTCAGTTCTGGAATTGGATCCATATGGGTGGAACAGTGTGAATGTTGGATATTACAGTCCCTTCAATTCTCCAGTCTGGGGTATCTTCTACATTGCTTTGCTGTGAAAGCAGCCACTCTTGTCTGCTCACCCAGAGCTCATAGCTAGAGCCCTGCAAATCCGTGGGTATCTGCTGCAGATCCACGGGTATCCGCATCCGCAGGTGCGGATAACCGCAGACCCATTACTGCGGATTGAGTCACGGATGCAGCTTCTATTGTTACCTTATCACACTGCAATCCATTGCTGAAACTGCTGTGGCAGCATGCAGGGGAACCAGGAAGCGCTCTGGCCAATCCTAGAATGTGATCTGCCAGCCAATCAGAGTCTCAAGGTGGGACTTGGAGACTCACTGGTGGCCTTTGATTGGCTCATTCCCCTGCCCACTTCTTCCTTTTCTTGCTTCCAGTTGGCAAGCCATTGCTGTAAATCAGAGATTTCATAGATGGGCAAAGAAATCTGATTGATAGCACAGCATGCGAACCACAAACAAGAAAGGAAAAAGTGGGTGGGACCCATGTGGGGGATGAACCAATCAAAGGTTGAATAGTTGTATGTGAGCCTAACCTCAGTTGCAGCTGCGGTTACAGATGCAGCTAAATCCTGGCATGCGGATTTCGGATCGGATTAATGCTATCACTGAGCAGATGCGGATCGGATGCGGTTCCACATTTTTGTATCCGTGCAGGGCTCTACTCATAGCATGTAAGTTACTCCCAGTTATGCTGTATGAGTGCTATAGTTCAGCCACTGAGGAATTACTTTGCACAGCAGCACCAGCCAACTCCCAGTCCCAGCCTTTTGCCCAGAAAGTGTGCATCTTCTGCTGCCTAGCACCCAGCTGGACAATAGAAGCACACATAAAGTCTGTCATTTCATCAACAAAAAAATGATATGCACAAGTCCTGTCATCCCAAATGAAAATTCCCAAACGCATCATTCCAAACGCACTGGTTTAGATAAAAACAATGAAGCAAATTTATTAACCCCAGAAAGATGGATTTTAAGTGATTCCAAGTAATGCAAAGTAAAAGTCAGATTTGGCTACAAAGAAATAAAAGGCAAAATGCAACCAATACCTAACTTAACAAACTAAGTGAATTCAAGGTGAAGGTCTCTCTCACCAATCTTACGGGCTGAATCATTTATTTAGGATCCCTCCCATTTCACTGCTGCTCCTTTGTTCTCCAGGTGTTGTTGATACCATTCGTAAAGAGAAAGGGAGAGATGGTTTGGGATGTTTGCTTTTTCCTCTTATAGTCATTTCTCTTGTGCAATAATCATCTCCAGCAGAGGTTCAGGAGACAGAAAGTCTGTATGGACAGGAACCTCAAGCTGCTGCTTTGTCAAAATATAAATTCTTTGCCCATACCCACTACTGCCAAAGTGGCCATTTAATCAGATGATGGCCTTTTCGATTTCACTGACATCTGGCTGAGGTGCTGGCTAGCTTTCTGTCTCTGGGGAACTGGTCTGCAATTGCCTTCAAAACCATGTTGGAACCTGTGCCAGTAATATCATAGAATGGAATCTTATAACTTTACAATGTTGCCACACATCTGTTACCAAGACAATAATGATCAGGAAAACATGAGTTTTCAGATGATTTCTCAAAAGGCATATTTTATACAAATTTTACCATAATCCTCTCACAGGGGGTGAAACTAGGGGTAGAGACTGTCGCAGAATGATAGCCTGCCTAGGCATAGGAATCTGCTCACACGAATCTAGCTGCTGGTCTGTGGCTAAAATGAACAATTACTAACAGTATGTTTCTTTCATTTTATTACACAGAACATTTCTACATCTATTGATCAATTCTAAACAGTGAGTTTTGGGTGGGAGGGAAAGGGGAGGTGATGGTGTCTCAGCTAAAAATTCAACTGTATTCAACAAAAAAAAAAAAATATATATATATATATATATATTTTTGTCAGCCATAGTTTGCAAACTGTGGTCTATAAACTACCAATGGTCCACAAAGATTTTCTCATGGTCCACAAGACACTCATAAAGGTAGAGAATGGCACAGGAATGGCTGGGGATTTGCAAAAGCTGGACACACAGGTCCACAGTTTTGTTTTGTTTTTCAAAAGGATGGGGACTGTTCTATGCAACTTCTTTTTCGGCAACTGTATTATTCATTCTCTACAATTAATTATTATGATTTTACAGGATTTCCGTGAAAATTGAAATAATTATAAAGTTTAACATTCACATTGTCTCAGAATATAAATTTTATAGGAAGAAATCTACTACATATTAGAATTACCGAAAAGTGCTTTCATTTCTAGAGTAAAACTTCTCTTCTATTCCTTTTGGGCCTGATTCAGCCAAATTGAGACTGTGCATGGATCTCCTGAAATTCCAATCTTTGATTTTGTGGTTATGGCATTGGACTGAGACTTGGAAAGAATAAAGTTTTGACCCTTAATAATGGATGGATCACTTTAGGAGCTGCTGTTCAGAGCTGATGAGCATCAGATGTACCATCTCTGAAAACCACACTATTAATCTCCCTGGGTTTAGGATTCACTAAAGAATTTAATAAAAATAATCCTAATAATCCCACAGAGATTCCAACCTTCTCTGCTGTCACTATCAAAATGGACAAGAACACCCCAGCACACTGAGCTCTAAAATTCATCACCATTGTACAAAGAAGTACTTGCCTTAACTTTACATGGCATTACTCCCAGAGATTTGTGGATTCACAGAATTTAGCCAGATCTGTGAACGTCACTATAGGATGCTGGGTATGATGACATGAACTGTGGTTATTGTGGCTAGCGCAACAGTCCTTGGCAGACAACACACCTTTAAATACAATGATGGTCTGTCCCCATTCATTGTATATATGCAGCCTAGACTCCAAAACCTTTGACTTCCAAAGAATCTGAAAGTTGAGTGGCAATACTCAATATCACCAAGTCTAAGAAACTAGCCCCTTGTGTCTCACATCCTCATGCAAAAAACAGGGATGATAAAGCTTACCTACCTCACAGAGGTGTTGTGAGGATATATTCATTGTTTGAGAAGCCATCAGATATTATGATAAGTGGCACAGAAAAGAAAATAAATAAAGTCCCAATTTAGAGGTTAAGGTATTCTTCCTTTAGTCAGGCACTGTCTGTGGAATGCTTAATAAACATTCTGCAGACATACAATTGTAAGGGGACTACATCTAGACAAGGGTTGTCAGCCTTTAAACACTATCCTCTAAGAAAAAAGTTGTTACAATGCAACATGTAACATAAAATTGCTGTGTGACTGATGCTGTATCATCCCCAAAGATACACTGGAATGCTTTAATGGCCTGCAGACATAACGGCAAGATGCACAAAAGCTTCATACATCTGGATACAGTCTTTAAATAATTAGGGCAGGTGCCAGCGGTAGCTCAAACTGAATTCCTTACTAATTTTCATTAGCTCTATTATGGTAGCATGTAAAGATTTCTTTCTGCTAGGTGCTCCACAAACATATGAGAAGAAAAGGACTTCTCCCAAAAGAGCTTTTGAACCAAAGATATATGAAAGATAGGGCTGGGATCATAAAATAAACAATCACAGTGATCAGGGTCATAGCCCTTCTTAAAACTAAACAAAACAAAATATAAAACTTGTTGTTAGTTAATTTACAGTAACTGGTGTCCTTTGAAATGTTTTACGGGTAGTCATGTTAGTCAAATCTAGCATCAAACAAAGAGTCTAGTGGCACTTCTGCAGTACTCCACTGTTTGAATCCTAACAACAGCTTTGATTTGCTGTTACAGTCTGACCAGATCCCATCACTTACACTTCCCTGCATTTATTTTCCTCCTATTATGTAAGTTCTCCATCTTCAAGCATCTGATGAAGTGGGATTTTCTCACACAAAAGCTCATGCGCTAAATAAATTTGTTAGTTTTTAAAAGTGCCACCAGACTCTTGTTTTATTTTTTTAGGCTCAGACTCTAAGGTCAGAAGGGGCTACCTTTCAGCAGTACATTACTAACATCGCCAGAGGCACAACCCCTCAAGCTGTTTGTTGGGCGTGTAAATTGTCTGGAGCCAGGCTTGGAGAAACACTGAATGCAGCCTTTTAGGGGATATAACAAATATGGAGGTTGCCTAGCTTACACGGCTTATCTGCTACAGGAATATCCAAGCCATGATTTGAAAGCATTCCTGAGACAAGGTGGGTCATTGTGCTGACTCTGCTCACATACAACAAGGCACTGGCAGTTGTCGATTGCAGGATGTCACTTAGGAAGTCAATGCATTGTAGAAGCATCAAGGTGGATTTTTCAGAATAGAGCCTGAGCCCCAGGAAATGGAAGAACCAGGATACTGCTGGCTGCAGAGTGAAATTCAGTGAAGGACAAGCCTGTGAGGAGTCAGTGGTCAAGACTGGGATAATGATTTTTGCCAGCTCTGAGTCAAAGAAAGTGTCTGTTAGTGGGATGCATTGATATACAGAAATACTCATACTGAATGTCAAATTTCATGAATCAATTCCCCTTATTAAGAAATGATATTACTAGGCTGAGGTTATTACCCTGATAAATGTATTTAGAACTTTGAGGTCTAGGATTGGTCTCCATCTTCCTCTCCTTTTTCATATCAGAAAGTCTCTGGGGTAGATACCCATTGCCAGGGCCATCCTTAGGTTAGGGCAATTGAGGCAGCTGCCCAGGGCCCCACACTTTGGGGGGTCCCTGCAGGACCCTACTGCTTCCCCCCACCCATGCTGGGGACTGGGCGAGTGGCCAAAGGGTTGCCCAGATCAGCACTGCAGTCCAGCCACCCCCAGGCCATGCTCGCTGCTCCCAGCTCTGTGCTGGAGCAGCAGGGAGGGGGGTGGGAGGCAGCATGGAGCTGGTATCGCTACCCCCAGCTCAAGCCCCACTGCTTCCCGCCGCCTCCCCGCTGCTCCAGCACAGAGCCCAGAGCAGTGTGCATGGCTGGGAGGTGGGGGGAACCATCAGTGCTGAACTGGCCCACCCTTTTGGCCGCTCGCCAGGTCCCCAGTATGGGATGGCCATCGCAAGGTCGTGCCCCTCCCCTGGCTGGCCGGTCCTGCCCCCCAGTGCCAGGGGGTGGAGGAGGCCCTACAGAGGGCGATTTGTTCAAGGCCCCGCACCCCCCTAGGGATGGCCCTGCCCATCACGATGAAGAAAGGGGAAACTGATTCAGTCACTCACAGGAATAGGAGTAATTGAACTTCCAGCCACAACAGGCCTTTCTGAGACCCTTCTCCATATCTGCCTAGGAAGCTGTCATGGCTGCAAGAAAAATCTCTTGTGACCACATGCAGTCACAGTGGCCACATCTGAGGAAAAAAAACAAAAAAATAAAAAACAAAACTGTTCTAAGAATCCGGTCAGGTCTCTGGAATGAAATTCAATAAAGACAATTGCAAAGTACTCCACTTAGGAATGAACAACACATTGCACGTGTACAAAATGAGCAATGACTGCCTAGGAAAGAGTATTGCAGAAAGGGATATGAGTATCATAGTGGACTACAAGCTAAACAGTGTGACACTGTTGCAAAAAGAGCAAACACCATTCTAGGATGTATTAACAGGAGTATTGTAAGAAAGACATGAGGAGTAATTCTTCCGCTTTACTCAACCCTGATTAGGCCTCAACTGGAGTATTGTGTCCCTTTCTGAGCATCTCATCTCAGCAAAGATGTGGACAAATTGGAAGAAGTCCAGCAAAAAGTAACAGGAATGATTATAGGTCTGGAATACTTGACTTCCTAACTGTCAAGGTGATTATCCACTGGAATAAGTAGCCTAAGCAGGTTGTGGAATTTCCATCATTGGAAGGTTTTAAAAGCAGGTTAGACAAGCATCTGTCAGAGATGGTTTAAGAGGGTATTTGGTCCTGCCATGAGTGCAGGGGACTGGACTCGATGACCTCTCAGTGTCTCTTCCAGTTTCTATGATTCTATAAGTGGAATGTGGGGAGTCAGATAGGCTAAAGCCAAAATGAATGCATAGCCCAATATTGCCACTTCTAGCACCCGTCCATCTTATATGATCTGCTCCCACTGTAACTTGAAATGGGACAGACAATCTCCAGGAGGTTGGGGTTAGGAAGGAAAAGGAGCGGTGAAACAAAGTGTCCATGGGATAGTGAGAGCTGCATAATGGAAGTGGTTAACTGGTTGGTGATAGTAGATGAGGGATTTTGCCTCTGGCACCTAAGCTTCTTCCTGAGTGGTTCCACAGTACTCTGATAAGTATTGTATTGGACTGGATAAGATCTCTGGGCTTTCTGCGATTTGCTAAATTTCCTTTTGGTTGTAGTAGTATAGATGACAAAGGAGTGGAGGGTTGCTCTCAAATCTTATGGAAAATGGAAGGACTTATCTGTGGCCTCGCTGAAGACTGTGGGACCTTTCAAAGGGAGATCTTCAGCTATGTTCTGGATCTAATCCCACTTCATCAGATGTTTCGAAGATATTTTGATCTCCTCCTAAAGACATGCTTCCTTTGCTTTTTCTCTTAAATCAATAAAGCTGCTGGCTAGCCCTTATGCAGTACTTTTCATTTTTTAGCAAATTCCAAAGACAAAGAGATAGTAGTGCAGATTACTTAAATTATTAGTACTCACCTTATGATTCCTTCTCTTGTGCCTAAGCTCCTGGACATTATTGTCCTTTAACATTAGACTGAATGCCCTTGAAATGTGTGTAGTTTTATGCTTATGCACTGTGACTAGGCTACCATTTCTTGTTTCTGGGTGTTTACAGATGAGACAAACTTACTCTGTGTTTGTGCTGGACAGTCAATTCTGAACTGCAGATTCTTTTTGATATCACAACTAGATGAAGTGTTCTTATGGTTGCTTGCCTTTGTCTTGCTTCCTGTTGCCCCAATAAGAGAGTTTAATGCTTCTTCAATTCCCTTGAACTACTCATTTGTCTTACTTTTGCAAACTGCTTCAGCTTCTCAGAATTAACAAAGTTGGTTCTTCAGTAGTCATTGCCACTGCCTTGCTTCCTGGCTTCCGACTATACCACTCTGCTACTCAGCCATTCTCATGCTATGCTGGAAACCCTCAACTCTTTCTGCCTTTTACAGACAGCACCCAAGAAACCTTTTGACTTCTAATTAACATACTCAGTTCTTGCCTGTTTAGTCCTGTTCAGCTCCACCTGCTGGTCAAGAGGCAAATGGCATCAAAAACTCAGAACGGAAAGTTTTGTTAAGTCATTTCTGTTACGTCTCCTGTTTTCAGTTCATCTCTCACAGTCTTCACAGGCTCCCATTTGAGAATCTGTTTCACAAGGACTTAAAAGCACTGAAATGACCAATAAAACTACTTATTTTGCTAACTTTATTGAAGGCCTATTGCTGTAGCAGAGCAACAAATAGTGTGTTGAAAGAAGAGAAACAGATGTTTGGTTTTTTTCCTTTTCGTAATTAAAAATAAAATATTCAAGTGAGCTAATGCATATTAATCCAACACGCAGACTGATTATCTGGATGTAATTTCCAGCTTTCTGGATCTTCACTGTTAACAGGGTGAAAATAAAACATCAAAATAAATGTTCTTCAGTTTTTAAAGTATACAATAGGATTGTTCCTCTAAGCAATAAATGAATGTGCCCAGTAATAGGTTTATTGCAAGAAGATCAGGAGTATATTCAGTACATTTAGTTCCAGCCGCTTCACACAGTTAAGTGATGAATTCATGCAGAAACATACCAAACATGCATGTACAAAGTAGACAAAGCACAAAAGCTGCACTATGCACAGAGAACTGGAGTACTGTTCTGATAGTAAGAACCAACTTCTCAGTTATCTTTCAGGATTATAAAGTATGGCCTGTGTTGATGTTTTGGTTTTTGATGTTGTCGTTTCCCTGTGTACATCCATTCATTCCTAAGTTTTAAATAGCATTAAAACTGAAAACTAAAATACCAAGATGAGATAAAGGCTATTCTAAGAGCATTTCCAGCTAGACCACAAAAAGGTTTGCAATCCTGTGTACAAGGGCCTGTTTTCACAAAGTAAATGCTTAACAAATAATAGGAAAACGAATAAGATTGTCGACCTGATTTTCAGACTCAAGAGGTTCTCTGGAGGGCTTGTTTGATCTGAACTGCTAATACTCTTAAGGGTCATCCACCATTAAAATATACACAGTGACGGTGAAAATCTAGCCCTATCAAAGTCAACGGGAGTTTTGCCATTGACTTATATGGTACTGGATTCAATTTTTCAGCCCAAATATATGTTTGTACTAAACATAAAGAACTGTTTGAAATGTGGTTTTAGTCTAAAAAGTTACTATATAAAATATTACCATTCCATGCAGCAGATCTGCTCCCTGCTTGTAATCAGGTACATTTACAGCTTGTCTACATGGGGACATCCAGGAAAATTAACTAATGGTGTGAATTTGAAGTGAATTAAATTAAGCTGCATAAAATCTCAGTGTGAACACTCATTGAGAACTGAAGTAAATTAAGCTAAATTGAATTAAGGTCAGGAGCATCACTGCCCTGGAGAAGGACCCCGGGCACCAGCCCAGGTCCTGCCCCCTGACCGCAGGCCATGCCCCCGGTGCTTGGCCCCGAACCAGCCTCTGGTGCCTGCTGCACCAGCCGGGCCCCAGATCCCCGGCCAGGGACGGGCCAGAAACTGGCAGCTGCTGCCGTGGGGCTGCCCAGCCTAGGAAGGGGCCGGAAGTGGCTGCCACAGGCACCTGGGCCCCAGATCTCCAGCCGGAGACTGGGAGAGGCAGGGGTCATGCCAGGACCTGGGGTACTAGCACTGGGATTTGGGGCACAGGCCCCATGTGCCAGGTGCAAGCGATGCCCCTGATTATGGTAACCTAAATTTTGGATAACATCCACACAGAGATTCACTGAGGTACAAAAGCTGGTACAAGTAAACTGACATTACCCCTTTCCATACACATATACAACTAACAAATTGTTAAACTTTTCAAAAAAAAACCTTTGTTTTTTAATTTACAATTAACATATCTGCATGTGCTATTACAATATAAGCTGTAAATACCCAAAGCGGTAGCCATGTTAGTCTAGTTCAGTAAAACAAACAAACAAGGAGGCTTGTGGCACTTAAAGACTAACAAATTTATTTTTGCATGAGTGTTCATGGGAGAAAATCCCAAAGAAGTGGGATTTTCTCCCATGAAACCTCATGCAAAAAATAAATTTCTTAGTCTTTAGGTCCCACAGGACTCATTTGTTTGCTATGCTGAAAATGTTAGTGGACTTTTTCATTACATCTTAACAGCCTTTCAACAACCTTATATCTCAGCATAATTTTCAAAAATACTTATCCCATTAACACAACTGCATGCCTAACAGTAAGCAGCAGAAATCATTCTATAACAACAACAACTTTCTTATTCGCTGAACCCCCCAATACTAAGACACTCTTGGCATGTTTTCAAAGAGATACAATGAAATGTAAGTTGTAATATGTATACCTGAGATCTTTTTCACTAAGGCCAAGTTATGGTGTACCTTCTCTTTCCGTCTTTTTCATTAGTTTTACCTTTCCCATTTTTCAAATAGGGCAATACTACTTACAACTCACTGGTTCTTTACTTGTTAATTATAATCATAATTAACATATTCATTTTCTTGTTCTCTAACTGCATTTCCCTTATTTCATTTTCCTCCTTTTTATCTATTTTTTCTTATTCTTTTCTGCTATTCTTCTAACACTGAAAAAATATTTCTATAGAAGCTAATTAGCATAGGTGCTGTCCTTCTATCAATGTTCTTAGTTTTATTTATAGATATTCTCTCTTTTCCTCACCATTTTGTTCTCTCTTTGTCCCATTCCTTCATTTTCCTTTCACTGCCATTTCTTTCCCACCTTCCACAACAGAATGTTCTTGCTCTGTATCGCACATAGCCTCCTTTCCTGGTGTTCATCCTCAGGCACACACAACAATGTATGCATGCATCCTTTACTTGTTGAAAAATATTCAGAAAAAAGCTGTAAGAAATGGTCATAAATCTGTTACATGCCATATAGTGAGAAGCATAAGAAACTTAATTAATTTGCTTTATCCAAGAGAAGGTTAAGGGGTAACTTGATCACAATCTACAAGTATCTATATGGGAAGTAAGTTTCTTCTAGTAGAAAGTGCCATACACAAGAAATTCACACCTACCTTCATAGATCCAATGCCACAGAACATGCTTAATGGAGAAAGACTGAGATACACACCTTAATACCTCAAAACCACCTTCACCAAACATGAATGCACCACCAAAGTGTAGATCACAGCATAGAATGGGTCCACCCTTAGATTACCTTCTTCCATGAATTAAAATTACCCTTGCTCTGACTACACACCCCAAGTTGTCACCTACAACCCCAGACTAGAACTCATATGGGGTATCATCAACAACTACAAACCATACCCATCAGAGACCCTATCTGGGAAGACATTTTTCCTGAACCCCCAGTTTTGACTTCCAACCCCTCCCTGCAATCTCTCCCAGCTCAACCCCAGAAGCAATCTACCCACAGAAAGACACACCAAAAGAAAAGCAGCATCAGACCCTGCCAGCACAACAGATATGAACAGATACAAAACCTGCAGACACATCTCCACAGCTACAGTGATCAACTTCCCCCTACAGCACACCTTTCAAGATCAATGAATCCTACCCATGACTGTCATAATATGTGGTACACCTCATGCAGTGCCCTAAATACCTCAATAACAACAATGTGGGTAAAACCCAAAAATCATTACTCTTTTGATGGAATTCACAGAAAAAGACAAAAAAAACACCCTGTCACCAGTGGGTGAAGACTTTTCATAAAGTGATCACTCTACATCTGGCCTATCATTCCTTATCCTCAAAGAAAATATGCACAAGTTCAAAAGATGAGCCTTGGAACATAAGTTCATTACTCTGCTAGACACTAAAAATCAAGGACTGAACAGAGACATTGAATTTATGGCCTATTACAACAATCTGTAACCTACTAACCCTCTCATTTTGTCCTATGACTTCAGAGAGTTAGTAATCCATTCTATCTTGAATGGTCCTGACAATATGTGCTTACTATTTACTAAAAAATCTGTTCCACCTTGCATTTCTCTGCAACTCCAGGAGAATCCTTCCTGACTGAAGAAAAGCACTGTGTATGGTGACCAGATGTTCTGATTTTATAGGGACAGACTTGATACTCAGAGCTTGTCTTATATAGGTGCTTACTACTCCCCATCGTCCAATTTTTCCACACACGGTATCTAGTCGCCCCAGCTCTGTATGGCTTGAAAGCTTGACTCTCTTATCAACAGAATTTGGTCCAATAAAAGATATTATCCTACTCACATTAACATTCTAGAAATAAACTGCACATTTTAACAACGAAAGTTAAATTATCCCAGTTCATCATTGGGACAATTTACCTAGGGATTCAGTGGATCGTGTATCACCTGAAATTTTTAAATCAATACAAAATATCTTTCTAAAAACTACTCTCTCTTAACCAGAATTTATGGCTTGATATTTAAAAAAGTATTGGCTAAAGCTCTGTGGTCTATGTTATGCAGAAAGTCAGACTAGATTATCATAAAATTACCTTCTGGCCTTGGAATCGTGGAAACTATCAACTTCTAATGAAAACCTACTTTCTGTAGTTCTGAAAAAGAATGTCTCACATGGATAATGGACTAATTTTAGTATGTTAGTTTTCCTACCCATAAACATAAAGAGGAATCTGCATGGCATTTTAGATATTCTTGAGTGATAAAGCCATTAGTATCCAGGTACAGTAATCCTAAGAATGGAAAAAGATATCTGTTTCTTACCCCAACTACCACCATCAAAATGGTGAACACCCTAATGTCAAAGAAGGCCAAAGCATATTTGTTATCAAAATGAGAGTCTGGGTCAGGTGATAGAACATGTTTCTCTATGAGGGTATTAAAGGACTTCATCAAGAAATTATTTCTGTCTCTAGAGGAGCTGGGCAAAGTATCATCGATTTTAAAGTCAACATTTCTCAACAACTATCTAGGAATGCTATCTGATATTTCACCATTTTCCCCAACGCTAAAACTAAGTAATAACCTTTTAATAGTCACGAGGAAATGTTGACTATACATTGCTGACAACTTGTTAACTTGATACTGTGCCATCTTATGTAGACAAACTTTAGTCCTCCATCAGGAAAGCAGCCTAACCATAATAAATTCATAGTCCTGAGCATGTGTAGGTTGGTTTGAGTAAGTCTGTGACATTATAGTAAATGTTTATGAGCTTATTTTTCAGGACTGATGTTCTTGAATACTGGGAATATATTATAGCTGTAATTTAAAATCTCTCATTTTCTGTGTGGTGGAACTTGGTTCAGTTCTGTCAGCCTGGGTATTATGATTATAAGATAGGAGACCTGAGAATGCATTAAAATAGAAAAATAGAAGTTTGCCATCATTTTCAAACCTAGATGCCTTTAGTTAGGCTCCTAAACAACAGTGGTCTGACTAAAATCAATAGATGTTTCGACTGCTTAGCACCTTCGGCATTTAGGCCATTTATCTAAAAACCTAATTTAAGAAATCCAGGTTTGAAAAGTATGGAAAATTTATATATGTGAGACTTATGAAAGGCAGTAGACAGATTCACAGCAGTAGATTTCTAAAAATAAAATTTCTCAAACTTTCTTTTTATATCTTCTTTCAAAAAAGTTAACAGCATATAAGTGGGTCAGATCAATGGTCCATCTAGCCCAGCAAACTGTCTACCTATTCTGTCTATTCCTGGAATATATTACTTCCTCTCTGGAACAGAGGGTAATTGCAAAGGAGGTGGTGATTCTGAGTCTTAATCTTGTTCATAGGCTGCTCCATAGGCATACCAATAACACATAACCAATAACATGCTCAAGCCAGATCATATAATCATAATCTAGCCATAGTGAAAAAAGGTGTAACCACCTGATATCTGCATTGGCACTATCCTTACGGAGTATGCAGTATCTCAGATTCACTTAAAAGTTAATGAAGGTTTTGCTATTGCTAACATAATGGAATCCAGTCACTCAAATCTGCCAATATTTAGCATCTTGAACGAATGTCACTGTTTCTCCTTTCTCCTCCACTTATAAAATGTAGAAAAGCCCAATATCTGGTATAGTGATGACAGGAACTAAAAAATTTGCCATAAATTTTCTTTACGGTAGCAAGCAAGATGAAGGTATTGTTTTGTGCCTGTTAAATTCCAGCCAAATTGTTTTTCTTACCAGCTGTAAAGCATGGTAGATGATCAAAATGTTAGGTAAAGTGGAATTTAATGGTTCTGAGGAGAGCACTGAGTCTGACACTGATGAGGAGAAATGCTAGATCTTCCTTTGCCCCCATTCCCCTTCAAAAATACATTTGCTGCTGGGTTGCATATATGAAATCCAACTTCTCTGTCTTAGGAGAGCAAATCTGTGGTACTATGCTGCAGAACTTGGTCTATCTACATAATTTGTTAAATGAAATTAGTTTTGTTTTGTTTTGTTTTGTTTTTTGACTGGACTGGAAGATGAATCGTTCTTAAGGAGTCTCTAGCTATATTAGATAACAACATTACTCCTCTTCTCGCTGTTCTTTTCCTCCTGCAATATTTTCTTCATATTTAATGTTTCCCATGTTTTGAATTCAACTCTCCAGACGTTCTCGCTCATGCTTGGAGTTCTTTTACCTTTTGATGGCTAAGAAGTTGCTCACCAGTATGTTTTTTCAATCTTAGTGAGCGTTAATATAAGTCAATTAGCAGGAGTTCTGTATATGTGCAAAACACTTACCTGAAAAATCCCTTTCTGTTTATTCATTTGTTTCAGATTAGGAACAGGTTTGTATGTCATACAGGTATTTAAGATAAATAGCATGCCTTTTTTATTCTCTCATCCAGTTATTTAAACATTTTAAAACTGACAACAATATTATGTTTCTTCTATTGTACAGAAATAGATGCTTTTAAACATATGTATAATCATGAAAAGGTCTTTAACAGAACATGGGGCAAATAAAATAATTTAGGGGTTTTGAAAGTTGCATAATTTATTCCTCTTTCAGTGCCAGAATCTATAACCAATATTTACTAAAGTGGCATTGAATGAGGGTTTTCATTTTGTATAATGAATTATCTTCTTCATCCTTTTTTTTTTTTTTTTTTTTTAAGAAATCAGTAATATAAAAGTACCTTGTATGGCAGCTGTGAGTTGTGCAGTGAAGTGGGATTTCAGGTTTAATAGATGACTTGCATTTCAAAATCTATGCAGTTGTCAAAGAGTTGTCTTGATCTCTTGGAAAGGCAAAAGGATGAGTGGAAATATTTGTGCCTTTAGCATCAAGTTTGGACAAATTAGATCACTGTGACCACTTGGGAGAGAAAAAAATGCTTTTATTTCAGTATGGCATGGAAAAGGGAAATTAGTGTGTGTCTGACTGCATAAAACATATCTTGTATGGTAAATATAATACAAGATGGATTTAACTTTCAGAGTCTAAACCTGTGAAGGTTTCAAATAGTCTGCCCAGTTCTAATTAAAACCAGTGAATTTAACATCTTGGCTCTTTTGTGAAAATGGATCATGACTATAAATTGAAAAGAATTGCATGAGCTACTTTGGATCATTTGTAAACTCTTAATACAAAATACTAGGTAACAGTTGTCTTGGTCATGTACTTGTTTACAGATTTCACCATGGCAAATTTTATTTCACATGCTCAAATTAAACTTGCTTGGGTGGGGGCGGGGAGAGGGTCAGGAGGCAAAAGCCCACAGGTATATCCAAAACATAGAGACCTAGGTGAAGAGTCAGAATCCGAGGGGTGCATGGCAATTATAGCAGAGAAAAAGGAGAGAACATAGAAGGGAAATCAAATCTGCATATTAGGCTCATAGACTCTGAGATCAGAAGGGAATAATATAACCATCTAGTCTGACCTCCTGCACAATGCAGGCCACAGAACCACTGACTCCTGTACTAAACCTCTAACTTAGGACTCTTATTAAAGTCCTTAAAAGTCTGTATACTAATACAAGTAGTATGGGGAATAAACAGGGACAACTAGAAATACTAGTGAATGATCACAACTGTGGCATAACTGGCATCACAGAGAGTTGGTGGGATAATACACATCAATAGTGGATAGAAAGGTGCAGCTTACTCAGAAATGACAGGCAGGGAAAGAAGGTGTTCCTTTTATATGAAACATATAGAACTGCATGAGGTTGAGACGGAAGTAGAAGGTACACTTACGCAAAGTCTCTGAGTAAGGATAAAAGGGGTAGCAAACAAGGCAGATATCATGCTAAGAGTCTACTGCGAACCACCTAACCAGGAAGAAGAGATGACTGAGGCTTCTTTTAAACAACTAACAAAATTATACAAAGGATTTGGTCATGGAGGATTTCAACTATCCAGTAGACTAAAGGTAACAGATTTCAAGAAGTAGACTTTAGCAAACTTAGGGATTTGGTAGGTAAGATCCTATAAGAAACAATTCTAAGGGTAGAACAGTTCAAGTGAACTGACAGTTTTTCAAGAAACGTTATTAAGCGTATAAAAGTAAATGATCCCACTTCATAGGAAGACTGGTATCAGACCACCCTGGCTTAACCAGGAGATCTTCAAAAACTTGAAATTCAACAAAGACTCATACAGGTCCAATGACAAAGAATGAATACGTAACACAAGCATACATGTAATAAAAATAAATAAAATGCTGCAAGCACATAGGAGCAAAATTTAAAAGACTTAGTCAATGAATGAGATTAAACTAATTAGCTACATAAAAGGTAACAAGAAAATACTCTACAAATACAACAGTCAAAAGGAAGACCAAAGACAGGGCCAGTCCATTACTCAATGAGGGGGATACACTCTGAGGAAAAATAGGAAAAGATTTAAGTTAAACATTATTTAGACAAGTAAGCTGTCTTCAAGTTTGCATGGCCTTATGAAATATATCCTAGAATACTCAAGGAGCTAATTGAGGAGATAACTGAACCATTAGTGATCATCTTCAGAAACTCAGGGCAGACAGGAGAGATTCCAGAGGACAGAAAGAGGAGAAATATACCACCAATCCGTGAAAAAAATGGAGAAAAGGACTGTCTGGGGAATATTGGATTTCCCAGCTTAAATTCAGTACCCAGAAAGATAATGGAACAAATAATCAAGCAATTAGTTTGCAAACACCTAGAACATAATAAAGTGAACAGTCAACATAGATTTGTTAAGAACGAAACGTGTCAAGCCAACCTATATCCCTTCTCTGACAAGGTAATAATCTTAATGGATGGGAGGCGGGGGAATCAGTAAAAGTATTATATCTCAAATTTAGTAAGGCTTTTGATACTGTCTCACATGATCAGCTCATAAACAATCTAGGAAAATATAGCCTACATGGTGCTATTTTAAGATGGGTACATAAATGATTGAAAAACCATTCCCAGAGAGTAGTTATCAGTGGTTCACAGTCAATCCGAAAGGGTATACCAAGTGGCGTCCCACAGGGATTGGTCCTGGGTCCAGTTCTGTTCAACAAATGAAACTTCTGACTGGCTGACAAATGGCTCAAATTCTTCTATCAGTTGCACTGGTATACACCCAGAGTAACCTCACTGACTTTGATGGCCTTAATGAGGATTTACGAAAGTGTAACACTTGAAAATTTGGCCAACAGACTGAATATTAAGCAATGAAAGACCAAATTCAGAGATAACAAAAAGGATGGCAGAATTTACACATCACTAAATTGGTAAATTACATCCTAGGTTATTCAAAACCTTCATAGCACACAGACACCTTAGAAAAAGCAATACCTTCAATACAAATCCAACTTACATTTTTAAGAATGTGTAAGTCCTGCCTAATATATTTTGTTTCACTTTATTTTTAACTTCTTTTTCTGAGGTTAGGATGTCAGAATTGTAACTGTTGTGTTGCTTTCTTGTGCATTATTGCTTGGTAAGAACTGAATATTCTAGTCTTCTGATAAAGCAAGCATCTGAAAAAGCAAGTAAGTATCTTAGCTTACAAATGTTTGATTTACATAAAGTATTAAAAGACTTTTCATAAAGTGATCACTTTTTCTAATTTTAATACATGTGCCAAGTAGAAGTAAAAAAGAGATACTGAAATTTTATCTCACGCAGCTTACATGGACTGCTAATATAGGTCAGCTCACAAGTGGAGACAGACCTGCCTGTGTTAAAATTAAGGGAAATTCCAAGTAGGGGTCTATTATAGACCACCAAATAAAGAATAAGTAATAAATGAAACATTTTTAGAGAAAGTGACAAAAATACCCAGAATGCAAGAACTGGTAACAACAGTGGACATTAACTACCCAGACAACTGTTTGAAAAGAAATATAGCAAAACACAAAATTTCCAATAAATTCTTGGCTTGTTTTGGGGACAGGTTTTTGTTTCAGACAGTGAGGGTACTAACCAGAAGGACAGCAATTTTAGACTTGAATCTGACCAACAGGAAGAAATTGGTATCAAATCTGTAGGCAGAAGGCAATTTGGGTGAAAACAACCACAAAACAAAACAAAAAAAGATTTATGATAGAAACAAAAAGCATCACAGAAGTAAAATAAAGAGAATGGACTTCAAAATGGAAAGAAAATCTAAGGGGAAAGGGGGATGAGAACTGGCAGTTTCTCAAAGAGACAATATTAACAGTCACAACTGCAAATCATCCTTGTATGAAGAAAAAATAGGAAGACTAGTCAAAGGTCAATATGTATGTATCAGGAACTTTATAATGACATGAAAATAAAAAAAGAAATCCCACAAAAAGTAAAGGATAAATTGCTAAGGAGAAGTACAAAAGAATAGCCTGAGTATGTTGGAGCAAAATCAGAAAGACTAAAGCATAAATGAGCTAAACCAAGCAAGGACTATAAAAGATAAGAATTGATTATTTAAATAAATTAAGAGTAAAAGGAAGATTAAGGGAAGTGTAAGTCCTTTTATTAGTAAGAAGGATGGCTGAATAACTGATGACATTAAGAAGGCTAAGGAGTCTAATGCCTATATTGCATCAGTTCATACTAAAAAGGTTATGCATATATTCAACACAATTAACAAAAACAAAGGGGAAGAACACAAGCCAAAACAGGGAAAGAATGGGTTAAAGAGTATATAGATAAGTTAGATGTATTCAAGTCAGAAGAACCTGATGAATGTTATCTTGGGGTACTTGTGGAAACAAGTAAATCACTTTTTGAACCATTAGGAATTATCTGGGTGAGCTCACAGAAGATGACTGAGGTCTCAGGTGAATTAAGAAAGGCAAAAAGATAATATCTTTCTTTAAAAGGAGGAAAAAGAGGACCCAGTGACTTATAGCCCAGTCAGTCTAAACGTCTATACCTGGAAAGATACGGGAACAAATTATTAAACAATCTGTAAGTACCTAGAGGATATCAGCAAAATACTAGCTAAAAGGATAACAATTTTATTGTTTTGTGTAGAGACAGTCTAATTTGTCCAATGTATAAGGCCAAGGAACATTGTTGGCACATGATGGCTTATAGTACATTGCTGGATGAGCAGATGAATGAGCCCCTGACAGTGTTGCTGTTTTGATTAGGTCCTCTGATGGTGTCATTAGTATTGACATGTGGGCAGAGTTGGCAGTGGGGTTTGTTGCAGAGAAACATGCCTGTCTTACTGTTTCTGCTGTATGGTCTATAGTTGCTGGTGAGTATCCATTTAAGGTTGGGTGGTTGTCTGTAGGCAAGGAGAGGTCTGTCTCCCAAGGCTTGGGAGAATGAGAGATCATTTTGTAGGATAGGCTGCAGATCACTCATAATGTATGGTAAAGGTTTGACTTGGGGGCTGTAGGAGATGACCAGTATTGTTCTGTTGTTTTCCTTCTGGGATTTGTCCTATAGAAGTTGACTTCTGGGTATCTGTCTGGCGCTGTCAAACTCTTTCTTCACTCCCCCAGAAGGGTGAGTGGAGTTTTAAGAATGCTTGATAGAAATACTGGAAGGTGTCTGTCTCTCTCTGAGGGACCAGAGCAAATGAAGTTGTATGTTAGGGCTTGGCCGTAGACAATGGATCATGTGGTGTATTTTGGATGACAGCTCGAGAGCTGTGGGTAACCGTAGTGGTCTGTAGGTTTCTCGTATAGGATGATGCTTATGTGTCCATCATTTATTTGAACTAACAACACCAAGGACACCATCACAGGACCTAATCAAACCAGCAACTTCAACCAGGGGCTCATTCACCTGCTCATCCACCAATGTGATATTTCCCATAATGTGCCAACAATGCCCCTCTCCCTTATTAATTGGAGAAACTGGACTGCCTCTGTGTAAAAGAATAAATGGACACAAATCTGACATCAGAAATAAGAACATTAAAAAAAAAAAAAAACCAACAACAACAACAGAAAATCACTTTAGTTTCCCAGGCCATTCAGTAATGGACTTATCTGTATGTATCCTCAAACACATTTACTCTATCTAGATCAAGGCTTCAAAGAGAGACTTCAACGTTAGAATTCATATGCAGATTTGATGGGTCTCAATATAGACATGAGTTGGCTTTCCCACTGCAAACACAGGACTTTAAAAATATCATAGGATTCCTCCTTTGTTTTTCATTGCTAAGAGTGATTCTCATCTCCCTGAGCCTCACCACTTTCTTATATGTTGTGTTGGAATCTATACAACTTGTTTGATTTGCTGAAGTAATCTGACCTGATACTGTGAAATGTAATCATAGGATTTATCTTCCCATCCCTTATCATAAGCTTTTTTCAATGCAAGTTTTCTCCATTCTGGCATCTGATGAAGTGGGACTTAACCCCTGAAAGCTCAGGCAAAAAATAAATTTGGTAGTCTTTAAAAGTACCACAGGACTCCTTGTTTGTTTTGCTGAACTAGACTAACACAGCTATTCCTTTGGAAGTTGTAAAAACAATCAACTCTCCTCACTGGCTACATATGTGTGTGATGTGAAATGCACCACGTGACCACCAGGGTTCCATGTTCATGTGCAGGGCAGGCAACACTCCAGGGAAACTGTAGGTGAGCCGGCCGTGCTGTGTGAGCATGCTTTGGCTCGCAGACCCCTGGATGCTGCCAAAATCTGGCACTACTTGTGGCAGAATCTAGCCCCACCATGGAGCGGCACCACTGAAATCTCGCCCCTCACTGGCGTCCAGCTCCAGCCGCAGAGCAGCACCACTGCCACTGGGGTCCACCCCAGGCAGGGAGCAGAGGTACTGCAGGGATCCCAGCTCCGGCTGTGGAGAGAAGCCACCTCTGAAATAGTCCCCAACCCCTGCAAGGGAGTGGTGCCACTGCCGCTGTGGTTCCCAGCCCCAGCCAACAAGAGTGGCACTGCTAAAGTGGTCCGGAGCCCTGGCCAGCGAGCAGCATCACTGCTTCTGTGGTCCCCAGCTCCTGCAGGGGACTGGACCAGCCACCAAAATTTGGTCCTGGCTGGGGTGCGGCACTGCCAGCATGGTCCAGTCCAGGCCCGGGAGCAGCCCTCACAGCTCCTCCCTCCCCACCCTTTCTGAGTCCTGCCCATGGCCCCCTTCACCTCTCTGACACCTCCTGCCTACAGCCCTCACCTTCACTGCCTCCACATTCTGCCCCTGCCCCACCTCCTGCCACCACCCACCCCTTCTTTGCCCCCTTATTCCCATGCCCTCCTTCACCAACCCCCCCATGCACTCCTTCTCTTCTCCCATCTGCTGCCCATGCCCTTCACCACCCTGACACCTCCTGACTCCAGCATTGCCCTTCATTACCCTCATCTCCTGCCCCTTCCCCCAGGCTCCACTTGAACACCCTTACCTATGCCCCTTGCTCCATTGATCCTCATCCTTCCCTCCACATCCCATGCCCTCATCCTTCCCCCCATGTCTTCACCCAGCACCCCTCACCTTCAGTTCTGCAATGCTCCCTACCCCATCGTTCTTCACCCCTCCGATGCACACTAGCCATAACCCATTAAAAATGACAGGGAAGAAACAAGAGAGAATTTATGAAATAGTTTGTTTTGATTTTTCCATGTCATTTTTGATGGGTTACAGCTAGTGTTGTCATAAAACCTGAAATAACTTACTGAAATATCTACACCACCAGAAGGCCAGACATAGGACCACCAGGAACAATTTAGGACACGATTTTACCCACAAAAGCACATACAGCAAATAAATTTGTTAGTTTTTAAAAGTGCCACAGGACTCTTCATTTGTTTGTCTCTTAACTGAGGACCCAAAATATCTAAACATACTTACGTGCAGTAGAGGGGAGGAGCCACTGACCATGGCAGATGTAGATAGCCATGACATAGGGAAAGGTAAGAGACACATCCTGGAAAATAAATTTAATCTACTAGGCAAGAGGTTACAGTCAGGGGCCTCCACATTATATTTCTCTGAAATGCTTCCAGTTCCATGTGCAGGACCAGAAACACACACAGAACTGCAGTGTCTCAATGCATGGAGGAAACAATGGTGCTGGGAGGAAGGATTTAGGTTTATTAAGAACCATAAAATCATTCGACTCCTAACTATTATCCCTGAGCTCATCATTACCTTCATTCAAAATGGAGGCAAAGTATTTGTTTTGATATTTGGCCATGCCTAGATTATTCTTAACCTCCATTCCATTCACAGTGCTAGCAGTCCCATTTCTTCCTATTTATGGCTATTGAACATTTTACTATTCCTGTTCAACATCCAACTGTTTTAGCATATTTCACTTAATCCCTACATGTTCTGACCATCAACAGGTAGCTTTCCTTGCTGATCTCTTCCATCTTCCACTCCTTTTAGCCTTTCTGCTTACTCTTGATAACCGGTCTGAGATGCTTGCTTATTCAGCTTTGTCTACAAGTCTTGCTTGTGAATTTTTTCCTCTTCTTTCGGAAGCAGGCTTCAGATAATTTCTTCAGATAGTCTGACTTTAAGTAATTCCAAGCCTCATTTGCCTTTTAGATCCATGAGTTCGTCAGTCTACTCCACTTCCTTAACTAATTCCCTTAATGCTTTAAAGTTATCCCTTTAGAAATCAAAGACTCTAGGCACAAATCTATTTTTGTTTATCCTTCCATTTATAAATAGCTAATCTCCCAAGTCTCTTGCTGGGATATGTGTTCAACATGTTTATAAATAATCCTGAAAAGTAAGTGAACAGTGAGGTGGCAGCATATGCAGATGATATAAAATTCCTCAAGATAGGAAATCCAAAGCTGATTCTGAAGAATTGCAAAAAGGCCTGGCAAAGTGAGTGACTGGGCAACAAAATGGCAGTTGAAATTCAATGTTGAGAAGTGCAAAGTAATGCACATTGGAAAAAAATAATCCCAGTTACTTGTATATAATGATGGGTTCTAAATTAGCAGTTACCACTGAAGAAAGAAATCTTGGAATCATTGTAGATAGCTCACTGAAAACATCTGCAAAATGTGCAGCGGCAGTCAAAGAAGCCAACAAAATCTTAGGCAGCATTAGGAAAGGGATAGATTAAAAACAAGAAAATATCACACCTTGAATAAGGAGTGCAGTTCTAGTCACCCTATCTCAAAAAAGATACATCAGAACTGGAAAAAAGGCACAGTGAAGTGCAACAAAAACAATGAGTGGTATGGAACTGCTTTTATACAAGGAGATATGAAAAAGATGGACTGTTCGGTTTAGAAAAGATTCAGCTAAGAGGAGATATGGAGGATTATAAAAACATAAAAGGTGAAAAGGAATAGAAAGTGTTACCTATGCCTTCATAGACCGTATATAGTCGGGTATAAGCCAATCTGGGCACAAGCCGACCCCCAATTCTAAAGCCCAAAAAAGAAGCTAAAATTTGTGACCCAGGTATAAGCCGTGGTCCCCCTTTGGTCTTGGTCCCTAACTGCTCACCCACTGCTGCTGGCTTCCTCTGGAGTTTCTGACAGCTTTCCTACCCCAAAATCTCTGCTGCTGCTTTTCCCTTGCCCCCCCCGCTGTCCATTCCTCACCCCTGCTGCCCCCTGCTCTGCCCTTTCCTCACTGCTACCCCCCGATGACTTCTCAGTTTCCTGCTGCTGCCCCCTGCTCTGCCCTTTCCTCACTGCTGTCACCCCTGCTGCCCCCTGCTCACTTCTCATTTACCTCACTGTTGTCCCTTCCTGCACCCTTTCCTCACTCTTGCTCCCACCTGCTCTGCTCTTTCCTCACTGTCGTCACCCCTGCTGCCCCCTGCTCTGCCCTTTCCTCACTGCTACCCCCCTGCTCACTTCTCAGTTTCCTGCTGTTGCCCCCTGCTCTGCCCCTTTCTCACTGCTGCTCTCTGCTCCTCCTACTGCCCCCTCCTCACTGCCACCCCCTACTCTGCCCTTCCCTCACTGCTACCTGCTGCCCCCCCTGCTTACATGGCCGCTCCAGACGCCGGCGTCCCCTCCTGACTCCAGCCCCAGCCCCGGCCGACTGCCCAAGATGATGGCCGCCCCGCAACACTGGGGCTCTGGCCTGCCACATGGTCTGGGAAACTCTTGGGAGGGGCTGTCTACCGTATTCTCTTGAGTATAAGCCAAGAGCCTGTTTTGAAGCCAATTTTCAGGCACAAAATTTTTGGCTTATATGCAATGATATACAGTAATTCAAAAATCAGGGATCACCCAATGAAATTAATGGGCAGCAGGTTTGAGAGAGAGAGAGCGAGAGAGAGACTTATTTCTTCACACAGCTCCCTTTCAACGGGTGGAACTCACTGCCAGGGAATTTTGTTAAAACCAGAATTATAACTTTGTTGAAAAAAGAACTAGATAAACTCATGAAGGATAGGTCCATCAATGTCTATTACCTTGCACAGGGGTTCTCAATCCCTTTAGTGTTGCTACACAGCTGGGAGCCCTCCCAACCATGCACATCATAGGGATATGAATTTAAACTCTGAGACCCTTTGGAGAGGTGACTCAGAGCTTCTAGATGTCCCAAAAACACAGCAAAAAAAAAAAAAAAAAAGCAAGCCTTCCTACAGAAACTCATAGAAACATTCTAACATAGAAAAGTCCAATTTATTCTCAACGTTGCAACAGGATAGTTACTGTACTTACTTTCAAGGCACTATGTTTTAGAAAATAATACATACAATTTTTTTTCAGTTAGGACGATCACACTATAAATATCTCACCTTTAAAAAGCCATTGCAGACTGGTAAGAATGTTGATGCAACTAACAGGGAAACTATAATTAAAAACTAAACAAAATAATTAGTATGCCTTTGAGCTTAAAAAAAATAAACACATGGACAAGTTACTAATGTTTAAAAAATTGTGTAGCATTCTAGACCTTGTGTCCAAATAAATGTGCCTCCTTCACTGATTTCTATGTAACGTTCATTTTTTTAAAAAGCTGTAAAATTATGCAGTATGTATAATTAAGCTATATAATTTTTTGTTTAACAAACAATTATTTTAAATCTGTCATTTTTTTTATAGAGGACAAAATCTGTTGAGTGAAATTTTTCACTGTTGTAAGCCTTCCACTCATACTCTCTGAGAGCCAATCTTTATAGATAAAACAAGAAAAAAGTTTTAAAGATAAAATCTAAGTTTCTTCAGCTGACACAGAAATAATTCTGACAACACCTCCTCCATAAAGACAATTAATCATTCATACAATGTTACCTACAAAATACATGTTTCACACCTCAAAGTTTGAATTCACCTTACATTATAAGCACAGTAATGCAGCTAAAATAAGAAAATAAATGTGATCTTTTGTTATCTTAAAGTCTATCCACTGAAGAAATACAACTGCTGCTGTTGAGAAATTTCAAAACACATATTCCATTCACCTCCCCAAACAAATAGCAGACTGTACTTCAAATGCATTGCAAGAGAATTAGGTAATCTTTTCTTTGTTTAGATTCAGTAGGGTTCAGTGACAAACATTCATCTCCCTTTCTATACAAATTCCTGTTCTTTAGCTTAGTTTATAATTGCTCTAGTTTTAGTCGCAACTCACTTTACTTTGCAATTTATTAGTGTAATACAATACAATTTAAACAAAATTTTAAAAATTAGCATTTAATAACTTAAATTAATGATGAGTTCTTTGTTCTTTGTTTATATCATACATTTGGAAAGAGCATTTACATCTGTAGGTAGGCTAACAAAATCAGACGTAAAGACTTTGAAATAAAACAACAACAGCTGCAGCCATGCCTCATTACTCTGAATTAGCAGCTACTCCTTAAATTTTAAGTTGCAAAACTGCTGACATTTTTGAAAACCAGGAAAGCTTTTTAGAAGATTTAACAGTATGAAACAAACACATCTCTCACAGAGAAAACAAAAATGGATCTTATACTTAAGGATGTATATTTTGCTATTTTCATGACAATGCATGCTTGCTTTCTACCACCATGAACTTTACTTATTTCAGCAGGTGAAAGTACTTATATTTTAAAATACTGAGTTCTCAGTGGACTTCTCCAAAACAGAGAAATATATGATGTACACACTGTAAAATCAATGAAATAGGTATCTGATTAATGACCCATATTTTGCATCTACAAAATAAAATTTAAGCAGGAATTACAGTATCCTACTATCATCTAATCATTCAACTAAAACACAGTTGGTAGTTTTAGAAAAAGTAAGTTATTGTAGATGTCTAGTACTAGATTATAGTATGATGTGAAACTTTATTTCTGGTAATATACACACAAAATATACTCCTTTAAAATAAATTATCACTATAATTTTCCAAGTACTTGCTATTACAATTATTACAACATGGTTTATTGAAGTCTGTGTAAAAATTAGATTGCAACAACTTAAACTCTCAGCAAAAGGTTACTGTCAGACCCTAGTGGTCTGAAATGGTCTTTAAGCAGATCTAAAGAGATTAACTTTCTCTAAACACAGAAGTAATTTTAATGTAAAAAATTATACAATGAAAATTACAGAGCTTTAATTTCCAACAAACCCAGAAGAGTTACATATTCCAAGGCTCTCAAGATTCATCACCAGCAGTGGTGCTCAATTTTGACATTTATATTTTACATTTGGTATTAGAACTGAATAGGTTTTAAAAAGTCAATTTTGGACTAACAGGAATTAATTGTATACACTGAATAAGACTAAGATTTTTATATATGCAGAAAAATGAAAACATGTTTCTGCTTTATTTTTTAAAAATGTCAAAAGTCTTTGTTTACTGTAGTCACTCTAAAGTCTCATTCTTACTAGGAATGCTAGAATGAGAACATTTGTCATTTGAAGTTGTGAGTTAAAATGAGATCCAGTTTGCACAGTTACACATACCAGATACCAGCCATTTTAAAAGAAACAAGTTTTAACCTTCCTAATCATGTTATTTTCATGTACCAGGACTGAACGGGAATAACAAAAATATGTTGATTTTATATGTTTACTCATCCTAATTGTAATTCAGATGTACTTTTGAAGACTAAGATGTAGCTACTTTAATGTAAACTGATCATAAATTGTATGCACAGATTATCAAATTTCATGAAGTACACACTATTCTCTTTATTCAATTCCAGTTTCTTAAAAACAAATAAAAGAAGTGCAGATTCTGTAACTGTATGCACAGCAACAAAATAGAGTTGTTCTTTCCTTATAATCCATAACATATTTTATGTTTTCTACGTATTTCATATCCTTTTACCACCTTCCCACAGCTGAAAATAAAAGCAAACTTCACCATCATCAGTGTAACCAATATTTACCTAAACTTTCCCGACTTTATTGCTTCTATGAGACATAGAAATTGGGGTAGTTATTGTTAATATTCTGCTTTTAAAATTTCAATGTTCAGTGAAGAAAAACAAATCAGGAAAGAGTAACAGAAATATTTAAATAAAAAAAAAATCCAGAAAGACTGTAAGAAATGCATGTTAGAGACTTTCTTTTTCTTTTTAATTGCTCTACACAGATAGCATTACAGAAAAAAAAATATTTTAAACATCTGAAAATGTTCTGTCAACAGGTTCCATTTAAACTAGTAAAGCAAAGTAAAAACAAACATCTGACCACAGTGTTACTAGATTTTTATGTTAAAATTATGAGTAGCATTTTTCAAGAAATCCAACAATACTGCATTTCAGTTTTAAGGAAATCACAGCTGTGATTAAAGTCTGTATTTCTTTTATACTTATCTACATGAATTTAAATAAAGTAACATAATACGTATTCTGAACTGTATATAGCCTTGAATTTAAAAATGCAATACAGAATCATAACAAAACTAGGAAAAAAAATCCAAACACATTCCCCCATTATCATCATATCAACCAGCAGTCAGCAAAACACATTGCAAATTCAATCAGAATCCCCCCATCTTTATAGTGCCCACAAACACCAACACTCTCTGAATACCTGAACCCTCCCCCAGATGCTTAAGTATGTGAGCTGTGCATTATGTCCTGAATGTCTGGGCACTTCTGAATTCAGGAGACTGGGGAAAAAACAGTTGGGATTTAAAATAAATTCCCAAATCGACAAACCCTCATGCAGCATGGCCCTCCTCTTCCATGCAAGAGTCCCCTCACTTCAAGCACCTCCGCAAATCTCAGTAAAGCTAAGAGGGCATGGGAAGAAAAGTGATCTCTCACATTTTAGGGCTTTTATAGGTCAAAAAACCCAACATCTTTAAGATCACAAGCAGGCCAGAATAACAAGTGAACTGCCATGTTCTGCACTAACTATAGCTACAGATCAATTTAAAAGGTGTAGGCCAGTGGTCAACAACGTGAAAGATAAGAGGATCCATTTTTAAAAATTCCTTAAGTAACCAAAGTCTGAGAGCCACAATGGATGTAAAAAAACAACAAGTTGTGTAGCACTTTAAGACTAACAGATTTATTTTTTGCATGTGGAGGGAGTCCAAAACCAAGAGCTGGCCCCCACAGGGTTCACTGGTGGTAGGAGGAGCACAGGACCTGGCATGGACTAGCTGCAGGGCTCCTCAGTGGCAAGAGGTTGGCCTGCAGCTACAAGGGGGCAATCAAAAAGCCATGTGCAGCCCCAGAGCCACAGGTTGCAAATCCCTGGTGTAGGCCAAAGCAAAGAGCTTGGCAGTAGACCAGAACTTAAATATGGATCATAGTAGCAAGTCCTGTATTTGCCTAGAAAGGCCACAATTTCCTGGACAGATGCAAATGAGGGGAAAAAAAGATCAGTCATGATCACTATTGATGGCTGGACATTTAAAAGCTGCACAGAATATAAGCAGACTTTCAAACTGTGAACTTTATCAATAAAATTGGTTAGGTACACTCACAGTTGAAGGTCTGGTACAACCTCTAATTCATTCTTTTGTTATTTCACTCAAGCTACCATAATTATTTGCATCTGCATTGGATTGAGTCTCAGGAAGCTCACTCTTATCCACACTCCTTTTTCATTCAGATACACTGAGAAGGTCACACCTGTGCTCTCTGGGCCAGATAAGGTAGAGAGATAAAGCTCTGCGTACAATCAAGCAACTGAAAACACTTGTCCTATCTGTGTACCATACTTTGTTCAGAGACCCAAAATGTGAAATTGAGACAAATGAACTTAGCACTTAGTAGTGGCAGACAGTGGATAAAGGAAGCTAAAGGATCAATGAAAAATCTGTGTCCACAAGAATTAACGACAATAAGAAGGAATTCTTTAAATACATAAGAAACAAACAAAATCCAAGCAATTCTCTGTCTGGAAAGGAGCCGCATCATATGTTCATCTCTAAATCAGATAAATAAAATTATTAAAAATTGGCTAACGAGCTCTCTGAACTATTAATGTAGATTTTTAGCAAATCTTAGAAAAATGGGTAGATGATCCTTGGCAGTACAAGCAAAAGACTATCATGTATAAGTAAATAAATGGCACTCTCTCTATAAATAGCATTAGCTTTGGTCTAGTTCTTCAAAAAACTGCAAAGAGTTAAAAAAAAGAGCTACAAGGATGATCAGGAAAAGGTACAAGAATGATCTGGGTCTGGAACACACACTACAAGGAGCAGTTAAAGATAATCAGTGTGTGTGGTTTATCTAAAAAGTTAAGAGGTGATTTGATCATGGCCTACAAGAACCTATAGAGGGAAGAAATTTTTGAAGCAGATATCTCTTTAATTCAGCAGAAAAAAATCATAACAAGATCCAATATTTAGAAGCTGAGGACAGGCAAAATTCAGACAAGAACTAAGGCTCAAATGTTTAACAGTGAGAGTAATTAAGCACTGGAACAACATACCAAGAGATGCAGTGGCTTCTTTGTCACTTGTAATTTTTAAAACAAGATTGGATAACCTCCTAAAAGACATGCTTTAATTCTAACAGAAGTTATGAGCTTGGCTCAGAAATTATTGAATGATCTTCTGTGATGGGCTTTATGCAGGCTTTACTCAGAGTTGTCTTGCCATAACTTATTATATATTCTTTAACAAAACTGGAAGATTAGATACCAGTTTATAACTGAACAGAATACCTGTGGCATAAGACTATTATTCAAGTAGCAGCCAATCAAATTTAAAGCAATTGGTCCTCTCATCATTGACAATTTCCACTAGCTAAAGATGGAGTATTTCTTCTCATGGTTTCACTAGTTAAGCTGGACAAGATTATAAAGCACAAACAGTAGGAAAACAATATCTCAACACATCTGGCACCTCTGTAAACACAATTGAATCTTATGGCATACTATTTATTCCATCAAGATATTGCTCAATTCCACAGACAGTTCTGTCCCAGTCTGACGAATTTTACTTTAAAAGCATCTAAAAATATCCTTATAACAAAAGGAGTTATAACAAAGTGATGACAGCCCAGATTAACTAGGCTACCTACCAGACAATCAGATAATGGAGGAAGAGAGGAAGAAGAGAGTTAATAATTTAAGACAAAAGAATCATTTAATAAATGCATTTTCTATTTTTCTCTCTTGAGATGCTCTGCCCAGAATAAATCTTGTACTTGGGAAGTTCAGCTGTACCCAAATCAGATTTTATTTTCGGTTTCTCTGTTTTTATGAATATGGTTCCCTGTCCTCAGCAGATTTGTTTGTTACAGCAGCCATGAGAGTATTAGACCACATGGACTACCCACTTATGACAGTCCCACTGTGCTGGATTTGTTTGTAGCTTGGGCCTACAAAGGCTGCATACCCCATGCAGGCTAATTTTAGTTTCCAGTAACACCTATTGCTATCAAAAATGTATCCTGAGATTGAGAAAAATCTGCTCTGCTCTCTGCAAATATGCGCTTGTTATCACAGCTTTAGGAGCAGCCAAACTTAGATTAATGTCCTTATGAAATGAAACAGTAAAAAAAAGTAAGGGTGTGGAGGAAATAAGCAAATAGTGAATGTAGAAGAGTCGCAGATTTCAGCAACATGAGAATTTCAGTACCTAGCTCAGGAACAAGTAAGTGGTGGATTTATTGTTATAAAAGGAAAGAGTAACATTGTGTAATTTATCTTATTCATATTCTAATGCAAATAACAGTTAACTGTCATGTGTACAGTAAGATGCTATAATATTATATGATTACGAAATAAAAGGAACATGGAAGCTTCTACCAGGAAAGATTACATGATTTAGTAGGCTGGCACATGTTTTTCCATCTCTGGACATCTCATTACAAATATTGCCTCACGTCACAAACAAAAGTGAGAAAGATACAAACAGTTCCTGTTTGTCTTCATGAGTTCCCCAATTCCTGTCATACTAGTCAACCTAATCTGCTCAGCTACCTTAGAAAAGAGAAAATAGTAGATGTGTTGCAAGTTATGATTAGGATGGCCAGATTTTAAAATTCATAATGCAAAACATCTGCTCTATTAATTTTTTCTGTAATGCCTGAATCTCCCATTTTCTCATCTGCCATATACTCTTTCAAATCCCTCTCTTAAAATTCATTTTTTTCCAGGAATTCTTTTTAACTTGGTCTCCCTAACACCCACTACAGACTACAGAAACCTTGTATTTTATGTTTGTAAAATAATGTGTATAGCAATACAATGGAATGTAAGTGATATTTAATGATCATTTGAGTATGGGAGAGTTGGGTAGCTGAGAGAAATCTTACTCTGAGAGGTGCAAGAAGGAATTCATGTTGGAAACACATGACGGGAAGAAAGGAAAGGTTTTGGCAGTTGTGGGAGCTTTTCTGAGGGTGCAGGCATGTTTTACTTTTGGCTTTCACAGAGGTACCAGGTTTGAGAAACAAACTACAAAATATTTTTTTTTTTTGTGAGTAAACATTGTTAAGAATGTGAAGAGATTTAGAGGGATTGGTAACTCCAGGATGTGTTTGTTAATGGATGAGTGTGGTTGGGGCAGGGTTATTCTGGTGACTGCCGGTAGGTTTGGTATCAGGGAAAGAGGACTGAAGTGGAATGCATGTTATAGTGAGAAACTATGATATTTCCTCCATTTCCTGAGCTTCCACACGTCCTCCCATTAATACACTGGCTGCTAACATCTGCCTTAAAAATCTCAGAACATATTTGAAGATTTAAGATGAACTGTATGCCCATCTGGTAATTTGTGTATACACGCTGACATGCACCAGAGTCAGGGTATAATAAACCTGAAAGCAATCTAGAACATTCAATGCTGCGCTGTGTGCCTGCACGTAAACCAGAATATCTGGCCCCCTTGGTGAGGATGGACGTGCACTGACAGAGTTCTGTAGGTAAGCTTGTGCAATCCTTTTATGTCTATAAAACCCCTTCTTAAATGGCTAAATGTGGTTAAATGTGGCCTTGTAACATGGTGGCTCACCTCTTAACCCCAATTAGCAAAGAAACACAACTGGGTTGGATCAGGCGATTCCACTGTACACACTGCAGAAAACTTCAACAGACCAGGAACAGGTTACAAAGAGGTGCTGACATGGCCAGGGAGAGGAAACCTTGTGGTAAGCTTTGGAGAAGAGACCTCAGAGAGCCGAACTGGACTGGACCCAGTGGCATAATAGTCATGCTGACCACAAGGGGGCCCAGCGGAGGAGGTAGACCCAATAATAAAGGGGATTCTCAAATTCGGGGTTGTGATTAGGGTTATCATTTTCAGGGGGCCTTAACACACAAATATTTTCAAAGTTTGAGAACCTCTGCTTTAATCATCATCATCATCAGCAGCAGCAGCAGCAGCAGCAGCTTTGCTATTGTTGGTTGCATATCATAAATGACAGAAAAGATGTGTATTTTTTAAAATATTAATGTACCTTGTTCCTTTTTCTTGTAGTTCTGTGAAGTGCAGATCCAACCCTATTACACACTGATATTTAGTGTGAAGTTTCAACATTCATTTCACTGATGAAAATAAAATGTACTGGAGAACAATCCTGTAACGTATAGCTCCAATCGGAGTAAGGGAAAAAATCATGCATATATATATTTTTTTAAGTTTTTACAATGTTGTTAGTTTATTCACTAAGGTATAAATAAAATGTATTAAAAACCTTTACAATAAAATTCAGAATTGTAGGTAATTTGGAATTATGTAATACTCAAAGGGAACATGCATGATTACTTGTGATAATTACCTCCAACTATGCCCTGCTAATGGATCAGACACATCCATGCATAATGCACCAACTATCTCTACCTATCTTCAAGAGGTATTGAAAGGCTGTAACCTTAAATGCCAGCATAGAAGAGGTTGTTAGTTTTTAGTATATTTAATATACAGGAATTCACATTCCTAATGGATCTGTGGGCTTTTTGCTGTTCAGAAGAATAAGATGAAGACACTTAAGAATAAGCAAGTTACGAAATACATAAAGAAAATGAGATCCGTAAAAGGATCTTATTTATGTGCTGATAAGTGTGTTTTTCTAAGACTCTTCTGTCGCCTGCAGCCTACAGGTCAGTTTTAAGTGTGCAAATTCTTCTTTGCTCAATTTTCATTCTCTCTTTTAACGACATAGCTCTGACTCCTCTCCTTTCTGTATGAGGACATGGACAAAAGTAATTTGCTTACCAGTCACACATCACTGAGGTGTTCAAAATGCATCAGTGCGTACATATGGAACCTAAAGTGTAGTAGCATAACCAACTAATAGACCAAGCACTCTCTTTTTTGCATAATGATTTTACTCTTGGGGACTGCTTCTCCACTTGTATTTATGTTGAGTATTTGCCACAAACCAAACCAAAGCTCTATTCTCTTAAATGTTTAAGGTTAATTTGTCATATAGCTAGCTGTACAATCCTAAATGCCTTGGATCAGGCAGAAAGCTATTGTAGTTAGGAAGTTTAAGATTAGAAATTGAATGCAATTCAAAGAATAGTGGTTATTAAAGGGATGGAAGCATGAATAAACAAAGAATGATTAACTCAATACAAAATTCATGCCTTTATTAAAGGGTAACTAACTAAGGAGAAACTAGTGCATATCTACAAATATGTCAAGGATTCAAACACTAAGATGGAAGTATTGTTTAGAATATTAAAAAGGCAGCAAACTTGGAGAAGTGGGATGAAATTAAGAAATATTTAAAGCAAGGTTCAAGTTTCACATTCTGTTAGTTAAGGATGTCTCCCAAGGGAACTGATCAGAACTAAATTGCTTGTGATCTCTCGATAGCTCTTTTCCATCCAGCTTTTATTAAGGTAATCTACCCTACCTTCTGTCTCATAGAACATGGTAATATTCTCTAATGTTATGTCCAGTTGTGCCAGTGATAGGATTCCACTACGTCCCTTTGAAGTACTAATGGATCACGCTACCAAAGATTTTTCTTAATATTCAGCCTAAAATGTCTCTTTCTGTTAGCAATCCTAAATGGTTTCTCTTCTCTTTTGGAATATTTACCTGCTATACTCTTTGGCTATGTCTACACAAGTAACAGTTAGTTCAAACTTGTTCATTTGAACTAATAAGTTTGAGATTAGTTCAAACTAACCTCACACTTATTAGTTAGAATTTACAAAGTGAACTAGTTCAAAATAACATTAGTTCAAACTAGCCACTTTGTTAGCTTGAACTAACTGCCCTTAGTTTGAACTTATTAAGTTCAAAGTAAGGGTTAGTCCTGGTCTCCACCAGACTTAGCTTGAACTGACACTTGAACTAAGCGTTTAGTTCAAACTAAGTGCCAGTAGTTACTAGTTCAAGCTAAGTGTTCCTTAGTTCGAACTAAGGAAAGCCTGATGTAGACAGCTAAAAAGTTACTTCAGATTAGGTCTCCTTAATTCGAAGTAACTTGCCAGAGTAGACATAGTCTTAATTATCTTCTAATCCCCCATCACAACTCGAGACCACTAATGAGGTTTGTTTCTATTGTTGGTGCTTTCTCCAGTTTTCCTCTATAGTAATGTAATGCCCAGTACAGAAGTCTGGAAGCTCTCAAGCTCTAAAATTGTATTGGCCTATACTGACATAATGTCTGATATAAATGTTGGGTTTCTTGAAATGACTACTTCCCACGTGTTTATTTCCACATTGGGTCAGAGTCTTTTGGTGGGGAGCGTCTTATTCCTCAAGTACATTAAAATTACTGGGACAATTTTGCAAGGTACTGGAGTAAAGGTATCACATTCTGGCCCATTAAGTCTGGGTTTTTAAAATTATTTTCCACATCAAGAATAGTTGAAATTTGTTTTATGAGATTTTTTATCTCAATATTTTTGCAACTTATCACAAATTAATAGCAGCTATGAATTTTCATAATACTTAGAATATTCATTCCAGCTCACTGAATATTTTAAACAAAACAAAGTCCAACGGTGACCTGCAGCACTCACAAGGCATCTTCCTCCAAATTAACATTCAGTTCTTTGGTTTATGATTACTTACTTAATTTCAATCCACATGATACTATTTATTCCTAGTCTAGCCTTTAAAAAACCCCACAACATTCAGATTTTTGATAATACATTCAGTAACAGTATTCAAGACCAAATAAATATAATAATATAATCTGAATATGTTTTCAAGTTTTCACAAAGGAGAGTATCAAATTATTTAACACTAGCCCAAATATATTAAACAGGAACATAGCTATGGGTAGGCCAGGATGGGCCTATGCCCACCTACTTGGCCAACAGGTCCACCCACCCTCCCTGCTGCAGCACCTGGAAGTGGTATGAGCTTCTCCACCACAACTGCAGAGAGGCCAGCAGAAGATAGCCATGGTTTTGAGCAGCAGCACTCAACACAAACAGGTGGGGGTGGGCTGCTCTCTGCCTACACCTTTGACTCCAGGCAGCCACTGTGGCCTTCCTACTGCAGGGGCTGGGTGGCCTCTCCTACTCCTGATGTCATTAAGAGGCTTCCAGTCACATGACCAGAAGCAGGACTGACCACGCCCACCCTGGAGACTCAGGGGCCTGGCCAGGAAAAGGAGGCTGGCAGAGCCCCTGGTATGAAATCAACCTACTATTTCTTTATCTATTGGTTTTGTAAATTGTATAAAAATATCAACCACATTTGTCCAAACAGATAGATTTCACTAACATTTATTTTATTTTATATACCCTTTCTACATAGAGCTTATTGTTCTATAATTTGTACCAACAGTGAGGTTATAACCCTGGCCTACAGATGGGTAAAACTGGACGCTAATGCAAGCACTACATAATTTTATAGTACAATATCCAACCTTTTCAAATTTTTTGAAACTTAGTTACCATAAGATTTGTGATGTTTGAATTATTACTACCCACTTAACCAGATAGCTAAATCCATGTTTCTTTGTATTCTGTACATTGATTATCTTCTTTTTAGATTTCAAAGACAACTTCAGAAAAGATCAGATCACACGTGGTATGAACATTAATGGATAACAATTTATTTGAGGAAAAAAGTTTGGGGAGGGATTTTTTTGTTTTTCCTTCTTCTAACAAAAATTTGATAGAGTACAATATTTATGCCATGAACATTAGGATAATTTCTTAATTGTATATTCAATTTTTAAAATATAACATGCAGTGATTATACACAAACCCAACCAATTTACATCTACCTTAACAAATGGAAAGTATTTAGCAACTTTGTTTCTTACAAGTTCTTTATTTAGAAACATAGGAACCTTACTGAAAAAGCTATATTACATTATAACAATAAAACTTGTCAACCAAATAAGGAACTTCTGAATGCAACAGAATTTTTGAAGAAGCTGAACCTAGACTGTCAAATTCACTATCTTGAGAGATAGGAATAATCACAGACCTCACTACTTGAAAAAGTAAATGAAAAACGTAGATTTTTCTACTTAGATTACACCTTACACAATTCTCATTCTCTCACATACACATACATGCATGAAGACAAACAAAGTTATGTAAACTAGTTAGTCTAATTTTCATACTGGGAAGAAAGAAAACTATGTAGTTACTAATATATTTATATTTATAGTATTTAGGAGGCTGCTATGATGATTGGAGTCAATTAAGTATTGGGATGGAAAATTACATACAATTCATATTAATATATGGGGTACACAAAATAGGTTAGATTAAAATAAATTATATATAGAGAGAGATAAATAAATTTGGTAATCAAGAACTATCTTAAATTTATCTTGAACTTTGACTATTTACAGTAGCAAATTGTCTCCCAGTAGTGTTTTTATCCACTATTACTTCTGGAAAGGTAATGGCAAGTCCTTACTGTTAAATAAAATGGAATAATTATTGTCAACACGAAAAAAAACCTGTTTTTTCTATGTATTCAAACCCACAGTCAGTGTTCTGACTATAATCTGCACAGACTATTAGTCTGAAAACAAGATAGGATTTTTTCTGAAAGTGTATAAAGACTAGTTATTTTTAGGGTGTGGTTTCACATTTACATGAACTCAGTGGGATCTTTAATGTACATCATCTCTCAGAATCGAATTCTTTCACTCTTCCCTACAATCTGTTGGAAAGGCTAAAGATTAACGTAATCTTAAAAACCCAAATGAGTACTGAAATTTGCTGAATTCTCTATTAGATTTGATTTGTTTAGAGATAAGCAAGTGGATCTCACAACTATACTCTCTTTGGCCTCCAGAGCTAACCTGTGTCTCCAAGCTCCTACTAACAGAAATGCTCTGATTGCCTTTCACTGTATCTCTCTGATGGCTTCCAACATTGCACATCTTCAACTAAGAGCTCATCCACACAAAAGTCTTAGTTTGGACTAACAGACCTTTTTTCATTTAAAGCGGACTATGTGCACACAACACAATTCTTCTTCCTAAATAACTGGTTAGTCAATGCAAATTGGATAATCAATATTCAAAGCAGCCCTCCCCCCCAAGTGTTTGTGTGGAAAATGGTTGTGTGGTTCTATCTGCATTTTGGGTTGACTTTTCAGTGCTGCTATTGGTATGCAACATCACAGCGCTTCGCACCAGAACTCAGGTTTCTCTTTACCTACATATGTTCTATCACTTAGGAATCATGTGGCCAGATTCTACATCCCCATTTAAATGCTGGATACAGCCAGGAGCATCCCATTTGCTATGACACACCTGTAGTGGTCACCTACCAGAAGACATTGTCATGTGTCAGTTTAGGGTGGCCAGGGGAATGGCAGGCCCCAAAGCCTGAACCAAAGTAAAATCATACTAAGCTGCCAGCTGAAACTGCAGGCTAAGCTGCTAAGCTGCCAGCCTCCACTGGAAAAGAGGAAGTTGCCACACACACAAGCCTTTCCCCCCGCTCTCCGGTTCCAGGGGAGTACGTCTGGTTCAAGTGGCAGCCTCCCCCCGCCCCGAGAGGGTTAAACTGTCTAAAAGCAGCAAGCTCATTTTTTTTCCTTATTTCCTTTTGCTTCTGCTTTTGCTGTTAAGCAACATTAACTTGTTTGTATCAGGATATAAAAGGGAAGCCACTAGAAAGGAGGGGCGAGAGTCTCTCTCGGGTCAGAAGATGCCGAGAGCTGGGGGTCTCGGTCCGTTGGAAGGGGGCCATTCACCCCAAGGTGGCGGTGTAGCCACTCATGCCAGGACATGGCTCTCCCCTGGGTTATGTGATGGTGAGTGTTAGGGTTAATTTGGCTGTAATCTAATAAAGTTTGTAGTCTGCTTCATTCCTGACTCAGGTGTTGTCTTCACACGGAGTCCTCGAACCTGCCTCGAGTCCTGCTCAAGACAACACCTCTGAAGCTTTACAACAGTTATGCTTTGTGCATTCACACAGTGCCATGAAGAGGTCCTAGATTTCCTTACGCACTAGTGAGAGGAGACAGTGGAGTCCTCCTTCAACGGCAGCCACAATGATATGAAAATAAACATTTAATGAAGCAAATGACTGAGAACAGTCATTCCTGGGATAGCAGATGGAATTCCTGTGAAACCATAAGAAAGCTAAGGACAGAAACAGGAGCTCTGACAGTTCTCCAGGTACCTGACCCTATTCTGAGGAGCTCAATGGGATTTCTGAAGAAGGTCATTACTGACTTTCTATATGTTCTGAATCTAGCCAATGCTGAAGGCACTAAGGACAACTCCAACCAGCACTCTGGTGAGGAGAGATTGTTCTGTGGAAGCCTGGAACTATCCATATGCTAGAGCCTGAGTCAAACCCCAAACAGCTCCTGAAACCCAAGCATATTCTAGTGCCAGCAGGGAAACCTCTGCCAGTAAGCATGATGTATCACGTTACTATAAAGCTGTATTGGTAGTTTTCACAAGCTTTAGTTCTGTCTGCTTTGTGGATTCTACCATTTTGGTGGATGTGAGCTCAGGTTCTAGCCCCCTTTCTCCATGAGCTCAAAATGGCAGGCACAGCAGAGAATTCCAGCTCTGCAAGATTTTTTTCCCTGATATATTCATCTCCCGCAGCCATCTGCCACGCCAGCACTGACTCCCTGTGTTGTCACCCTCACATTCCTTTTCTGGGCCAGTTATCCACTGTGGCCCTTGAGCATGTGGCACCATGGTGGTTCAAAAAGAAACCCAAAGAAACCTTGAAATGCATGCAAAGTTTACTTAACTGTATGTTGCAGAAAAAATAATGCAATATAAAAATACTTTGCTTCACAGTTTGATCAATGCCCTGAGCTTTCAGTTATTTTAGTATTGGGTATTTCCCTAAGTGAGACACTAAGTGCAAAGAGACTGTATGGAACTAAATGCATACATGCAGGCACTCAGAGAGCTGTAATCAGACTCAGCCTTGTTAACCTCCTAGGGTCAGAATACTTATAGCAGAACTTCATTTGTTTTACAGCAAACTTTGTGCATGTCTGCTGGTGAAATAAGGCAAAGATAATGCTCTCTTCTGACATAAACATTGCCTTCTCGTGGCTGCCTATATATATAGTGTAGCCCATCTAGTGGCTACAGTCTTTGTTGGGAAGACAATTCTGGAGAACAACATCACTGACTATCTTTCTCGACTGCCTATCCCTTTTCGAACAAGCCCTATCTTGCCTCCTCGTGCCTTGTATTCTGGTTACATCCTCCAGTAATAGGACTGTCTGCAGAGATGCAGGGGCAATGATTAACCTGTCCCCTGAAACCTCCCCCAAATGTGCTCCCATAGCTATGCAAACCTTCAAATCTTTCTGTCCATTCCTAGACGTGTAACTGATGGAAAACACCAGTCAAATCCCTTTCATCCCCAAATGCCACTGCCCACTTCAGCCACCCGATGCGCTGACAGCCTAAGAGGATTCCTACACAAAGGGGAAGTAAGGTGAAACAATTCTTACCATCTCCAAGCTCTCCCAGACTGGGAAGATACTTTTGAAATGGCATTCCAAATTTAAGGAAAAAGCAATATTTTTTCATTGTTGCCATGACTCACTTCAATAAACTACTTGTTCTGTTTCTCAGCTTCCCCAGTGTCTGCACCTGACACCCAGTGGCCTTCAAAGACAGAACAGTAATCAACTGCAGAATGCCTGACTAATCTCTGGGACAGGAAAAGGAAGACCAAAGGTGAAATGTCTGGGGACATCAGAATAACATTTCAGAAGAAAGATAAGATGGTAGAGGAGTGCAGGGATGTTCTCCTTGCAGAGACACAGAAGGACAGGGAACATGCAGAAGGCAACAGGATGATACAGAGACTGTTCCTGTAACTCACACAGATAGTAACTGTCTTGAAGCAAAACACGCTGTCATATTCTACCACTGTGCAACAACCCCCAACCCCAGCCCAGCCCTCACCTGCAACCCACAAAGAACACTGCAGGAGCAGCAGTACCCTTCCCAAAGCTCAAATCCCAAGCATTCCTTTCCCACCTGACACTATAAGACTCGGAAAAAATTACTAACATTACAAATGATGGCTTCTTCCTCTGCTATCCCACATGCCAAGGCAAAAGCACCAGGAAGAAGTCCCACACATGCCTGCTGTGACCCATGCAGCACCAATGTGTGTACAAATAGTACTTTTTAAATCATGGGGTCTACATCTGAACTATAATGTTATAGAAAGTATGCAGTATTTTGCATCATTTTCCACCATTTGTTCTACTTTATATTGGGGTTCATGCTAAAACAGACAAAAGTTTGTGGTTTTGTTCAATATGCGTTTTTATCGTTTACATGAGGTTCAGTAAAGGTTATTTTTGACAAAAGTTCAATAACATTTCATGAAATGCCAAATATCCTACATGCATAAGGTGTATTGTGAGTAGGACACAAGAAGTGATTCTTCCACTCTACTCTGCACTGATTAGGCAGAGTAGAGTGGGAGAACCTGAGTACTGAGTCCAGTTTTGGGTGCCCCATTTCAAAAAGGATGTGGAAAAACTGGAGAAAGTCCAGAGAAGGGCAACAAAAATTATTAGAGGTCTGGAACATTTGACCTATGAGGGAAGATTGAAAGAGCTCAGTTCCTTTAGTCTAGAAAAAAAGGAGATTGAGAGGGGAAATGATAAATTTTCGAATACCTAAAAGGTTATTATGAGGAAGAAGGAGAAAAATTATTCTCCTTAATTACAGATGATAGGACAAGAAGCAATGGGCTTAAATTATAAAAAGGGAGGTTAACCTAGACATAGGAAAAAATTCCTAACTGTCACGGTGATTAAACTCTGGAATAAGTTGCTTTAGCAGGTTGTGGAATCTCCTACATTGGAGGTTTTTAAGTGCAGGTTAGACAAACACCTGTCAGGGATGGTTTAACAGGGGTACTTGGTTCTGCAATGAGTGCAGGGAACTGGACTCAATGACCTGTCATGGTCCCTTCTAGTTTCTGTGATTTTAGTAAGAAAAAATGCCCTTTCCAAAAACCTTAATACAAAGCATTTAAAAGGCAATATAAACTTCTATTTCACCAATCCATACACATGGAATAATGAAATCCTGCTCAATAGCCCTATCCCTTCAAATAAAAATATTAGTATGGGTTTACTTGTTTTTATAAATTCCTCCACATGGTGCACTTTACACTTTTGTTCTCACCGCACTTGAACACTACAAAAATAGGCAAATTAACCAAGGACCTGAAAATGTATCTTTAAATGGCAGGAGTCAGAGAGTTACTACACAGTGTTTCAGAAAACACTGACAAATCACGTAGCTCAATACATAAAGTATATGTTTACAAAATATATACAGAGATGATTCACCTAATCAATATATATCTTTTCAAACATAAAATATACACTTAAAGATACCATGATAGATAGATAGATAGATAGATATAATCAGCCACAAAGAAGTTAAGATAAATGATATTTCACCCATAGATAACTAGCACAGTTAATCTTTGACCCTCCTCATTATTAATTATATTTCACTAGTGCCTATAGAACCCAAACAAATAAGGACCCCACTGTTCTGGATGTGCTACAAACACCAGAATTAAAAGACAGTGCCTGACATTCATTCGCAAACTTAAGGCTTGTTTATATGAAAATTTAGTTCACAGAACTCAGTCCCACACTAGTCTGGCTCAGATTGTCTGTGTGGACTCTGCTGATGTGCATTAACCACTTGTCAGTGCATTAAACACTTTAACTGAGCTCCCTTTCAAAGTAGATTATTGGAAAATTAACACAGCATAGTGACATAAAAGACAACTTTTCATAAATAAAAGAAGCTGAGTGTTTTAAAAGATTTTATAGGTGATCCTGACAATTGTGGGCTGGTAAACCTAATTTTAGGACAAAATAAACTGGTCGAAACTATAGCAAAGAACACAATGATCAGAAATATAGATAAACGTGTGTTTGGGAAGAGTAAACATGACTTTTATGAACAAAAATCATGAATCCATAATCTATTAGAATTATTTGAGAGCATCAAGAAGCATGTGGACAAAAGTAATTCCATGAATATACTGTCTTTGGACTTTCAGAAAGTCTTAGACTAGGTACTCTTAAGCAAAGTAAGCAGTCACGGGATGAGAGGGATAGCTCTGTCATAAACCAGTAATGGGTTAAAACAGTGATTCCCAACCTGTGGTCTGTGGACCCCTGGGGGAACTCAGAGGTGTTGCAGGGGATCTGCAGACACACACCCCAGCCAGGGTGTTGCTGCCCTATGGCAGCTGGCAGGGGCCAGATCCTGGTGGCACTGCCGCACCGCAGTGGGGACTGGATCTCTGCGGCGCTGCTGCTGTTCTCTGCCAGGCTGAATTTCAGCAGCAGCGCTGCTGCTCCCTGGCCAGGCCCAGAACCCGTTGGGGGCTGCACCATTCCACACCGGGGGCTGCATCCAGGCGGTGCCACAGTAGGGGCTGGATCTTGGTGGTGGGGGCCCATAACCCTGCCTAGGGAGGTACATAATATTTTTTTCTTTTAAAAAGGGGTCCACCCACTTGAAAAGGTTGGGAACCCCTGGGTTAAAAGATAGGAAACAAAGATCAGGAATACATATTCAGTGTTCAAAGTGGAAAAATATAAACAGAGCTCTCCAAGGACCTGTTCTGCAACCAATGCTGTGCAATATATTCATAAATGATCTAGAAAAAAATGAGGTAAAGAATGAGGTGACAAGGTCTGCAAAAATAAAATGATTCAAGATAATTAAGACCAAAGCAAACTGCAAAGAGTTACAAAGGGAACTAACTAAATTGTGTGACCAGGCAATAAAATACAAGAACCATAATCCCAAGTATCCATGCAAAATGATGGGGTCTAAATTAGCTCACACCTTGAATACTATGTGCAGATCTGGTTGCCCCATTTAAAAAAAAAAAGACAATTTAAAATTGGAAAAAGTATACAAGAGAAACAAATGGTTAGGAGTAATGGAAGAGTTTCCATATGAGGAGAGGCTAAAAAGACTTGGATTGTTCATCTTTGGGAAAAAAGATGACTAAGGGGGGAATATAAAGGAGAACAGTAAAATCATGACTGCTTTAGGAAAAGTCAATAAAGAAGTATTATTTACTGTTTTGCCTAACACAAGAACCAAGGGTCACCCAATGAAATTAATAGGTAACAGGTTTAAAAAAAAATTAAGGAAGTACCTCCTCACACAACACACAATCAAGCTTTGGAAATCTTTGACAGGGGTACTGTGAAGGTGAAAACTATAAATGGGTTCAAGAAAGAATTAGATTTCATGGAGGATAGGTCTATCAGTGTCTATTAACCAAGAGGATCAGGGATGCAACCTGATACCTTGGGCACTCCAAGACCTCCGACTGCCAGAAGCTGGGACTGGTCCACAGAGGATGAATCACTCAAAAAATTGCCAAGTTCTCTTCATTCCCAGTGAAGCATATGGCACCAGCCACTGTTGGAAGACAGAATACCTGGCTAGATAGATCATTGGTTTGACAGTATGGCCATCATTATGTTCTCTGGGTCATGGACTAAACCAACTTCTTCAGAACATACCATCGTAAAGTGATAGCATTTGCTCCACAGAATTTCTTATCTGACAACAAAAAGCAATGAATAAAAATGTAAGTGCCCTGCAGTCAGCGAATATTCTCAATATTCAAAAACATTTTAATTTTACCTTCAGATACCATATTTAAATTCATAGGAGTGAAACACATAAATGTGTATGTGTATTTTATAACAACAAATGAACTTTGGCTCAGAGTACTTCCTCCACATGACAAGAAAACATAATGGGATTCATATCTCATTAGGTACATTATTTAAGTGTTACATTATTTTTCTATAATTATTGCTATGCTGATAATCATCAGTAATCTGATGAAGTTATAATATTTCATAACAGGGAACAAGTATTTTAGAGATGAACTGAAAGTCTTATGAAAAGTGAGTTCTGCCACCAACAGGCATGTGATATATCTGAGTCGGATATCATCTTTACAGCCTGCCACATTACCAGACAACATTTGACAATTATATTGATATGTTATGCTTCTGTTTCACGTTTAGCTTTCTTTATGAACAAACTGACCCACAGCATATTTTCCTTGTCCTTTTAGTCTATTTCTCAATCAAGGCGAAAGTTTCAGTCAGTCAAACTTATGGAACCAAAGTGCAGCCCAGAGGCCAAACATGACCCTAAGATTTCTAAAAAAAAGAAAAATTAGAAATGCTCACAGTTGTCCTAGAATTCAGTGTTGTCTCTTGATTTCTGTAGTCTCTGTACAGTGTGATCTGTTATGCAGTTAGGGCAGTTGCAATCTGCTCAAAATTACATAATTTCAGTATTGCCCATAATTTCCAGCATGCCCTTCAGTTAGATACGCTGGGCATAGCTTATCTGTGAACTAAATCCAGTTTAATAATTATCAGAGTGATATTAATAATAGGGCTACATACTGGCCTATAATCATAGAACATTAGGGTTATAAAAGACTTCAGGAGGTCATTCAGTCCAACCCTCTACTCAAAGCAGGATCAATCACTACTAAATCATCTCAGACAGGTTTTTGTCAAGCCACACCATAAAAACCCCTTAAGATGGAGATTCCACTACCACCATTGGTAACTGATTCCAGCACTTCATCTCCCTCCTAGTGAAAAAAAAAAATTCCTAACATCCACCTTAGATCTTCCCCACTGCAACTTTAGACCTTGTTCTGTCATCTACAACCACTGAGAACAGCCCAGGTTCAGTCTCCCTTGTAGAGCCCTGCAGATCCACGGGTATCCATATCCATGGATGTGGATAACCGCAGATCCATTGCTGCAAATTGACCTGCGGATATGGATTCTATTTTTATCTCCCCATGGTGTGATCCATTGCCTTAGCTACTGCTATGATCCATGTCAACAGCACACAGGGGAACAAGGAAGTGGACCAGCCAATCCTAGCTCAGGTCTAACTGCGGTCTGCCAGCCAATCAGTCTCAGTCACAGCAGGCTGGGGCTTGGAGAATCACTGCTCACTGTCAGTCAGTCAGGATGCTAGCCTTTGATTGGCTCATTCCCCATGACCTCCCTGACCACTATTTCCTTCTCTTGTTTGCAGTTCTCATGTCATGCTATCAATCAGAAATATCACTGTTGACCAAGGAAATGGGATTGACAGCACAGAATGCTAACCACAAACAAGAAACAAGTGGGTGGGACTCATGTGGGGAATGAGTTACTCAAAGGCCAAAATGCTGACTGTTCAGTTGCTGATGCAGTTATGGATATAGATAAAACATGGCATGCAGATAGCAGACTGTATAGATACTGTCACTGAGCAGATGCAGATTGTATGTGGATCCACATTTTTGTATCTGCGCAGGGTTCTCTTCCCTGGAGCCTTCTTTCACATTGTTAAAAGCTGCTATCACCCCCCCCACACACACACACCTCTCTTCTGCAGACTAAACAACCCCAGCTCCTTCAACCTCTCCTTGTAAGTCATGTGATCTAGACCCCTAGTCATTTTTATTGCCCCCCACAGGACTCTTTTTAATTTGTCCTATCCCTTCTGTAATGGGCAGCTCAAAACAGGACACACTACTCTAAATGAGGCATCACCAATGCTGAATAGAGCAGAATAATCACTTCCCCAATCCACTTGCAATGCTCCTACTAATGGAGCCCAACATGCCACTAGCTTTCTTGGCAGAATGGCATATTGTTAACACGTATCCAGCTTCTTTTACATTGTAACCCCCAGGTCCTTTTATGCAGAACTGCTGCCTAGCAAGCCAGCCAACAGTGTGTAGCAGTATACGAGATTTCTCCATCCTAAGAGCAGGCTTTTGCACTTGTACGTGTTCAATCTAATCAGATTTCTTTTGGCCCAATCCTTTAATTTGTCCAGGTCGCTCTGTATCCCATCCCTACCCTCCAGTGTATCTACCACTCCCCCTTGCTTATGGTGTTATCTGCAAACTTGCTGAGGGTACAATCTAGCCCATCCTTCAGGTCACTAATGAGCACGTTCAACAAAACCAGCTCCAGCACCAACTCCTGTGGCACACCGCTTGACTCAGTCACCATACAGTTATCCATTTGCAAATGAACACATTGATTTTCATCAACAGGATTATTTGTTATAGCTCCAAAAAATTAGAAAGACCTTCTTAAGCTATTTAGGAGTACTTTTAAAATCATAGTCCAATGGAAGATATCGCCTAAATAATGCACACTTGTTTTCAACATGATTCCACCATTACGATGCTGGGAAATAATGTTCATACTAATTTAAAAATAAAAGTAGTTTCTACTTTGCATTAAAAAAGTAATATGTGAGCACCTCTTGCTGTGTTACTTTCAGTTAAAGCTCCATTTTCAGAGCTTTGCACACTCTTGCTTCTCTCATTTCTTTGGCACCCTGGTAAGTAGGTATACAGAGAACAAAAGGTGTTCATGATGGCTAATGATATATCTAGTTAAAAATATGCACAATATTGGAAGAAAAAAAATAGGAAGGAAAAGATATTTCTTCCAATCTGCTAAATAAGTAGTGAAAACAATAAAGATAAAAATAACAAAATAGTAGACAACATATTTCTAAATGAACATAACTAATTAAACTACAATATGACTAACTCAGCATGTGATATTTTCTACAGCATGTGCGAAACACGTATTTCAGAAGTCTAGAATAAATGAGCATTTCCTCAGTTGAATATGCTGCACAAATCCAAATGTAGTCATCCTTTGAAATCATAGATGAGCTTTAATCAATGTGTAATTCACAATTAGGCAATTATTTTCTGATTTAAAACCATAGCAAATAAGATTAACCTAGGATTTCAGATACAAATTAGTTGAATTAATAAACTCCACCCACATGCCACTATGCATCTATGTAAATTATTATTTTTTCAGTTTGATTTTTAATTGGATACGAAACATGTGACCTAATTCACAAGTAAAGATCTAACGCAAAATTATTTAATGCCAGTCAACTATAATATATAACCAGCATGTAAATTTGGAATACTTGTATGCCATATCAAATCTAAGAAGCTTCTAAAATAAAATGAATAGTGCTAACAAAATTGTATTAATCCATCTACTTATTCATAGTATGAACATTATGAAAACGCTATCATAGTACATTATCCCAGATTTATTCTCCTTCCAACACAATTATTTTACTTCTATGTACATTATGTTTTCAGGAAGTTTTCAATGCTGGTTTTGAAAAACACACCAAAAATGGAAAAATATTTTAGACACTCTCAAAAGCAATGAGGGCCCTGTGGCACCTTAAGGACTACAAATTTTTTTTGAGCATAAGCTTTCGTGGGCTCCAACCCATTTCATCAGGTGCATGAAGTGGAAACTACAGTTGAGAGGTAAATATACCCATGCCAGGATGGAGGAAGGCAAGTGATAGCAAAGTCCAACTCCATCCTGGCATGGGTATATATCTCTCTCAACTGTAGTTTCCACTTCATGTATCTGACAAAGTGGGTTGGAGCCCATGAAAGCTTATGCCTGAAGAAATCTCTTAGGGTATGTCTACACTTACAATTTAATTCAAATTAATGAGGATCAATTCAAATTATATAAATGCATGGCCACACTGACTTTCATTAATTCAAACTAAGGAGTGCCTTAGTCTGAACTGATGAAAGCTAACTTCAAAGTTATAAAGCCTAGTTTAACTTTGAAGTGATGGTTAATTTGAATTAACCTAATGTAGCTGTGTTCATTCGAACTGTTAGTTCAAATTAGCCACAGCTTGATTTTCCCTATGCAACACCATCCCCTACCTAATTCAGACTAGCAAGGGCTGTGCATGGACATGCTAGTTTGAATTAGATTTTCTAGTGCAGCCATGTTAATTCCAATTAACTTAATTTGAACTAATCATTATTAGTTTGAATTAAGTTAATTCGAACTAACCTTTTAAGTGCAGACATTGCCTTAGTCTTTAAGGCGCCACAGGGTTCTCGTTGTTTTTGCTGGACAAAGATGAACATGACTACCCCTCTGGAAATTTTCATTGATACCCTCTCAATTATTTCTATAATCTTCTAGATTAAATTCTTTGGAAATATTTTATCAACCTATTACATCAAATTCAAATGAGTGTGAAAAAATATATTTTATATGACCATTATTTTCCATTGTGACTTAACTGCTAGTGCTGGGGATGTGTGGAGTTAATACAGTCTGAGAGCCAATTACTTTGTAAGTGGGAATTAACATACTTGCTTAACTCTGAGAGCTGATCTACACTGGGAACTTACATTAGTATAGCTACATCTCTCAAGGATGTGAAATGACCTACCCACAGTGTAGATAGTGCTATGTCAGTGCAAGAATTCCTTCCTGTTGGCATGGGTATTGTCTACACTGAAGTACTAATACAGCTGTATCACTATAGTGTCTTCATAGCAGATGTGCCTAGATTCTGCATTTTGATTTTTGCTTTCGGCATAGTATTAGAGCAATCACTGGGGGCTGGAGGCACTGATTCACCCAACAGTGCTCAGCAATTTGCAGTAGTAAGCCCTACATGAAGAATACATCACCCTGTTGAAACACAAGAGACATGAAGTAAGACTAATAAATAGTATCTGTTTGGAATAAGTAGAGTTTGATCACAAAACTATGGGCAACCCTTCTGTTCAGTCAAAAAGTACCATCAGAGCTTTACTGTTTACCAGTATTCTGGACCTTCTGTAACGCCTGAGGCATTGTTTTCTTGGCTAAGCTTAGTTCTTGTTCTTGGGCTAAGCAATAATGGTCATATTAGAAGAGACAGCATCCATGAGCAAAATAGCATGTAGTCACATCTTAACATTCCTGAAATTACTTCAAGACAATGTAATATCAGCTGTTAAGAAGGTGATATGATCCTAATAAAACCTACCACCACCAGATAAAGATGCTTAAAGAAAATTTTGTTTGATAGCATTCTGTCTGGTAAGGAACCACTTATCAATTGTGGTCATAAAACCTATACTTGTGGCTTTGTCTACTACAGTCCCCAATTCTTTATTAAACAAACAAATATGGAGTCTTGTGACACAAAGACTAACAAGTTTATTAAAGTATAAGTTTTCATGGGCTGTAACCCTCTTCCTCAGATGCATGAAGTGAACACTGCAATGTGTTATATATTTATGTACATGCAGAGCAGGGCAAGTTAACAAGATCAATTCAAAGAGTATAGTTGTGGCCCATTAACAACAACTGATGAGAAGATGAGACTCTTTAAAGAGGGAAAATTAAGTTTTGTAGTAAGCCAACCTCCCCCAGTCAATGTCCAACTGATACTGTGGTTTGCATATGAATTCCAGCTCTGCAGTTTCACAATGAAGTCTGCTTTTGAAGATTTTTTTTGCTGAAATATGGTAACTTTCAAGTCTGTTATTTGGTGGATTCAGGGAGACTGAAGTGCTTCCCTACCAGTTTTTGAATGTTGTCATTCTTGATCTCTGATTTGAGTCCCTTTATTCTTTGTGTGTGTATATATACCTAAAATACTGCAGTTTTCATTTCATGTCTTTAAGGAAGTGGGGTGTAGCCTACAAAAGCTTTTGTTTTAAGTGTGTGAGTCTTTATAAGTGCCACAGGACTTCTTATATGTTTTACTAAAATAGACTTACACAACTACCCCACTGGAACAATTCTTTATTGTTTATCTGAAAGATCTGTCTGGTTCTTTTTGCTCTCTGTTGCATAATTAGGTGTGCCCTGTTTAAATCAATTAAGGTGGTGGGATATGATCAGTTAAGGGACTGTTTTGTAATGGACTAGGATAGGTGGCTTATACTACTAAATTTTAATTGATTAAGGTACAGCTAAGCAGGACCCAAGTTTTAACTGGACAAAATAAGATCCAGGAAGTTCTTTGGAACCTAACTCCAGGACAAAGCCCAAGAAGATCAGAGCTCCCAGGCCTCAACACCTTGACAACCATATTGTGAAGAAGCTGGAGTCCCCAGATCATCTAATTCTGATTGACCACCAAGAGAAGTTTGTCTGCTATCTTGGGAGTGATGAGGATTGTATGCTTAGCGTATGTATTCTGTTTTAGTAATTGTTAATAAATAGAGAATAAGGATATTACTGCATATGGCTCCTTAACTGGTAAAAGATCCTGTAAACCCAAAGAGAATTACAAAGAGTCCTATGACTTGGGAAAAACAGGGGTGCTTCAATAACCTTGTTAGACCTGGAGCACTACTGGGAATAGGTGACCCTGAGTCCTAAAGTATGAATTGGGTAATGGTAGGTGTCTTTCTCCTGGAGCCCTGCAGATTGGGAAAGGGTTGTGGCACCTTTACTGTGTTATGCCTTGAGGCCTAGGGACTGGGCTGAAGGTGGGGTGCCCTCATGTGTGGGTAACGCACTGTTTTATATTTTGTTTCAAAGATGCCATTTCCTGCAGCATGAGACCACTGGTTCAGTGCTATTTCAAATGGCAGTTTTCCACATATTAAATAGTTAAATACTTAAGTGTTTCTTGGGGTCTCACACAACTTGACCCTGCTTGTGTAATCCATATACCTAATTAAAGGCCACCTCTTAAAGAAACCTACTAAGGCTGGGTTACTGGTGCTGAGTGGATTTAGCTGCCCAGAGCCAGAAATTTCTGGAAAAAGTGGTAGCTCTGAGCATGTTCCTTAAGGTTTTCTGTTGCTGGTGTGATCAAATGCCATGAGAGCAGCAGCTGGGTCAGCTGCAATGAGAAGAGAATCTGGACTCAGTGTGTGACTGTGAGAACCTGAGCCAGGAGTGGGTGGCAAGATGTTTTCTCCCTACTCTGGAGAATTTTGCAGCAGAGTTTCTACACTTGCACATTTTAAATTCTACAGGGTCCCAGCAAATAGTAGCATATGTCAAAGCCAGAACAGGAAGAATAATATTTTTAATCAAAGAAGTGGGACAAGAATCATAGATTTATTTTTTACTTCTGTATCTAAGTATCCTTCATGTGACTACAAGAAAATATGGAGGAGTTTTTACTTTGGCAGTCAGAGTAGAACAGAAAAGTGATTCTGCTAAGATGGAAAAGTCTGAATTTTCTCCATTCATATCATTTAACTGCGTACCATTCACAATCAAAATGGAATGCTACATACTACTGTTATATATGGTAGCCTTGAAGGTGAGCTTTGTCCCAGGTACATGGCATGTTATGAATCAACAATGTTTTAAAATTCCAGTGTAATTATTGAAGAAAAGAATTTCTAAGAAAATCAATAGTGTCATCTTATCAAACAGTATATAAGCAACAATAAAATAATTCATATAGCAATCAAAAATAAATTTTGACAAAATATTGCTCTTGAGGTTTCCATTTCTCCATTTTTGTGGATTCCTATGACCTAATTTTTTATAAGTTGTCATTTTGATGCTAGCTAACATTAAGTAAGCAACAAACAAGGAGTCCTGTGGCACTTTTGGGGTATGTCGACATCTAACTGCTTAGTTCAGACTTGTTTAGTCTGAACTAAGCAGTTCAAAGTTGGTTGAAACCAACTGTGTTTTTTCAGTTCGAACTCAAAAAGCATGGCTAGTTTGAACTAACTGCTATTTTGAACTTATTTAGTTTGAACTAGCATGACTACATTGTGCTAGTTTGAATTAAAGTTCAAAATAAGTTTGAACTAAGCAGTTAGTTCAAACTTACCATCTGAACTAACTAGTTTGAACTAAGCTTTGCTAAGCTCAAAAAAAAAAAGTTTGAATTAGGCCAGTGGTTCTCAACCTTTGCGAGTATGAGGACCCCCTTTTTAACGTCAGAAAGTTTTGTCTACCCTCAAATGATAATAGGTGTTATCAGGGACTGACTGCAGGCAGCAGTGCTGCAGAAGGGGAATGGAGGACCTTGCCCCTGCCTGCTCTCAAGTGGTGGGGACGTATCCAGGGTGACACTGCTCACAGCAGGCAAATACAATTCAGTTAGAATTTTAGAACCGTCTCCAACATGAATCGCTGACAAGCAGTGGCTGGGGCCAGATTGGGCCCAGGCCACCTGCCGCTGGCTAGCGGCTGCTAGGTCCAGATGTATTCATGGACCCCTTGCAAGAACTCTGCTGAACCCTGGGGTCCCCAGACCCCAGGTTGAGAACCACTGAACTAGGAAAAGCCTAGCATGGACAGGGATAAAATTAATCCAGATTAAGCCTCCTTAATCCAGACTAATTTGCTAGTGTAGACATAACCTTAAAGACTAACAAATTTATTCATTGCATGAGCTTTCATGCAACTGATCCCCATGTTCAAGAGCCTGATGAAATGGGATCTTCTCACACACAAGTTTGTGACAAATAAATTTGTTAGTCTTTAAAAGTGCCACAAGACTCCTTGTTTGTTTTACTAATCTAGACTAATATGGCTGCCCCTTTGGAACTTTTTGAGTAAGAAAGGAAGAATTTGTTCTGCAATGCAGTAATTTAAACAATTTTCAGTAAAAGTTTCAAGATTTCTTTTAAACCAGGAAAGTACAGGTTTGTTTTAAATTAACCTTTATTTAGTCTATTGCTAAATAATATCCATGAACTCTAGATGTATCTAGATAAACTGAGCACACTATTCCTAAAAATAAGTGCACCTTTAACCTCTATTATGACACTCATACCACATCATCATCTTTGCTTCCTGAGCTTAAGACACGCAAGATCATCCTCATCAAGGGTAGATGGAGCCTAGTGCCTAAAGTCTGTGTGTGGGTTGAAGAACAGAAGAAATAAAGGGCTAAGGCATGGTGGATGAAAAACTAGTCTAAGCTACTTCTTCACAAGTTGTCTTCAGTGAAATCCTGAAGCTGCTAGAACCCAGATTTTATCAGGGTAGAACAACAAATATCAAAAGCAACTCATTCCCTCCCATCTTTGAAAGTTGAAAGTCTGTGGGTTAAGTTTAGAGGGGAGAGCAACAAGGGGGATGTTGTGGTAGGTGTCTGCTACAGACCACCAGATCAGAAGGAGGAAGTGGATGAGGCATTCTGTGTACAACTAACAGAAGTTTCTAGAGCACAGGCCCTGGTTCTCATGGGGGACTTCAATTACCCTGACATCTGCTGGAAGGCCAATACAGCAGTGCACAGGCAATCAAGGAAGTTTCTGGAGAGTGTTGAGGACAACTTCCTGGTACAAATGCTGGAGCAACCAACTAGGGGCCTTGCGCCTCTCGATCTGCTGCTCACAAATAGAGAAGAATTTATCAGGGAAGTAGAGGTCAATGGCAGCCTGGGTAGCAGTGACCATGAAATGATTGAGTTCAAGTTGATGATTAAAGGAAAGAAGCAAAACACAGACCCTGGACTTCAGAAAAGCAGATTTTGTCTCCCTCAGGGAACTGATGGGCAGGATCCCTTGGGAGGCTGATCTGAAGGGGAAAGGTGTCCAAGAGAGTTGGGTGCATTTTAAAGAAACCCTGCTAAGGGCACAGGAAGATACAATTCCGATAAGGAGAAAGCACAGCAAATGTGGAAGGCGCCCACTGTGGCTTAACAGAGAGCTCTGCACTGAGCTGAAGCATAAAAAGGATGCTTACAGGAAGTGGAAGCTAGGACAGATGACTAAGGAGGCATATAAAGACATTGCTCGGGACTGCAGGGATAAAATCAGAAAGGCCAAAGGACAAATGGAGTTGCGACTAGCAAGGGATGTGAAGGATAACAGGAAGGGGTTCTACAAGTATATCAATAACAAGAAGAGGATCAGGGATGGTGTAGGTCCCTTACTGAATGGGGCAGGCATCCTCGTGACAGAGGATGAGGAAAAAGCTGAAGTGCTCAATGCTTTTTTTAGTTCAGTTTTCACAAGCAAGGTCAGCTCCCAGCCCACTACACTAGGTACGGGGGACTGGGGAGAAGAAGAGAGGCCCTTGGTGACAGAAGGTCAGGTTAGGGACTGCTTAAAGAAACTAGATGTACACAAGTCCATGGGGCCGGATGAACTGCATCCGAGGGTGCTGAGGGAGCTGGCTGATGAGATAGCAGTACCGTTGGCCATTATCTTTGAAAACTCGTGGCGAACGGGGGAGGTGCCAGAGGACTGGAAAAAAGCAAATATAGTACCTATCTTCAAGAAAGGCAAAAAGGAGGATCCAGGGAATTACAGACCTGTCAGCCTCACCTCAATCCCTGGAAAAATCATGGAGCAACTTCTCAAAGAATCCATCCTGAAACACTTGGAGGAACGTAGAGTAATCAGGAACAGTCAGCATGGATTTACCAAGGGTAAATCATGCCTGACCAACCTCATCGCCTTCTATGATGAGATGACTGGATTTGTGGATGCGGGAAGAGCCGTTGATGTGATATACCTTGACTTTAGCAAGGCTTTTGATACGGTTTCCCACAGCATTCTCATTGGCAAATTAAGGAAGTATGGGTTAGATGCGTGGACTGTAAGGTGGATAGAAAACTGGCTAGAACAATGGTTTCAGCGTGTAGGAATCAAGGGCTCCATGTCAAGTTGGCAGGCAGTAACAAGTGGTGTGCCCCAGGGGTCGGTCCTGGGGCCAGTTCTGTTCAATGTTTTCATTAATGATCTGGATGATGGGATAGATTGCACACTTATTAAGTTTGCAGATGATACCAAACTGGGGGGAACGGTAGACACCCTAGAGGGCAGAGACAGGATTCAGGGAGACCTAGACAAACTGGAGCAGTGGGCCAAGAGGAATCTCATGAGGTTCAACAAGGATAAGTGTAAAATCCTGCACTTGGGACGAAAAAACCCCATGTACTGCTACAGGCTGGGGAGTGATCAGCTAAATAGCAGCACTGGAGAAAAGGACCTGGGAGTCATGGTGGATGGGAAGCTGGATATGAGTCAGCAGTGTGCTCTTGCTGCCAAAAAGGCCAATGGCATACTGGGCTGCATCAGAAGAAGTGTTACCAGCAGATCAAGGGATGTGATCATTCCCCTCTATTCTGCACTAGTGAGGCCACATCTGGAATACTGTGTCCAGTTTTGGGCTCCCCACTACAAAAAGGACATGGACAAATTAGAGAGAGTCCAGACGAGGGCAACCAAAATGATCAAAGGGCTGGAGCACAAGCCCTATGAAGAAAGACTGAAGGAACTAGGCTTATTTAGCCTGCAGAAGAGAAGACTGAGGGGGGATTTGATAGCAACCTTCAACTACTTGAAGGGTTGCTCCAAGGAGGAGGGAGCTCGACTGTTCTCGGTAGTAACAGAGGGCAGAACGAGAAGCAATGGCTTCAAGTTACAGCTGGGGCGGTCCAGGCTGGATATTAGGAAAAACTTCCTTACTAGGCGAGTGGTGAAGCATTGGAATAAGTTGCCTTGGGAGGTGGTGGAATCTCCATCTCTGGAGGTATTCAAGTCCCAGCTGGACAAAACACTGACTGGGATGATCTAATGGGAGTGGTCCTGCTTTTTTTGGCAGGGGGTTGGACTAGATGACCTCGTGGGGTCCCTTCCAACCCTATGATTCTATGATTCTATGATCTTACTCCTGCACTATTTGACTTCACCTCTGCTGCAGGGCCCATCCTTGCTTTCCTCTTCCAATGAGACTAAAACCTTGACCCAGGGCCTATCATCTCCTGAAACAACTGCACCGACTCTCAAAATCCTAGCATATGCCACCTACTGCCCTATAATATTCATGCTTACTTGCCATGATTCAAATGACATATGTAGACATAAAAAGGATTGTGGGATACAGTGAGTCAGAGTATAATATTATAACCATTTTTTTATATTGTACGCCTGAAAAGGTTGTGAACCACTCTTCCAAAAGAAAAGAAAATCAGAAATCATATTCTAATGAAAGTATGCTTACATCATCTATGTCTATCAGAAATTTCAGGCATATTTTAGCAATACAATATAAGTCTACAAATTAAAGTAAAATGAAAATATATTTACTTGAAAATACAAAAATATGTATGGTTTTCCCTCATGGATGTTACTGTAAAGTAAGTTATTTTCTTTCTTAAATTCTTCCTTTCTGTTAGCAAGAAAATGGAAGATAAATTTGTCTTTTAATTTAAACCAATGTTAACTGGAAAAAAAAAGACAATGAACTTCTATAATTTCTAACACAATTGTGATGTTAAATACTGAGTTTTCCCATACTATAAAAGGCCTAAAAAGTTTTCTGTTATCAAATTAATTTTAAAAGTTTGAGTTTTTGCTGCACATTCGTTGTTCTCACTGTCCAGTTTTTTTTAACTGACCATTTTTGTTTTTACTGCAATATTTAAATATAACACTTAAAACAATAAAAGAATAAGACAAATAAATAGCAGAAAATGGTAGGAAATGCAAAAAAGTACTTGTAACCAAAAATGTTTAATATTTTATCACAGGAAAGAAAAAAAAATACAATCCATTATATGCATTTAAATATTTAACATAAACATTGGCTTTTAATGTTAAAGTGCTTTTCTTTGCTTTGGCTAAGTTTGGAGGGTTTTGTTTCTCACATTTTGATGGTCAGATTTCTAAATATTTATATTGTGTCATGTGCTTTTATTTACATAAATGTAGTTTTTCATCTAATTTGCTAACATTAAGATATGTTAATCTTGATGATTTTTCTGTGGCATAAGGAGAGGAAAAACAGTACAAATAAAAAAACCACCAGAGTTAAAGCATAATTTGGCAGGACCTTGAACCCTCCTAAATTGGTGGCCCCCCTCACGCCAGTGCAGGGCCCCCCACACACCCCAGCTACTGCTCCTTGCACCCGCACCCCCATCCCAGCTACTGCCCCCCACATGCCTAACCTTGACCCCAGCTAATGCCCCTAGCTCCCATCTCACTTCTGGTCCTTCAACCCTTCCCCATCCCCCCGCCATGCTGCACAGTCTTCCCCCACTGCCCCAAGCTAACCTCCCTCCCCTGTGCCCTTTCCCTGTCAGGCAAGCTTGCCTGTCCCCAAACAAGGGATTTCCTTAACACCCCCAAATTTTGCAAACCCCCACTTGTCAGCTAGTAACAGTGTTATAACAAATTAGTGAGCCACCCCTAAACCTCCCCATTACCACCCCTAATTTCAAGTCCTGGGGAGAATACTTCCTCGACCACTCCCAAAAACACCCTTACCTGGCCACCATGTCACTGGAGCAGCCCCGGCCTGGGCTGAGCCTTCAGGCTGAGCCCGCTGTGGCTGAGCTTGCTCAGTCAGAGCGGGCTTTGACCTGAGCCCTGCTTTGACTAAGCATGCTCAGAGGCTGTGAGCATGTTCAGTGAGAGTATGCTCAGGGGCTCTGAGCATGCTCAGTGAGAGCCAGCTCAGGCCGGAGCTTCAGCCCAGGCTGAGACAGCTCCCCTGGCTCCCAGAACATGGCAGAATGCTATTCCAGGACCTGCTACTTTTAGAGGCTGTGTGGAGGCCTCTAAAAATAGAAAATGAAGCCAGAACGCTGCATTCTGGGGCCTGCTATTTTTATATGGTGGCCTCCAGAATGTAGTGTTCTGGCTCCATTTTCTATTTTTAGGGGCCCCAGAACACTGAGCCCCTAAAACTAGCGGGCCCTGGAATGGCATTCTTCTGCGTTTCAGCATACTTTAACCCCTGAACAACACTAGGTTGAAACCTATTGAAGTTAATGCCAAAATTCCAAATGACTTCAATGAACCAGGATTTTAGCCTAGGTATGCAAAATCATCCTTTTTTAGGTGTCATCTATAATCTTGATTCCATTACCATCACCTCATTTCAATCCCATTAACCTCACAATCTTTGCTAGCTTTCCTTCTTAGTTTGATCGATGCTTTTTTACTTCCCTAATTATAGTATATAGAAAGGAAGAACAATAAATACATTTTTCAATGTTTTGAGTTTGTAATTACTTTGCTGCCCCGTTGGGCACTAGTTTGTCAGTTCAACTACATAGGGTTGTCTCATTTTTAAGCAACTGAGGAAGCATTTCACATTGGGCAGACCAATTCTGAAAAGTATAGCCAAAGGAAATACTGATTAAATCTGGAAGAGAAAATACAAACAAAAGAACTAAAAACATTGGGTGAAATCTTGGATCCATTGAAGCCAATAACAGCACTTTCTCTGATATCAGTGGAGCCATAATATCACCACAAAAAAACACAATATACAATTTTAGTTTTTGCAAAAGGAGATTAGAGAGGAGGGCTGAAGTGCTGACAGCCTATTATAACTTCATCACAAATTTAATTATATTAGATATTTTTCTTAAAGCCCCAGTGGCTGCAATCACGAGATTGTATTGGAATCTTAGATTTCATTTTTAAAAAAGGAAATTTCCTGCCTTCATTGTTGTACAGAAAAGCTTGAAAGCATGATGCCAGTACGCCCTCAATGCTCAGAAACCAAAGGCAAATAAAAAGGACGTGGCATGTAGCCTCTATAAACTTCATTATATTTAAGACAATATCATGATTTTTGGATGGCTGACTTAGATTTTCATGATACTGGCTTAATACTATATATATTATATACACAGCCTACACACAATGAAACCATGAGAACTAGAAACTTCTTTTTTTTATTAGTTGGGAAGATTGGGTTTATTTCTTTTAGTAGATCTGAATGAAATCCTGATACTTTTGTAACATCACAGCACACTTCTTTCACAAGAATTGCCCTGCTGTAGTATTCATTTATATTATCCATCTGAACATCATCATGAATAGAATCAGATCTCAATCACAGTTTCCATAATGGTGCTGAAAATAATTTTGCTCCATCTCGAACAGTTATGCCATTTTTTGTTCACATAGAGATATTGTTGAGAAGTATTGTCAACAGTGGTCAATTTTCTAGTGTTCTCAGATCTTATCTCTATAGCTGATGGGATAATTCACTGTGAATAATTTATCCACCAAGCACTCTTTTTGTGCATAATCCACAAAAATATTGGTTTTTACATATTTGTTCAATTATTTGTCTAAACAAATTTTGAACTATAATTTGATCACAAGCCAGCAGTTATGATATTTTTGCTATTTCTGAACTTTTATTCAAAAACCTGATTTGTCTTAGAAACACACAATACATTCCTCCCTGCCCAAACAACCCAGACGTTACAAATTTAAGTCCCTTACTTCTGATCACAAATTGTCCATCAACAGGTTGCAATCTTTATAATTGTTTTTTATCTGTACTAGCTTGAGAAAACTCTTGTGAATAATTTAAAACAGTATTATTTTTCAAAATTACTTTTATTTACAAAATCTCACAACTCTCTCCTCCTAATGTTTACGAATAAAGGGACTTGTATTAGAATCAAAGAAAATCAATGGATTTTATTTATAAGAACATTCAAGTACTTTTTTTTTTTTTTTTTTTTTTTTTAACTCCTGGGTTTGCCTACATCTGAGAGGGAGAGTGAGAGAGCATACAGTTTGGTAGGATAATCTTGAAAATGGAATTTACATTCACAGTTAATTATTGCCCTGGTTCCATATGCAACTTGGTATAGGAAAAGGTGATTATCTCCTGACAATTTCAAAATTGCATGTGTATATTACAAACACACTGTTTGTTGTTTTTTCCCTAATAAGAAGTCCTACTAATTACAATATCTTGCACTATACTTATTTACACTACATACAACATTGTGCTTATTGATAGAACTGGTCAAATACACTCCAAAATTGTTATATAAGTATGTATGATGAAAACTGACATTTTCCATTTAAATACATTTGCTATAATAATCAACCATCTCCACTTAATGCATATGCTGTTATCTCACAGAAGGAAAAAAATAAGTCATACATCAATATATCATAAATCTATCAATTAGCATGATTGCTTGTATCTTGATTAATAGGTACACAATTAATATTCTACCTGTCTTCTTCACTTGTCTTCCCAAAACAGGAACAACAAAATACTGAAGAATCAGCATTACTTTTCATTCTCATTCTTAGCAATGCAGGAGCATCCATACAAACCCTGCACAGCTGGCTTTGATGATTTCTTGTGTCAGGCATATGAGTAATCCCGATGGAAGACAGTACACACTAAAAACACAGACCCTATACTTCCTAACTCCTGGCCCTACTCCAGAATGCCAGCTCCAAGGCTCAATTCATAGAGTATTCCAAATGACACGAGTTAAATTAACCAAGTCATGAAACCATCACTTTTAAAGACATGCACATATTAAAACACTAAACAGTCATACACATTTTGTTATTTTTAAATTCCAGATTATTTATAAGACTTAAATATATATCATGGATCTAAAAAAAACCCTGAAACCTAGTGTAAAGTATATTTTTAAACTGTATGGAAATACTAATTCATTGGTACAGCAAAATGAATTCTCAGCAAATAAAAAATATATTATTCATCTTTACTTGAAGCAACGCTATTGAGAATAAAGTATTGTGTCAACTGATTTTTAAGTCTACAGTAGTTCCGTTTCCATATGGTATAACATATAGATATAAGCCTGAATATAAGCAATTGAACTTTTCACACCCTCGAAAGCCACAAAATCAGATGGTCTGTGGTTTTTGCAGCTGGTGCACTGTACTCATATTGGGTAGTGTCATTTGAAAAATATTTCACTCCCCAAACCTTAAACAGAGTCAGTCATTAATGAAATGCAGGCAGTACAATGAGATCATATAAAGTATAGATTTCAACAGCCATACTAGAGACACTAAAAGAACACTCCACAAGAACACAAATCAAGTTCTTTCTGCCAGAACAGGAATTTTTTTTTTTTTTTTTTAAGGAATGTCTTTTTAGATTTAGTATTTGCTTTGAAAACAACTGCTAACCACTGCCCAGAAAAAACTTTAGTACTAGCGTTAGCAGACTAAACAATCACAACTTGGCAGAGGAAAAACAGTAAATAACTTCAGACATAGTTACATTACAGTATGTCTCATCCTAATAGGCAACTATCAAATCACAGTATGACTTGCTTAATATTGCATATGGAATCTGCTTATTTAACAAAATAAGCTGTCACTAACCAATACACTTTTTAAAAATAATGGCAGAGCTGAGCTTTATCTAATTTCACTGTTTGTTCTTATAGAATTTTTAAGAAATCCTGAGACACAAAACTTTTTCAACTCAATATTTGTGCTCATGCAAAATTTATTTTTTAAAAAACTATACATTATTACCGTTTGTGAAAATCAAGACCACCACATCGTTTCATAGCTCTGATCACTATAATCAATTTTTACATATAAACATGACTGAGTTTAATTTTTTTTTCATTTCTAACCCTTCCACCAATAAAACCTGTTCTCCTAAAACAAAATTGTGTTCATGAGAAAAACATTATAAAAATGAGTACATAATTTTAAAATGCTCAGTGAACTGAAGACAGCAAGATCTAATTTTAAAGTATAATTTGGTGGGCTCCAGAGCCCTTCTAAATTGGTGGGAACCCCTCATGCTGGGGCAGGGCACCCTCATGTTGGGGCAGGCCCCTACAAGCACCCCAGCTCCCACCCAACAAATGCCTGTCCCCACCCCAGCTCCTGCCCCCCCCTTACCTGGCCACCGTGGGAAGGGGCCCTGGCCCAGGCTGAGGCTTTGGCCTAGAGCCTGATCTCTTTGAGCATGCTCAGTGAGACCAAGCTAGGGGGTGGAGTTTTTAGAACTCCCTGCCCTGCCCAACACGGCAGAACTCCATTCCAGAGCTAGCTATTTTTTTTAGGGGCTCAGCGTTCTGGCCCCTAAAAATAGACAATGGAGCCAGAACGGTGCATTCCAGGGGCCACTATTTTTAAATGGTGGGCCCTGGAATGCACTGTTCCAGCTCCATTTTCTATTTTAGGGGGCCCGGAATGCTGACTCCATAAAAATATTGCGCCCCAGAATGGCATTCCCCTGCATTCTGGCTAATTTATCCCCTGTATTGGCCTGATTCTCAACTCACAGTAGTGTTACTCTGTGAATTTCACTGGAATTATTCTAAGATCACCCTGGTGTAACCAAATGGAATATCAGGCCTTAAAAGCCTAATCATGAGGTCAGTTCTTTCTGAGAAAGGCAGTTTGACGGAAACTCAACAATCAGTTATCATACCTCTAATTTTTCCATCAGGAAGCAAGGAGAATATTTCAGAGATAAGTGGTGTGTCTGTGTATGGCCCTGACTGTATGAACCAACGATCAATCTATAACAAGTAGTCCATGTATAGAACCAGTGTTCTATATACATATATGTTACCCTGACAGTAGTTTGGAGATATGAGAGTGAGAGAGAGAGTGTGCGCATGTGCATGTCTGTGTACATACCTGACCACTTATCTCCAAACTGATAATATCCTCATTGATTTATACAATCAGGATAACATTTTAATGGAAAGATATGCATACATCCATACAATGGGCTGCTGTGGCCTAGTGATGAAGCATAAGGCTGGGACATAAGAAATGCAAGTTCTATTCTTGACTCATCCATAGATTCACTGTGGCACCTTTTAGAAACAATTTACCTTTCCATTAGCATTTTAACCATCTAAGGACAATGATGTGTTCTACCTTTTATAGTGTCTTTATCTCAAACAGTTTGAATGACAAATAATTTATACAAATATAATGTTACTACTATTCTGTATTTCAAATGAATTTCTAAACTAATATTCCTACTGCCTAACAGCAGCTAACAGAAGGAAATAAAAGGTTTGTATCTCTTCGCAAAATACGTCTATTGTGCATTAGACAAAGTCCTATATTTCTCTGCATCTGTTGTCCATAAAATGTTAATATGTCTCATTCATGCCACCTGGCAATAAACTTTAGCCTGCATTTGAAACACTGCACCTAGGTGACAGAATGTTCAATATACAACAATGCAACATAAAAAGTAAAGTAGTGAACTTGGAAAAAGGTTCTGTGGTGTACCAGTTCTCTAGGGGCACAGTTAAATAGCTTGCTATGGTATGTAAATACATGTGTAAATATCAGTCATACAATGAGATTATACATTGCACATTGTTCAGTTATATATTTTGCAATAACTTTTCAAAATTTCAGAGCTTCTGCTTAAAACAAAAATAGCAGGGATTTAACTGAAAATATATGTGAATTTGAAAGACTTTTATTCATTGACAGTGGGAGACTTGCCATTTTGTATGAACTTTCCTGCTACTCCTCACTACATTAATGTAAGATATCACTGCAATATCTCAAAAGAAGGAGCATTAAATCCTCGGATGAGCATCAATTTTATGTGGTTTATTGCTGTATCTTCAGGTAGTGTAGTAAGATTATGACAAATTTAGCCCTACTGTTTCTCAGCATAGGTCCTCTCAAATCTGTTCTGTTAACAAAGCAGACTATCTTCAGCTTAAATAAGCAGCTCACTCTTTATAAAAGCATTATTAAAAAAAAAAACTTAAGAAATAAATGACTTGTATAAAATGAAATTTTTAAATTATATACCCCCCTCTCCTAACCCGTTGGAGAACTTGGATACTTGCAGGGCAATTCTTGTGAAAGAAGTGTGCTGTGATGTTAGAAACACATCAGGATTTCATTTAGATCTACTAAAAATTTAGCAGATGCCAACAAAGCTTTGTGAAGAAAATTCAAATCACTATATCTTTTTGTTGTTTAATTTCTCCCAATCCTATCAAAGTTCTACTTTAAAGTCAACATCAGAAAAATCAGCTGACAGCTGTAAGAGTCTCACCATTGATGTGTAAGGTTTATCCATTGGTTAGTGGAGAGCAACCACCAAAATGATTGCTGGCATATACCCAGGCCTAAAACCAATCTGGAAGAAGTCAGGAGAGCAAACACTACACATATTACCAGAATTACTTTACAATAGCTAAAAAAGATGAAGAGTAGAGACAGAAATTGATTGGGGAGATCAGGGTCAGTATCTTATGTATGCATGCAATGGCTGGTAAGTAAAAGTGCTCGCATCTTATTCTCAAGGAAGCTGAGCTTTATAGCCTTTGATAACAGTGCCACCATTTCCCCACTATATTATATCAGTCAAGGAGGACATGTATTTAAGCAACAGATTGCAATCTGGGCCGTTCCTAGGGGGTGTGAGGCTCTGGGAAAATCGCCCTCTGTGGGGCCCCCACACGCCCACTGGCACTGAGGGTGCAGGGAGGGCAGGCCCAGGCCCCTGCGCCAGCCATCCCATGCCAGGGACCAGGATAACCAGCCAAAAGGGCAGCCCAGTTCAGCGCTGCTGGTTCCCCCATACCCTGTGCTGCTTTTGGCTTTGTGCTGTAGCAGCGGGGAGGGGGCAGGAGGCAGCGCAGCTGCGGGGGTAGCCACACAGGCCCCATGCTACCTCCCATTCCCTGCCCGCTGCTCCAGCACAGAGACGAAAACAGCGGGGGGGGGACGGGACTGGCAGTGTTGAACCAGGCTGCAGCTTTTGGCCAGCTAGCTTGGTCCCCGGCATGGGGGGGGCCCCGTGTGGCCTTCTCAAAGCTCACAGCCCTGGGCAGCCGCCCCACTAGCCCTACCCCAGGGACGGCCCTGATTGCAATCCAAAACACCACAAGAATTTTGAGAACAGTCATTTGTTCGCAGGGAAACTGCCACTCGGGCCTGAATCGGAGAAAATGCATAGTCTCTATGCATAGTATAGAGAAAACTCCCCATGGCAAAATATATTTGACTCTGTATTCCAGTGAAGATAACTTGGATTCATCACAATGCCTACCACCCAAAAAGTTCCCCTGAGTAGCAGAAGAAGAGAACAGACTTAAACAAACAAAAAAAAATTAAAAGAAATTTTTAATTCTGAAAAGCATCATTTTGGGGTTAAACCTACACAAAAGGTCAATTTTACAGACTGTAAATGAAGGGCTTATGGAATCATGAAATAGACATGATATTCATCACAACAATTCAGCACAACCCATCAATAGAGTACATGATCAGATCAGCAATCTTCCTCCACGTTAAGGAACCAAGTTATACGTATTAATCTTTGAGGAACCCTTAAAATTGTTCTACGGTCCACATAATAGAAATGGTGAGCAATGACTTACCTCATGGTCAACAAAATAACTGTCTCTCCATAAGGAGTGTATAACAACACACACAGTCCTCTAACTCTTTACTGAAATGTACTGGACAATGTGGTCAGCTTTATGCTTGGAGACAGAGATCCAGTAGATTTCATGGCAGCCATGGGAACCTGCGCTAACCTAGCTATCATACACACTGATGTTAATATCGTTCAGGACAACCAGCCACATTAACTTCAGAACCAGAATCATTTGGTCAGTAGATGCCTACCTTTCTATGTCTTTACATAGCGTAAGAAGAAATGGAGTCGGTAACGCTATCTGTTGAAAGTAGTGTACTTACAGTGCAAGGCAAATGTTTTCTGAAAATGGAAGTACAAATCCTTAATAAAACAATAAAAAAATAAGTGGTAAAGATACAAGAAATGAAAAGCAAAGATGAGAGTACAGTGAAAATTTACTGCAGAGCAACAAAACCAAGTCGGGGGGGGGGGGAACAAAAAACAAAACAAAACAAAACAAAAAAAACCCACAAACCCAACTTCCCTGGACCAAATCTTCAGATTTCTAAAAGCAGCGAGCACTGTACTCATGGCAAACTTTCAACTTCTTTGTATCTGTTGGGTAATAAAGAAAACTAAATCTCAAAAAAAAGTTCCTCAGTTATATAGAAGAGAATTTTGTATTTCAAGAAGTAAAGAATGTAACCAGAGAAAAACCTACCCTGTATGCATATCTTGCCAATGAGGAACAACTAACCTGAAAAGGTGACAAAAATTCATAATAGTAAGAGACACTCGACTACTGCTGAGAAATTAATTACTTGAAGAGGATTAAACTGATGACTATTCAAAAGTGCCTGAGATATTGAAATCTTTTTTTAAGATCTCACTCATAAAATTAATTCAAATTTCATGGATATCAGCTCTGTCACATGGATCAAAATCTGACTGAAGAAGACCAAAGAGCAATGATAAATGGCAGTGTACCAAATTTACGGAGCAGAGTTCACTAGCATGTCATCCAGTTCCATATTGTCATCAACATACATGCTGGAATTAAAGGTGTGGGGGTGCTGCCACCCCCACCTCTGGCTTGAAGTGTTTTCTATTATACACAGAGTTCACAGTTTGTTTCAAGGCTTTCAGCACCCTAAATACAAAAATTGTGCTAGTACCCCCGAGTACCAGTCTTATTTAGCACTGTTAATGATTTGGAGAAGAAGGTTAATGATACATTACTAAAATTTGAAGATTCTACTAAATAGGAAAATTTTGGGAACGCCTAAAGAAATCAGAAATAATACACAAGAACTTAAATACATTAGAAATATGTCATAGCAGCACAAGAACCATAATAGCACAAAATGACATAAAATAAGATTCGCTGGGATGAAAAAAATGGGAAAACATTCATGCCAAATAGGCCCACATCTAACTGTAGATAACAAAAAAGATACAAGTTTGAATGGGATATCAGAACACAAAGAGGCCAGCACAACGCTGAGTTACATATGCAAACGCATGATAACACAGAGTAATGAGTGATACCCCACCCTCTCTTCATTTTGACCTAATGAGATTGCTTTTGGAATGCTATACTAAATTCTGGGCAGCTCAGCACCAGAAAGATGTCCCTCACACTCCTATCAGGGGTGATGCTTCCTTGAAGAAAGGTTTGGGGCCTAGCGCTCGCCCCCTGACTACCAGCGATGCCCCCCAGGTCCCCAGTTGGAGTTGGGGCCACATCCCACTGCTGCTGACCAGCGCTCGATCCTCAGTGTCATCAGCGGCCCAGCCCCAGGTCCTCAGCCAGACAAGGGCATTGGGGCTCAGGGGTTGTGCCCATGTGCCCAGCACCAGCAATGCCACAGACTCCTATAAATGTTTATGCTACCCATCTACTGCATATTGTGCTACACTTTGATTGCATGCTCCTTTAGGCAAAAGCTGCCTTTCCATGATGACTTCATAAAGACCCTAGCACATGGGGGACCTGAGCCATGATTAGTGCCAGTAGGTGGTATCACAATACAAATTAAAGGTGACAAATTGAACTAAATGAAAAAAATCCAAAGAACAGCAAAAATGTAGCTGGTGGGATTGATTTATGAGGAAAAATTAAGTGTAAAACTTAGGTAAACAATTCTAAGGGGGATGAGGAAGACACAATAACCATATGCAAATATTTCAAAGGACTAAGTGCCAACGTGAAAAGGGAAATACCTTCATTAGCAGAAGGGTTTTCACAAAGTGAAAGGATGAAACTAGAAATTAAAGGAAAATTTTAAAAGACTGAATATTAAAGAAATATTTCCCAGAATATGAAATCATAATTATATTAAAATATGGAATAGGTTACAATGGGGAAATGAGAGAAATCGCATCGATTGTGAATTTAATACCAGACAAGATGCAGGTGATCAAATATAGTCAAAAAGTTAGGGAAGACAGAGTTAATGCCCTATAAAACTCCATTAAAAAATATTGTAACAATTTTTAACCTTTAGTGTTGTAATTCAGGCTATATAATAATTTGTCAGAATAAAATGATTAAGTTTATTGAATCTCTGACTACAAGGCAAGTTTTCTATTCCTTTTAGTCACCCTCATGGCTAGTAATTCAGGAAATGTGCAGTCATAATGCTAGTAGCAACTACATCCCTGTGCTCTCCACTAGAAATCTTCAGCCTATAGGTTGGAGACCCTCAGTATGTACCACATAAAGCTGAAGTCCAATCCTGATCCTATGACTTGTACTTCCCTGCATTTATTTTCCTCCCATTTTGTAACTTCCTCCATCTTCTCCCAAGAAAGCTCATGCACTAACTAAATTTGTTAGTCTTTAGTAGTGCAAGAGGACTCCTTTCTGAATAAGACTGACAGGGCTACCTCTTTGGAACCATTAAGATGTGCTTCTCTTAGGTGCAAAATACAACTGATGCTATTGTCTAACCTAATGGTTACCAGGGACAGGGAGAAAACCTATTACATGTCTGAAAACATCTGAATGGTCTAAAGTGAGACTTTTTTCATTCTTAGATTTCAAACCCTAAGCTGGACATGATCATCATTACATCTCTGATATGTTTACCTCTCATAGTTTCACAGGTTAAAAAATCAGAAGAGACGAGTGTGATGGAGTCTGAGGGTATGTCTATATTGATGGCAGCAAATTCACCTCTGTCAGTTCAGGCTTCCAGATCAGATCATGGCGAGTATGAAGACCAAAGTCCTGGGAGTCAGGGGGCATAGGGGAAAGCTGACCATGAGTGATTTGCAGTCGGCTTTCCCCTAATGTGTAATTGTGGCTTACAAAGTTGCCACCATTTATGCGAGGAATTTTACATTCCTCGCATAAACGTGGTCAACTGCCAGCAAAAAAAATCCCCTCAGTGTAGACTAGGGATGATTTCCTGTACGGGACAGGCAATAGGACATCACCAAATTAATTCCTGTTCGAGTCACAGCATATCTTGATTTAAATAAACCACAAACCTTGATTAATTGTTCCAATGGTTAACTGTCTTTGCTGTTAAGATATTACACCTTCTTTCCAGTGTGAATTTGTCTAGCTTCAACTTCTAGTCATTAGATTGTGCTATATTTTTGTCTGCTAGACTGAAGATCCCATTATTAAATATTTGTTTTCTATGTAGGTAGTTATAGACTGTAATCAAGTCAACTCTTAATCTTCTTTTTCATAAACTAAACAGATGGAGTTCACTGTGTCTATCACCCAGGTATGCTTTCTTATCTCAATCCTTTCCATGGCTCTTCTCTAAAATCTCTTCAATTTGTCAACATCCTTGAACCATCAGAACTAGACAAAGTATTTCAGCAGTGGTTGCATGAGTGCCAAAGAAAGAGGTAACTGGATTTGATAGAGAAGGCTATCTGGACTATACTGAGAGGCTAAAATTGCAAATTCTTACAAAGATCAACACTGGCTGTACAGTGTGATTCCCAGATGATACAGGAAAAATGAAATAGATTGGGCTCTCCAGCCCATAAATATTTAATGATTAAGGGAAGGCACCATCTCTGGACTACATCAGAAGTGTGAAATACGTTTCTGTATTCTCTGACCGAAAGCAGGGTGGTGGATGGGAAGAAGGGTTGGTCTGGTATCCACTGCAGAGTGGTTTCACTGTCAAGCTGAAATAAAGTTTGGCTTGGCTTAGTTGTAGTTTTCAGTCATACTCACTTAGATATGTAGATTGTGTCAAACAGGTAAAATAGGGGACTCTGAAGAAGGATGACCAGAGTTATAGAGTACAGCTAAGAGGCAAACAACTGCAAATCTCTCAAATCACTAATATTTAGGTATACTTTCTCTTTAACAACATTCTGTCAAGTGCTATTTTAAATGACAATATTTCCTTATACACAATTCTACCTCAAAGCTTTTGTACAGGAATTTAATTAATCTTTACTAGAGTATAAAATTTTGATTTTGCTTGTGCTTTTAGGGAGATATGACCCCAAGTTTCGCCGGGCAAAGATTTTATTTAAATTAATGAATGAATAATTTAAATATTTAATATATTTTAAAAAATGTATTAAAATGATAGCATTGTTTTAATTTAAAATACAATTTTCTTCAGAGACTAAGCAATGCAGCCCATTGGTAAATGCCATGACAACTACTCTATATAGGGCATTACCCCCTTATTGTTAGAATGTTCTGCAATCTTAGATTTCTTCCATTCCCTCTGACTTCACTATCACAAGACAATACAATCGTGTTTGTCCATCTATAGCTTGTTACAAGAATGTCCCCTTTCTTCAGGCACAGATCTCAAGGCAATAATCAGCGTCTCTTGCATCTTTATGCCTGACTACTCAAATTCTACCTATGGCTAAATGTGGGAGCCATAAAAAGATGCCGGTAGCTTCTCTCCTGATGGGACTAGATCAGAGAGATCACTGCATTGCTCCATGTGTAGCAGTCAACATTTAATTAATTTCCTAAACCTAATTCCTAGTCCTTAATAGGCTAAGTCCCTACTTCTGAGACGTTTTCTTCTTTCATACCTAACTACAGTCTTACAGTTTACAGCAACATAATGACTGATGGAGGACCGAGTGAAATTTTTGAGAGCAGGCAATTGAGCATTTCTGGCAGAAGGCACCAAGTCAAGCTCCTCACCAGTTATTATTAGGATAAATTCTTGTCTCAATTCTTTCAGAATGCTGTATAAAACACACATCTAGGAAGATCATATAGTCAGCAGGTTCTCTTCCCTGTGCTAATCTTCCAGAAAGACATGGCCAAGACAGTCTATTATCAGACAGTAATTTAACTTTCTTTGTTATAATTAGGGATGATGATGCAGATATCACATTTTAGCCACATTGCCAGATGATGGATTTGACCAGAATATATTAGCACACAAAAAATGTACTTCAAGCCATGACTCATCCCTTTCCTTAAGCACAGAAGAACAGGTTTTAACAATGACAACATTAATTTTGCCAAGTAATTGTTAAGTCTGTTTCTACCCACCAGGATCCGGATAGATCTTCAGCTACTAGAAATCATTGTAGCTCCACTGAAACCAATGGTGATAAACTAACTATCTTCAGACAAAGATCTGACCCTAGGTATCCAAATATCTTACTTTTTTTTTCTATGGGTACTTTCTGGTATTACCATTCGAAATTTATTTTGAAGCTTTCTCTTATCTTGTAGATCAGCACCCACGTTCCCTCGAAACTGCATGGCCACCCCCATCGCTGCCTGGCTCAGGGAACACTGCCAGCTGCGCACGGCCAGCAGCCCCAATCCCTACCCAGCCAGAAGGGAGTCTTCCAGCTGCTCCAAGCTGGGAGTTTTTAAAACTCCCACTCAGAGTAAGCTCTCACTGAGCATGTGCAGAGCTTCTGTGCATGCTCAATGACAGCTTCCTCCAGTCTGAGGAGTGGCCAGGGTCCAGGCCATGCCGCTCCAGCAGCCAGGTAAGGGGGCAGGGGAGCTGACTGAGTTAGAGTTGGGGCAGCCAGCTGTGAAAGGGGTTGGAGGGAAGACGGGGTAGGACTGGCTGGGAGGATGTGAGGGGTAGGGTCAAGCCAACTGGGGGGGTGACTGGGAGATGGGAGGGGGTACAGGATCAGATTTGCGGATGGGGGCACAGTGAGCAATGTAAGCTGCTCAGCTGCATTAGGGCCTTAGAGGAAACATTGATCAGCAGTTCACAGTCTTCCTTTATGCAAACCACTACATTGTCATCGAAAGCTTTTGCAGGCCATCATGTAAGCAAGCCATTTTAAACATTTTTTAACACAGCCTATGGCTGATGTGAGTCAAACTTGTATATCAAGGGGTATTAAAAACGCAGCTATTTCTCATATTTTATTACGCTTACTCATAAACATACTGCACTCATCACAGTACATTTACCTGCACTAATTATCTTTTTTTTCCTTCCACAGACTACCTGCAGTACCCCTGTGGACCACCAGTGGTCCACAGACCACGGGCTGGGAACCAGTGTTATGGATCATTCCTTTAGAAATGAAGATAAGATCTACAATCAAGAAACCAAGTCAGCTACATCAAGACAAAAGACTATTTTTATTTGTATGTGCAAATTGATTACTTGGACTATCTTAAATCTTTCATGTGTTCCATATTTTTTTTTAATTCTTTCATCTTAATCAGAGCTCTCAATTTAGCAATGTTTCCACCACTTTCAAGTTTCCCCATTTGGATGTCATTTAATAAACAACAGCAATCTACCAATCATGAAATCCTCATTGGTTCGATATACACTTTTCATCTTTAAAAATAATAATTAGGGTAAATGTGTAGGCTCTTATTTAAGTATTTCACAATCCCTCCAGCTACACAGTATATTCATTTTTTAACAGAACTTTTTATATTATCTCATTTTTTAAATTTTTCTTCTAAGCAGAATGTTTTAGACTGTCCTTTTCTATCTTCCTCCAATCAAATAAACATATAAGCAGACAGATGACTAATTTCTTAAGAAAGGTTATTCGTAAGCATGGTAATCTACACAATATATCTCTAGAAACTTGCACTATTTCCATAGCTTCATAAAGAGAAAATTAAAGTGTATGCCATTCATCTTATCTGATACGAGTTCACATTTCATTAGGGATATAGGCAGAAATAAAAGAAAAACTGTTACATGAGTTGAAATAAGCTTTATAAAAGCACAGAAGCTTTGCTCCCAGTAAAATCTCAGTATTTGTCACTGCCCTATGAATCTTCTCTGCTTCCATTTTACAAGACACAAGACCTTTAATGGAATACACCTGAATAAAGATCACACCACAGTTTTCTGAAAGTAAGGGGAAAAAAAGTGCATGATAAACTACAACAATAAAAACTAAAAAATAATTTTAGAAAAATCAATTAAGAGCAAAAGTGAGATGTTAGCAATTAGAAGAGGTAAAAGAAAAGACCACATCGAAACAATGTTTCTTAACAACAAAGCTGAGTGCTCCTGAGTAATTAACAGTCAATAGACCAAATCATCAGGTCTATCTGAAGTGTTCTCAATCCATCACCATAATTAGAGATGGGGGAAGACGGAACTGGCTTTAAAATACATGTAGGTTTCTCCATTCATCCCCAGATTCTGAGTTTGCCCACTAGCTAATTTAGTCCTCAAATAAATTTCAAGCAGTCTCAAGGCTGCTCTAAATTTTATGAGACGTAACATCCTTTAAGAGCTGTTTTGGTAGTCCAAGAATTGCTAGAGCACAACAACATGTATCCTGGGGTGGGGGTGGTGGGTGTCTGAAAGACGCTAATGATAGTGTGTGTGTGTGTGTGTGTGTGTGTGTGTGTGTGTGTCTTTTCAACTGAAATATATAAAAACTAGCCAACTACACTATATAAAATACAAGCTTTGATTATGTTATCTATGGTTTGTATGCAACAATGAAATATTCTATATCCTCTGTACCTGTGCCACCATTCTAATCCTGATTTTGAATTTGTGGTTTGATATGAAAGAAATATCAAATATTATAGCTCATAATGTGATTAGATTACCCTGCAACAGCATTTTATTTAGTTATTTTTTTGTAATTTGGATTATTGTTCTGATAATTTAACTCCTATGTTTAAATTTTAGTACCTATGAACCAGTTAAAAATGGAAAAAAATGGGACTCACAAGGATGAAAGACTATCCATTACTGTGTCACACACCATGTGGCATTGTATTTTGCTAAGGGAAAGTCATGCTCCAAGTTTCAAAACTTCAAACAACTGAAATACCACAACATTCATAAAACAGAACTGAGCTACTGGGAGTAAGGAAAAAAATATAAAAAGGTAACAGACCTCAACAGCAGATAGTAAAATTAACATTTCAACAGTTCTTGCCTTTCATCTCAGTCTCCATAGTACATTTTTTTCTGGAAAAGCTATGATTTAGGTTTAGAAAGATGCAGAATTACATAAAACATCTGGAATACGGGACAAGGAATATTGGCTTATTATCCCTGGTGGACCCGCCCTATGAAAAATTTAATAGGTCTGTTTTGGTAGTTTTAATCTCCAGAGCACCCTGAGCTATGTTATGGAAACATCATCTTGGTAATTTATATTAGACAGAACACCTGGTGATGAAAGCAAATATACCCTCTTTAAAATTGTGACTAATTTTTCTTTAATCCTCAAATTTTTCATCATCTTAAATATATAATTTTAACAGCTTAACTAAAAATTAGTTTTTGTATCTTTGAGACTGATCACACTGTAACCATTGTGAACTTACACCATTTTACTAGGGAGCTACATTTCTTCATTCCTGTCATCAGAGAACAAGTCATTTTGTCTTTACTTTGACATTTGCCTTTTACAAATTATAGAGGAGGCTGTGTTGAATCTAGTAATATGAATATCACAAAATCACTTAAAATTAATATTGTCAGTTTATTACACCTGAGCTTCAAAAATTAAAAAAAGTCAGGGTTACAATAGATTTTTCCTACTCAGGTCTCCAATTCCAAAGCTACAGTTTACAATAAAATACTGATTTTAGTCACCAACTACTCCATTAAACAAAATTCAAATGATCAGTTACAGCAATCACAATCAATACATTATACATATATATATATCCTCTAATATTATTGCTTTGTCAATATGTTACGTTCAAAGTAAGGTTTCGAAATACTCAGTTAGTATTTCTAAATGAGAACAGAGGTAGATGGATTATTGTTTTTTTCCACTAAAAGCATTAAGTAGATTCCTCTGAATAGAATACTGTTTAATTGAAAATGCCATACTCATTTATAGTTCACAAATTTTAGCATACTACTTCCTGTAGAACTGGGTTACACTCCAAGTTAGCAGAAAAAAGATTTCATAATCTCTTGCTAATTTACTGTTTTATTGATAAATGAGATATTAATGCAAGAATTCTTGAAGTACTAGCACATCTGTAAAACAAAGTACTAATAAAAAGCATTCTAAACTGTCCAGCCTATAATTATGTTTTCATTTATACAGCTTCTAAAGAAAAAACCTCACTTATATATTAATGCATTATTACTGCTAATACATGTCATGTCACTCAAATATATGATATAATACACATTTATGTATTCTAATAAAAATGACCTTAAATACATTATAGTCTTTAAAGATGTTCAGTAACATTTTTATTAATTTTATACTGATACACCTCCACATCTAATATCCCAATCCTGCAACATTTTAAATGCAATTAAAAGTGGTTATGGACTTCCTTGTGAAGTAGGAAATCACTACTGTGATTAACATGCAAACGAGCTCATGCTGGCAGAATAGATTGGGGTTTTAAAACCCCAATTACTTTTGTATGATTATCTATTTACCAGTACACAGACTATTTTCATTTTTCATCAAATACAAAGTCATCCTGCTTACATTTTAGCACAGCAATTAATATTTACTGTAATTATGACATCAAGCACTACTGAGTACACACCAAGTAAATTATTTACCCTTTTTTATTTTTATTTTAACATATATATTATTGCAGTACTATTTACTGTAAGCTGGTGCAGCCAGTGAAGATACATGATTGACTTTTATAGACAATCCAAACTAATGCAATATTCTATTGGATTTAAATTTAGTTATGGGGCATACTATTTTTAGCATTTAGGTAAGGCAACTGCTTTTCAGATTACGGATGCCAAACCTTTCAGGTCTGTAATGGCTTTGTATAAAGCACAAGATTTGTTTAAACTTTCACAGTAAAAAAGTAACAATAAAATTGTTTCCTCTACTTTTTTTTTTAAATTTATTTTTGTTAGTAATAACAGACAATTCTTAACTGTCACTAACGTGCTTTGATTCATACCTGCTACAGAGTGCACATACACACATTTTTTTCCAGACTTCTAAAGAAAATTATAATGCATTAATGACAGGAACCATGGTAATGGAAAAAGGTCACCCTCTCTTGAACACCTTCTGTTTTAAACCATTATATATAAAGACATTTGAGAAAGCAAAGGTTTAAAAGGCAGCCTTTATGCAACCCATTACTGAAATATTATAGAATAATCTATATCAAATGTAGTGGAATAGCAGATTCTTTTGGATCTAAATTAACTGCAGCCATAGAAACGCTTTTATGCTTATTATGTATCTGCATGTTGATTCAATTATTAAAAGAACACCTGACAGCATCAGACTTATTTAATTGAATTAATTAAATTGGATGAATAATCACTGAATTCCTATTGTATGAAATTTGTTCTGAAAAGTAACACTGGCATTTGGAAATTGCAAGTAATTTGCATGGTGAAATACAGTGATCAGGGAAGTCTCCAGTTCCTGTATTCTGAAATTCTTCATCTCATATATGAACAAATGGACAAATAAATTACAGACTGTTGAGAGTAACAAGTAACAAGAATTTTTTTCCTTTTATTTTCTAATTTTATCATTCAAACCCAGTTTTTGAGAGTAGGTTTTTAAAAGTTTCACAATACTATTCTAAATATTTTTATCTTTTATTCTAAAAATAGCATGCACTGTCAAACACTGAAAGAGAGATAGTATTAATGCTCAAACTCAAAGGTAGAAAAAAGCACTTTCAAGTGTAACGTCTAGTGTAAGACTTTTACTCTCTACAAAGAGTACTCTCTAATGACACAAATACTATTGACTGATTAGTACAAATTAAACTATACATATCAAATGATTTTCTTAACAGATTTTAATAGATCAAAATATTTACTCTTTACTTCTGATTTATGCAACAGAAATAATTTCTCTTAGAGATTAAATGTTATAAACTACCACACACCATATCTTACTTATAAGGTTTTCTGAAAACAATATTTTTTTTAATTAAAAAGCCTGCCTATTGATGAAGTCCAGCAGAATTTACTACATCAGTACACCACCTACTCAAGTTTAGTGATCCACTATTTATGAGGCAAGTTTTATATAACAGATTTTACATCCATTTTCTATTTCCCCATCCCTCACACTAAAAAACACACAAAACAGAAGTTTATACTGGCAAAGGACATTCCTGGAGTATAAGCACCCAACTCAGCAGAGATCCAAGCCCCAGCTCTTAGCTCTGCATCACCAGTGGATATTTTTTCTAACTTCCTCTTGCAGTTTGTAAAAGATCTGCAATGATCCTTATACTGGAAGGTGTATGCTAATACATCTTTTAGGTTAACAGCCAGGGTGCAAGGCAATGACAAGTCAGGAGACTTACTGGATGGATCTCACCTACTATATGTGGTTGCTATACAGTGGGAACACAACCCACCAAGTTATTCTGAAACAGGAATATTTTTGTCTGAATAAAAATATATATTCATGCTTATGCAACACAGAAAACAATAATTTAGAGGGAATTTTTAGTTTATTTTAGTAGAGAATAAAATAAAAAATTATTCATATATCAGAATATGTAATTTAAAAGATGAAGCAAATAATATGACACCTATATACTCAAACTCATTGATTCTTTAACTTTCAGATTCTTTCTCATATTCATACTCGAATATAATTCATTTTACAACTGTGCCTGATCCTGTCTCTGACCTTACTAGACTTTAAGCTCTTTTCTGCACTTGGAGAGCTAATTTGCATTTCTTAAAATGTCTCTGCATTAATGATCTAATTTACCAGAAAAAAGGCTTTACATTACATACAAAAATGCATAGACATACTCACACTCCTCCCACAATAAAATCAAAACAAAAAATAAAACCTCTCATTTAAGCAACAATTTATGATACTTTGTCTAATATAGTACTTAATGAATCTGCACAATTGAGCATTAATAATATTTAAATATTTGTGCAGATTTGTTGTTTTATAATCAAAATAAGGGATATTATAAATCTGCATTTTTTTCAAAAACACTTTTTGAAAAATATATGGATTCATGTTAATACCCATATTAATAACTACAGTTGTTAGATTTTTCTTCTACATAAATTATATGAAGTACATTGGCACTACACACTATTTTAATACCAGTTTATTATAGCTTTATTTCATAATATTGGAGGTGGAAATGGAAACAGTGCCATCATGTGATACTTTTCAGGGTACTTCACTTCTGTTTCCAAGGAGTGAGTCTGTAGCTGCTGTATAAATAAAAGAGTTCCTAGAATAGCATGGAATGGCAGTATAATTTATTATACAACATTCAGCAACTAGATCATATGTGGAATTTTTATGCATTAAATATAGAAACACCTTTTAAATCTGCAAAGGTAAACAAGTACATGACCAATACAACCATTAACTAGTATCTTTTATAAAGAGCCCACCAATTATCCACAAGAGCTCATGAAATTCCTTTCAATTTACAATCATGATTTTAATCCAAACAGCTTCATTTTTACAAAGAAGCTAGAAGTTAAATTGACTGGTTTTAATTAGAACTGGGCAGACTATTTGGAAAAAGAAAAAAAGAAAAAGAAAAAAAAAGGAGGGGGACCCTATGTACATGAAACCTTTACAGGCTTAGAATCTGATAGCCAAATACAACTTGTATTATATTTACCATACAAGATATGTTTTATGCAGTCAGACATATAGTAATTTTTCTTCTCCATGCCATACTGAAATAAGAGCATTATTTCTCTCCCAAGCAGTCACAATGAACTAATTTGTCCAAACCTGATGCTAAAGGCACCAATATTTCCACTCATCCCCTGCCTTTCCCAGAGATCAACACAACTCTTTAACAACTGTATGGAATTTAGAAATCCAAGTCACCCATTAAACCCCACATCCCACTTCACTGCACAACTCACAGCTGCCATGCAAGGTACTTTATATTACTGATTTTTAAAAAATTGTCTATAGAAAATAAAAATAATAAATAAATGCATATACATTGAGCTGAACCTTAGAATGTGAACTTAGTAAATATTGGTTATGGTAGTCTGGCCCTGAATGAGGACTGAATTCTGCATGGCTCCAAACACCCTAAATTATTTTATTTTCCCCATGATCTGTTAAAGACCTCTTCATGATTATATATTTGTCAAAAAACATCTATTCCTGTATAACATTGTTATGTCAATTTAAAATGTTTAAATACCTGCAGGAGAGAATCAAAAAGACATGCTATTCTCATACATCTTAAATACCTGAGTAAACGTGTTACATATCTGAAACAAATGAATAAACACTCAGGGATTTTACAGAGAAGTAATTTAAGCAATTCACAACTCCTGCTAATGGACTTACATTAAAGCTCACCAAGCATGGAAAAACATACTGCTGAGTAACTTCACATTCGTCAAAGGGTGAAAGAACTCTAGGCATAAGAGAGGACCTCTAGAGAGCTGAATTCAAAACACTGGAAAGACTAAATATGAAGAAAATATTGAAGGAGGAAAACAACAGGCAGTAGAGGAGTTATGTTGTTATTTAATATTGCCACGCATTTTTTAAGAACTCTTCACTTTCCAGTCCAGTCGAAGAAAAACTAATTGCATGTAACAAATTGTGTAGATAGACCAAGTTGTGCAGCACATTCAAAGGGATTTGCTCCTGTAATATAGAAAAGTCGGATTTTATGCCTGCAATGCAGCAGCAAATGTATTTTTGAAGGGGAATGGGGACAGAGGACAATCGATTGGTATTATCCTCATCAATGTCAGACTCAGTGCTTGCCTCAGAACCACCGAATTCCACTTTACCTTACATTTTGACCATCTACCATTTTTTTACAGTTGGTAAGAAAAAACAATTTGGCTGGAATTTAACACACTCCATGCAATACCCTCATCTTGTTTGCTATCATAAAGAAAATCTTTGGCAAGTTCTTTAGTTCCTCAAAAAAACCAAGGAGTCATGTGGCACTCAAAGACCAACAGATGTATTTTTTGCATGAGCTTTTGTGGGAGAAAATCCCACTTCATCAGATGCTTCGAAGAGGGGGGAACTTACAGAATGGAATGAAAATAAAGGCAAGGGAGTGTAAAACACAGCTGCCCTTTTGGAAATCTTTAGTTCCTGTCATCACTATGCCTGATATTGGGCTCTTCCATATCACATATGTGGAAGAGGAATAAGAGAAAAAAACACCCTCTGAAGGTGCTAAATATTACCAGGTTTGTGTGACTGAGTACCCAACTATATTAAACAAAAGCAAAACTTTCATTAGTTTTTAAGTGAGTCTGAAATTCCACAAACTCTGTAAAATAGTACCCAAGTAGCTATCAAGTGGTTAAACCTTGTTTACTAGGGCTACGTCATGACTATATGACCTGGCTTGGGCAAGTAACACTGTATTATTGGTGTGTCCATGAAGCAACCTGGGAACAAAACTAAGACTCAGAATCACAATCTTCTTTGCAGTGACACTCTGCTCCAGAGACGAAGTAAACTTTGCCAGGAATAGAGGAGCACAATGCCTATTTGTTGGCATATTAGGAGAAAAGCTGGCAGATGGAGACAAGACATCACTCATTTCTAGTCCTATTCCTGATGGTGCAGGCATGTTGCTGCCAAATGATACCTCTGAAGAGGCCAAAAAGTCCACTTTGCAATGCTTAATAAAGGTATTAGTCTGTCTCCTTGCCAATTCTATATACTTGAGGAAGATTTTCAGAGCTCTTCTAATATATGCGCTGTCTCATTCCTTGTCAGTGGGATATTATGGCCTTGGACAGAATTCAGGAAGGATCTCATATTGGGAAGTATGAAAGATAAAGTTTACTTTCAGATTCAGTATTCTGGAGTTCTGAGCATTACAGGGAATGCACAGGAAGGTTCATGTACAGGTGGCTACAAGATCTGACACTGACCTTAGTGATGTGGTACTATCAGCAAGCATGTTTTGATGACTGAGTTCAGTGGTTTGAAGGGATGGGTTCTCAGTGCTCTCATTACAAGCAATAGGAAATAAAGATAGGAAACAAATTGTAGGAATAAATGTTAACTTTCCAGAATGGAGAGAGGTAAATAGTGGTATCTTCCAGAGGTCTGTGCTGGAACCACTACTATTCAACATATTCATAAATAATCTGAAAAAAGATCATACAAAACTAAACAAGATAGTTAAGTCCAAAGAGGACTATGAAGATTTACAAAGGGATCTGACAAAAATGTGTGACTGAGCAGCAAAATGGCAGATGAAATTCAGTGTTGATAAATGCAAAAAAATCCATATTGGAAAACATAATTCCAACTATACATATAAAATAATGGGGTCTAAATTAGCTGTTACCAGTTCAGAAAGAGATCTTGAGAGTCATTATGCATAGTTCTTTGAAAACAGACACTCAAATGTGCAGTGATTGTCCAAAAAGTTAAAAACATTGAGAATCATTAGGAAAAGGATAGATAATAAGACAGAACATATCATATTGTCTCTTTATAAATCCATGGTCTGCTCACCTGTTGAATACTGTGCGCAGATGTGGCTGCACCATCTCAAAAAGACAGCTTGGAATTGCAAAATGTACAGAAAAAGGCAATAAAGATGATAAGGTGTATGGAAAAGCCTCCATATGCAGAGAGATTAATAAGACTGGGACTTTTCATCTTGGAAAAGAGATGAGTAAGGGAGAATGTGATAGAGGTCTATAAAATCATGAATGGTGTGAAGAAAATAAATAAGGAAGTGTTATTTACTTCTTCTTATAACATAAAAGTAGGGGTCACCAAAGAAAGTAATAGGCAATAGGTTTGAAATGAGCAAAGGGAAGTATTTCTTCATACAACCTGTGGAACTACTTGCCAGAGGATGTTGCAAGGCCAAGAGTATAATGAGGTTTGAAAAGTAACTAGAGAAATGCCTAGGGAGGTGGTGGAATCTCCATCTCTGGAGGTGTTCAAGTCCCAGCTGGACAAAACCCTGAGTGGGATGATCTAATGGGAGTGGTCCTGCTTTTTTTGGCAGGGGGTTGGACTAGATGACCTCGTGGGGTCCCTTCCAACCCTATGATTCTATGATTCTATGAAATGCACAGAGGATAGTTAGGGATGGCTGTTTGCCAAAGGCTGGGAGTGGCTGATGGGATGGATCACTTCATAATTACCTGTTCTATTAATTCCCTCTGAAGCACCTGGCATTGGTCACTGTCAGAAGAAAAGATGTGGGGCTAGACAGACCATTGGTTTGACCCAGTATAGCCACCCTTATGTTCTCATGTCCCATTTACAAATGATCATTGTGACCCTTAGTTTGGCTAATTAGATTGATCTAAGGAATCTGCCTACTTGGGGGTTGTGAAGTTAGTGGAGCACAGAACTTAATCAGAGCAGTTCTCTACTTACCAGTATTAGAATAATAGGTGGTATCTAGTTGAGCTGGTGGACATGACTGGCTGAGAACCTCATCACATCCACTGATGTGTCAACAAGAAATGTTCTTCCCAGGAAAACTTTCTCTAGCAATACAGCCAAAGTCAGAAAAATCTCTACCCTTCAGGACTCCAAGATCTTCCAGTCATGATAAAAATGCTTTTTCAAAGCAAGAAACTGCTTGGGGCACTGTGGATGCCAAAAAGGCCTCCCCCCCCCAAGAATGACCTCCTTCTTTCTGTCCATGGGGTCCTTAGGAAAGAATTTTTCTTCTGAAAAGATAACCATATCTCTTGCCAGCAGCCTCAACCTTCAGTATCCCCATAATCAAGTCCTTTGGATCTTAGATGTTATAGAATCGGAAGTCATTTCTGTTAATGTGCTTGCCCTTGTCCAGCCTTATCTCATTCATCCTCAATCATTTCCTCAGAAGAGGAGCATAGGAATCACAGACTCAGAGGAACATCCCAGTGGGAGGAATTTACTCTGAAGCTCATCCTCGGGAGTCTGTTCCTGTTGAATGTGAATAGTGGACACAATCTTGCTGAATGCGGCCTCAAATTTCTCAAAGAGGAAAAAAAAAATCTTGATTTTTTCCCCTGGTTCTGTTCTGATTCAAAGTCCAACAACTCACCATTCTCAGCGAAGGAAAGAGAGGAGTAAGCAGACTCATACTCTGGTTTGTACATTTTTCCCCTCCCCCGTATCCCATTTCTTCTGGATGCTTTGAGACCATATTTGTTCCAGCATAGCTTTAGTAAGGCCTTCTGCAGCCAGTCTTCTGTAATGCTTGAAGCCCCCTTGCAAGAGCTCTCTGATCTCTCACGTGTTTTTTTTCCTTTTGTCCAGTGGTGGGGAAGGGGACACACTGCCAGAGCCCGCCTAGCTAAAATGGAAATGAGGTGAACAGTTTATGAGCCCTGCTTTTTTGCCATTGCAATCAGGGCTCATTTTAAAACTTGCTCAAGGATTTGTGGCCCTATAAGTCTACCCTTTCTGTTCTTCAGCTGCCTGGATTCCCCCTCATATCTGGAGCCTCTCCCTGCTCTGCAGAGACTTCTGGTCATTTTTTTTCCCATGTTAGAGTCACAGCTGCTCTGTGGGAAGGGAACCCCACATGCTGTCCAACTTACTGCCTCAGAAGATAATACAGTTAGGGATGGAAGGCTTGGTGTAAGCTGAGCATAGCACATTTGTCAAACTGGGGAAGGCTATCTCATAGATAGAGCAATATTCAGGTTCTTGTTTTCTGTTTTTTAGGCTGCTCTGCCATACTAAAAATGAGATGGGGAGCCAACAAGAAGATGGAGACCCTGGGTCAGTTCAGTCACCCAACTAAAATCTGATTCAAGGAAGAAAAGAGGGTTAGGGAGTGAGAACTGTTCATCACTGCCTCAAGATTAGCAACACACAAACAAAACAAAAACAAAAACAAACAAAAAAAACACAGTTCCACTCTCTGTACCCCTCTACCTGCCAATAAAACCATACTGGAGCCTGATATCCAGTGGTGGTAATGGAACCACTGACCACAGGCTGCCATGGAAACAGAGAATCTGGCAGAAAGCAGGAGCACAGGGTCCTGGCCAGAGCAGCCCTGCCAAAATAGCAAGCTGCCTTGGTTAACTGCAGAGTGAGGGGAGAAGCCCAGTGCCAAGAATTAAGAGAGACACTGTGCTGCAGAATGTAGCACATATTTGGAGCCTGTTTTCAATTTCACAGGTACGAAGGTAGTTATCACAGACAGAATAAGGGATATCTTACAGTCTATTCACTGTGCCACAGAGGTCTGGCACTTTGGCTATGGCCACACATACCTCATTATTTTGAAATAAGTTGATTCGAATTAAGAAAATGTTAATTTGAATTAAGGGAAAGCCTGCTTTTGAAACAGCTGTTATTTTGAAATGGTTATTTCAAAATAATGCCATTTGGACATGTTGTTTGAAAACAGCTGTTTCAAAACAATGGTGTTGTTTTGAAACAACATGTCCAAACGGCTTTATTTCAAAACAACCATTTCAAAATAACAGCCGTTTTGAAATGAATGGGGTTTAAGCTGTTTGAAATGACGGTTCTTATTTCAAAATGACAGAGCCCATCATTTCGAAATAAGAAAACGTCGTGTGGATCTAATCTTTTTTATTTCGAAATAACCAGTGTTATTTTGAAATAAGAGAGACATGTGGACATACCCTTTGAGTCTCATCTGAACATGGTTCCAGACTAATAACTTGAGCTTCAAAAAAAAGTTTTGATGAAAAAAATTGACCAGATATGCAGGGAAATGTTCAGAATCCATATTTGCAACAATATTTTCACATTTTTTCAAATAATTTCACTAATTAGTTGATCTCAGCCAATGGAGACGACAGTGAGAAGAGACAAAATTATGTTTCTTACCTGTAATTTTAGTTTCTCCTAGCAGGGATTCCTACTTTGGATGAAAGTCACATCACATGGGTATTTCTGTCCAGTCTAGTAGATTGGACACTAAGGGTATGTCCACACAGGCTTATTTCGAAACAACAGAAGTTGTTTCGAAATAAGAAGCAGCATGTCCACATGACGCACCGTTATTTTGAAACATCGGGACCTGTTGTTTCGAAATAACGGCCATTATTCCAAAACCATTAAACCTCGCATCTAATCGAAATAGCCGTTGTTTTGAAACGGTTGTTTCGAAACAACAGCGTTCGGACACGTTGTTTCAAAACACTACCATTGTTTCAAAACAACTGTTTTGAAACAACATGTCCAAACAGCCTTGTTTCGAAATAACCATTTCAAAACAAGGGCTATTTTGAAAGCAGGCTTTCCCTTAATTTGAATTAACAAACTGTTAATTCGAATTAACTTATTTCGAAATAAGGACTTTATTTTGAAATAACTCATTTCAAAATGGGTTATTTCAAAATAATGATGTATGTGTGGACATAGCCTCAGGGTATGTCTCTACCAATGGCGGCAAATTTGCTGTCAGTGAGCTCTTCTGGGTTTGACTGAGAGGTCTGTGAAGACACGCTTAATAGATCTACAAGTCGGTGCTGTAACCCCAGCCCTGTACCTGGAGTAGCACTAATTTAACTGGACAGCATTTCCAGTTGCCTTACCACAGCATGTATAAGGAGATGAGTGAGAGTTAATAAGGTGACAGGAGATACACAAGATATTTTACGTATCTTGCATATCTCACACTGACTGCAGCCAAAAAGTGCAGCGAGCGTAGCCTAGGCCTAAGTGATTTGATGGGAAGAGAAAGGATACTAAAAGCTCACCCTATTACTGAGAACCTATGTTCCCTCTAAGCTGTGCGACTGTGCGGGTGCACACAGGTTGTGAGACCCACGCACATGACAAAATAAAGTGTGCACAAAAAAATTCAACAGTATTCAATATTTTTATGCTACTTTAAGAAGACGATTTCAAGCAGCATGTTTCAAACAAGGTTTTGTGATTTATAAAATAATTTCCATCACCATATCAAAACAAAATTTAGACATTATTTGCCTCATATACACTTACTTCATTGCACTCACCAGTTTGACCACACTCACTGGAGTGTGCACTAATTTGGACACTGCTTCCAAAAATTCGTACATAAGAATTTTTTTGCGCACACAGCCTATGAAAAATTAGAAGGAACACTGCTGAGAACATTAGAATTGAAAAAACACAGTCATTTTGTTGTCACACCAGAGGCCTTTTAGACCCTTTTAACATTCATTGTTTCTTGCTCCAATCTGAAGGAAGCCAAAGAGAATTCCACCAAACCAAGAATTAACAAAGAATCATATTAACCCCCCACACACAGTGAATATAAATATCTTAAAGTATTTATTTTATATTAATAATATACATTTCCACTGAGAATAGATTGAAGGATCTGTTGGCTGAAAATTGCACCCAAACAGGAAGTTCCAAAGGGGTAGCCAACTCCACCACAAAGCAGTTAGAAAAAGAATATATTTACAACCAGTAGCAGCATTGCAGATTTCTTCTAGAACAAGCCACAACACCTCCAAGTGCGTTCCTAGAGTACTGACTTAATTGCTTGGAAATGAGATCACCTGTTCTACCTTGCTAAGGAGGATATGGAGAATAAACTAGCCGTTTCACGTAACTGACAAACTGCAGAAGAAAATCATAGAATCTGGAAGGGACCATGAGAGGTCATCAAGTCCATTCCCCTGCATTCATGGCAGGACCAAGTGCCCTCTTAAACCATCCTTGGCAGGTGCTTGTCTAACCTGCTCTTAAACACTTCCAGTGACGGAGATTCCATGGCCTGCCTAGGCAACTTACTCCAGCGGTTAATCGCCTTAGGTAAGTCTACACTATGTGTTTAAGTCAACTTAAGGGCCCTTAAGTCAAATTAAAAAGAGCCCTGTCTATACTGCAGGGCAATAAAGTTGGCTTTAAGGTCCAGTAAAGTCGACTTTACCATTAAATCAACTTTATTAAGTCAACTTAAGGCAATGTGGACTCACTAAGTCGACTTACTGCAGTGGGGCCATTAAGTTGACTTTATTATAAAGTCCACTTAAGCCAGTAAAAGAAAACAACAAGGAGTTGTGTGGCACTTTAAGACTAACAGATTTATTTTTTGCATGAGCTTTTGTGGGAGAAGATCCCACTTCCTCAGATGCTTCGAAGATGGGTGAACTTACAGAAAGGAATGAAACTAAATGCAAGGGGGTGTAAAACACAGGATCAGGTCCTTGCATTTAGTTTCATTCCTTTCTCTAAGTTCACCCACCTTCGAAGCATCTGAGGAAGTGGGATCTTCTCCCACAAAAGCTCATGCAAAAAATAAATCTGTTAGTCTTAAAGTGCCACACAACTCCTTGTTGTTTTTTTTTTTCACTGGACTAGACTAACACGGCTATCCCTTTTGAAACTGACAAAATGCAAGGCACTTAAGCCAGGGCACCCATTTAAAGTCAACTTTATAAAGTCAACCTAATGTAGTGTGGACTCACTAAGTCGACTTAATAAGGTCTACTTAAAGTCAACTTAATAAAGTCGACTTAGCTTTTACAATGTAGACATAGCCCGTGACAGTTAGGATTTTTTTTCCTAATGTCCAACCTAAACCTCCCTTGCTGTCAGAGGACCCTCCACAGATTAGAATAATTTAGAGACACTATTGTCCAGCCTACTTTGAGAGTGAAAATATACAGTGTTCCCAAACTGACAAAAGGTTGATGACTAAAATAGAAAAAGGAATACACTATTCTTGATAGACTTCACTGTTCTAATCTGCGTACAGGACTGTAACTAGGGTGGGGCAACCAGGGCAAGCAGCACCATTTTGCCGCTTGATCAAAGGGTACATTCGCGACACTTGTTCTGGGTGCTCCTCATTCTACAGGCATGTTCCGCACTGGGCACATCCTGTTCCAGGCGCACCTTGGGCACCAAAATTTCTAGTTCCAGCGCTGTCATTGTGTACTCTAATTTTGGCCTGCAGATCACTTGATCTAAAAAGGTTAAGGGCCTACAAATTAGATAAAACTATCCTTACTTATTTCAACCTTCTCACTGAGTGAAAGTCATAAGAAAGTACATCTAGAGTCATCACAATTAGAAATCTGAAAGTAGCTTAAGTAAGAGCACCATTCTTTATCACCTTGGATCCAATGTTCCCTCTAATTTTCCATAGTCTGTGTGCACAAAATATTTCTTTTGTGCAAATTTTCAGAACCAGTCGCCAAATCTGTGCGCACTCCAGTGAGGGTGGTCAAACTTGTGAGTGCAGCGAAGTGTGTATGCTGCAAATAAAATCTAAATTTTATTTTGCTATGGTGATAGAAATGATTTTATAAATTACAAAGCCTGACTTGAAGCATGCTCTTTGAAACTGCCATCTTAAAGTAGCACAAAAATATTAGTACTGTTGAATTTTTTTGTGCGCGCTTTATTTTGGTGTGTGCATGGGCTTCACAACCTGTGTGCGCATGCACACACGCACAGCTTAGAGGGAACATAGCTTGGATCTCCATGTTGCCTTATAAATAGTATATGATGGAAGGTGTCAATGTCTGCCATAAGTCACAGAGCTGGTTAACACTGATAGGTGTTCTAAGCACCCTTTCTTCAGGCTAAATGGAAGAAGAAATTAAATGCCCCTTTATACAATGAAAGCTGAAACAAAAGAAGTCACTGCCTAGGTCTGGGCAGCATGGTAAGTCCTCTGAAGAATGTAAGCCAAGTAGTCAGAGAAATTTCTCTGGAGACTGATTGGAAATATAAGGACTTAGGCATTGGTTGGCTTCAGCTGTGTCTGTTTGTGAGTGGAAAAGACAACCAAGAAGCCAATGGAGAGCTCCTGTGGGCACAGAGCAAGGCTATAAAATCTGATCAAAATTCCTAAAGAATGAAAGTACCACCTATTTTTCCTACTTTGCTTAGGGAAATAGACTTTGTGTACTTTCTTGGTAAACAAACAGGATTTTCCCTAAAGAAATAAATGACGTACTATGTTGTCTTAACAAAAGGAACCAAGCAAGGCCCCAGATATTGGCTAACTGCTTGGCCAAAATCATGCAATTATAGCTACAACTACAAAGTAGGAAAAGATGTTATGATGCAACCAAAACAACAGTGTTTAGTATGTGGTAATGAACTTCAAACCTAAATAAGCTGTTTCTCAGGTCTTGTTGGAAGAAAAACAAAACCACCAACTTCAACAGGGAATCTTACATTTTTATGAAGTTTTTTTGTTTTGTTTTGTTTTGTTTTTTTTTAAGGTAGGATACCATTGAGGCTAAAAATCTCTAAATGGCTCAATAAAGGCCCAGAATGTACTTCAATTAAGATTCAAAGTGGAAAGCTGCAGGAACAGGAGATCAAAGTGTCTGGATGCATAGAAGACAAATTCCTGAGATTTGTTTTCATGGATAGGCTTCTACCTGGCCTTAAGGTTCTTTGTGGGTGGGAAAGGAAAAATTGTCAGCTTTTTATTCCCTCACAATACTTTGTGAGGCTTTTGATGGTGATCCAATCAGAAGTTGTAGCAGCTGCACCTCTGCATCCTGATCAGTATTCAGCCTCCACTGCTGGCCCCGTCACTTGCTTCTGATATAGTGAGTTATTCTCAGTTGAGGTAGGACTTTCGGGAAAAAGGGGGCAGGGCTCTCACAGCACTAGGGAGCCCAAAACATTCTAAGTATCAAAGAACAATCATTTATTCACCATCACCTTTAATTTTATGAAAATCAAGTCAACGGTTCTAGCCAAACTTTAATAATCTCTCTCCTATGCACAGATAATACACCCAGTCACTACCAAACCAATGTACCAGCCTCATCTTAAGAAGCACCTACTGTGCTTTGGGAACTGTGTTCTTTCACATGAGCCATAAAACAAAGGCCCTGAGTCCTCATACTTAAAGATTACACTCCAGAGCTGTTGTGTTTTATCCCAGTGGAGGCTGACTTTCCAAAGTGGGCAAAAGTAAATCTTCTTTATAGACAGCTTGTAAAGTGCTTTGTTATCTACTGGAATAAAAAGCAAAGTGTAAATTAATAGACAAATGTTACCTTCTGCCAGAAATATCCTTTGCCATAGTTTCCTCCCTTGTGATACGGAAGTCTGACAAAAATGTCCCTTTAGCACACTATCCTTCTTTCCCCCTCAAGCACCCACTCTCAGGAAAGACTCAAGAGCTCAAACATGTGTTCACATGTGTCCACCTCTACTCCTGAACGTGGGGTTTAAAGCAATATCTCCACTGCCTCCGCAACTGACTCAGAGTCGCTGCTATCTACGCCAGCACTCGCCACTGCTGCCACCACTTGAGCTCTAACAATGAGAGTCCTGTGGCACGTTAACAACTAATAAATTTCTTTAGGCATGAGCTTTAGTGGGCTGCAATCTACTTTGACAGATGTGTACCTCATGCATCTGATAAAGTGGGTTGCAGCCCACGAAAGGTTATACCCGAAGAAATTTGTTAGTCATTAAGGTGCCACAGGACTCTCATTGTTTTTGCTAAGTTCCAAAAGGGGCAGCGGTGTTAGTCTAGTAAAGCAAAAAAAGCAAGGAGTCTTGTGGCACTTAAAGACCAACGGATTTATTTATCGCATGAGCTTTCGTGGGAGAAAATCCACTGATGAAGTGGGATTTTCTCCCACAAAAGCTCATGCGATAAATAAATCTGTTAGTCTTGAAGTGCCATAAGATGCCTTGCTTTTATTGTTTTTGCTGTATGCAAACGAACATGGCTACCCTTCTGGAACAGTTAGCTCTGCCACTGTTCTGACCACACCTACTTGTCACTGACTGTCATCTCTGGAATGCTGTTTTCTGAGGTTCCCCCACTTAGCCACACCTTTGTGATTTCAATAGGTTTCAGGAAATGCCTGGAATCCCTCAATCCCTGGAAAAATCATGGAGCAGCTTCTCAAAGAATCCATCCTGAAACACTTGGAGGAAAATAGAGTAATCAGGAACAGTCAGCATGGATTCACCAAGGGTAAATCATGCCTGACCAACCTCATCGCCTTCTATGATGAGATGACTGGATTTGTGGATGCGGGAAGAGCCGTTGATGTGATATACCTTGACTTTAGCAAGGCTTTTGATACAGTTTCCCACAGCATTCTCATTGGCAAATTAAGGAAGTATGGGTTAGATGTGTGGACTGTAAGGTGGATAGAAAACTGGCTAGCTCAACGATTTCAGCGTGTAGGAATCAAGGGCTCCATGTCAAGTTGGCAAGCAGTAACAAGTGGTGTGCCCCAGGGGTCGGTCCTGGGGCCAGTTCTGTTCAATGTTTTCATTAATGATCTGGATGATGGGATAGATTGCACACTTAGTAAGTTTGCAGATGATACCAAACTGGGGGGAACGGTAGACACCCTAGAGGGCAGGGACAAGATTCAGGGAGACCTAGACAAATTGGAGCAGTGGGCCAAGAGGAATCTCATGAGGTTCAACAAGGACAAGTGTAAAATCCTGCACTTGGGACAAAAAAAACCCATGTACTGCTACAGGCTGGGGAGGGACCAGCTAAATAGCAGCACTGAAGAGAAGGACCTGGGAGTCATGGTGGATGGGAAGCTGGATATGAGTCAGCAGTGTGCGCTTGCTACCAGAAAGGCCAATGGCATACTGGGCTGCATCAGAAGAAGTGTTGCCAGCAGATCGAGGGATGTGATCATTCCCCTCTATTCTGCACTAGTGAGGCCACATCTGGAATACTGTGTCCAGTTTTGGGCTCCCCACTACAAAAAGGACATGGACAAATTAGAGAGAGTCCAGAGGAGGGCAACCAAAATGATCAAAGGGCTGGAGCACAAGCCCTATGAAGAAAGACTGAAGGAACTAGGCTTATTTAGCCTGCAGAAGAGAAGACCGAGGGGGGATTTGATAGCAACCTTCAACTACTTGAAGGGTTGTTCCAAGGAGGAGGGAGCTCGACTGTTCTCGGTAGTAACAGAGGGCAGAACGAGAAGCAATGGTTTCAAGTTACAGCTGGGGCGGTCCAGGCTGGATATTAGGAGAAACTTCCTTACTAGGCGAGTGGTGAAGCATTGGAATAAGCTGCCTAGGGAGGTGGTGGAATCTCCATCTCTGGAGGTGTTCAAGGCCCAGCTGGACAAAACCCTAACTGGGATGATCTAATGGGAGTGGTCCTGCTTTTTTTGGCAGGGGGTTGGACTAGATGACCTCGTGGGGTCCCTTCCAACCCTATGATTCTATGATTCAGGAAACATCTGTGCTACTGCCTCTCTTTGTCTTTCACTTCAACTCTGTCCCCCTATCAGGTTTAAAGGTTAGCCCAGAGACCTGCTCATCAATGATTTCAGCTCTACTAATCACTGAATAGAAACAATAACTCTCAATTGAGCCTAATCATTTCTGTCCTTAAACACTGGAATGGGAAGTGTCACGTGGTTCTAGAACTTTTTGTCCCCGTCCCCCCCCCAGGATTTGATATCCCCTTTGCAAGTGATGTTCAATTTGGTGTGATCCTCTCAGTCGTGGAATGCAAAGTACAGTTTTGCTGCTCTTTACTCATACAATAAGCAAAATGACATTTTATTAAACCTGAATTCAACAGAAAAGAGAACTGTAAACCTAAACCAGCTGAAATTAATCATCTTAGGAAAGCAATTCTCCACTGAACATCTGAGCAAAATAGGTGTATCTACACATATACAGTCTGTTCCTGACATCTCTTCTGGTGCATAAGACCCTATTTTTAATAAGCAAAATAGGTGTATCTACACATATACAGTCTGTTCCTGACATCTCTTCTGGTGCATAAGACCCTATTTACTGGCAAAGTGAGAGCCATTTCTCTCTAGTCACTAGTATACGTAGAGGATAACAGCCTACTACTGCTACCAGTAGCTCGGGTCAAGTGGTAGCAGTCTATGCTGTGGATCTAAAGTCCCTACCATGCTGGTGACTCATGTGAAAGTCAATATGGTTTCATATTAGGGAACTTACATTTTGGACTTTTTGCTTTGTTTTGTTTTGAGTTTGCTTTTCAGAAAAGAAAAGCAGGCAATTCCACTTTTTTTTAAAAAAATCTATGTTAAAAGAAGGTTGACGTAGCTAAGTTATTAACACTTCCTATACAGCCTTATTTCAGCATCTTTATGCATATTCATTATGATACAGTCCAATTATGAAAACACATACTGTTCTTTTCCACAGGACCTTTCTCCATTCAGTGCACAGAACAGGTGTTGTATAATGAAAGGGGCAGTTGTGTTTGGGATCTCTGCTTCATTTGTTGCAGAAGATAGAAAGCATTTAATGAATAAGACAGGGGACTGCAGGAGGAGAAGGGATGGCCTCACAATTAAGGAAGGTGAATGCTGCCCTAGTGACTTCGATTTTATTCCTTCTTTCTCAATTTCTGGTGTCCCAGTGGCTATGTCTACACTTACAAAATAAATTCAAAGTAGTCAATTCAAAATAACTATTTCAAATTTACATCAGTTATTATTTCTAATTAGCACTATTTCAAGTTATTATTTCAAATTAGGAGTCCTGTAAAGACTCTCTAATTTGAAATAAAGTGGGATTTATTAATTTGAAATAGAAAGTCTTCACTAGACTTTCTAATTCAAAATACTGGAAGACAGGCAAAAGAATAGGGAAATTAGTTCGAGTTAAGCCTGTTCCAAGGCTTAAAAATGGCTTAATTCGAACTAATAACTTCAGGTTTTATTATAGCAAATTAGAGATTCCTTACTTCAAATTAAGGAACCACTTCATCTGATATAATAAAATGCTGCCTTGGCCAAGGAATAAGTTATTTTGAATTAAGCCTCCTTAATTTGAAATAACTTGTAAGCGTAGACATAGGCAATGTGAGTCAACAGGGACCAGATTTGCAAATGAAATCAACTGGAGCAGTACTTTGAACATATAATGCTCTATAAAAATGCTAACTATTCTGAAAATTCAGGCTCCAAGAGTATCTGTTGTTTTCACCACAAAAATTAGGACTGAGACATTTCCACTATGGTATGGAAATATGCAGTAAATAAAATTGGGACATGTATATGGAAAGATGAGGATAAAAAGAAATATTGAACTAGGCATTTAATAATAACCATTCATCCTGTGAACTCAGTGACGCTGGAATCTTGGGGAAAAACAGTATGTGATCAGTTAATTAGACTTTATCATAATGAAAAGTAGGCCAAATTAAGGTTGCAGGCTACTCTAGTTCTGTCTTTTTCTAACTTCTCAGTGGCTTGATTTTTTTAACTTTCATGCTCTTTTAATGTAGTATTTTCATTGGGTATAAAAACACCAACAGTGTATTAGGAACATTGAAGACTGGGATGAAGAGAAGGTTCCTGGCCCAAGAAACTTAAACAAACTGATTTTAGATGAAGAATAGTAAACTGGATAACTTATTTTTCAACCAATACTTGACATCTGTTCTTAACTTAGCCAACTGTCTACACTCTATGGAATCCACCTTTTGCTCATCTCTTGTCACCATATGGTACTCCAAAATTAAAGTTTTCCATTGGGGAAAACATCTTCTGGCTTTCATGGTTGTGGTGGTAACTCTGAAATCATGAACCTCATGCTACAGGTACATCAGCAAAAAGAAGAATGTCAAGGAAAGTGTAGGTCCCTTACTGAATAGGAGAGGCATGAACATGCACAGTTACATTGGGCTGGATGCAATGGACTCAAGGGTGTAGAGAAGCTTGGCTGATGTGATTGCAGAACCAGTAGCCGTTATCTTTGAAAATTTCTGGTCATTGATTGGAAAAAGGCAAATATAGTGTCCGTATTTTAAAAAGGGAAGATATAGGATCTGAACAACCATAGACCAGTCAACCTCATGTCAGTCCTTAGAGAAATCATGGAGCAGGTCCTTCAGGAATTCATTTTGAAGCACTTGAAAGAGAGGAAGATGATCAGGAACTGTCAGCATGGATTCACCAAGGCCATGTCATGTCTGGCCAACCCTGATTACCTTCTATGACAAGATAATTGGGTCTGTGGATATGTAGAAAGCAATGCATATGATATACCTTGAAATTAGCAAAGCTTTTGATACAGTCTCCCACAGTATTTTTGCCAGCAAAAGTATGGGTTAGATAAATCGACTATAAGGGAGATACAAAGCTGACTGGAATGTTGGGCATAGCTGGTAGTGATCAATAGCTTGCTGTCTACTTGACAGCAGGCAACAAAAGGCATGCCACAAGGGTTGATTTTGTTCAACATCTTCATTAATGATTTGTATGATGGGTTGGATTGCACTTGCAGCAGGTTTGCGGATGACACTAAGCTAGGAGGGGTGGTACATATGTTGGACGGCAGGGATAGGATGCATATTGGAGGTCTGGACCAAAAGAAATCTCATGAGATTTAACTAGGACAAGTGTAGAGTCCTGACTTAGGACAGAAAAATCTATTCTGCACTGGTGAGGCCACATCTGCAGTATTGTGGCTAGTTTTGGGCATTCCACTAAAGAAAGGAGGTGGATAAAATGGAAAGAGTTCAGCAGGTGGAAATGAAAATAATGTGTCGGGGGGTGGGGCGGAGTCACCTGTAAGGACAGGCTGAGGGAACTGGGCTTTTTTTAGTCTGTAGAGGAGAACAACAGTGAGGGTAGATTTGATATCAGTCTTTTACTTTTTACCTAATGGGAAGTTCCAGGAATGATGGAGCTAAGCTGGTCTCAGTGGTGGCAGATGAAAAAACACAGAGCTAGGTCTCAAGTTGCAGTGGGGGATTTCTAGTTTGGATATTATGAAAAAAATTCATTGGGAGGGTGGTGAAGCACTGGAACAGGTCACCTAAGCAAGAGGTGAAATCTCCATCTGTTAGAGGTTTTTAAGGACTGGGTTAAAAAAGCATTGGCTGAGATAGTTTAGTTATGATTGGTACTAGTTTGAGCAGAGGGTTGGATGCCTCCTGAGGTCCCTTCCAACCCTAATCTTCTACGATTCTTTTTGCAGACCCATCTAACTAATATAACCATCCCATAACATCCTATTACTAACCTCATTCCTAATACAAAGAGCCACGGATGTCTCCTATACAGCTCCCCAGACCTCCAACTTCCATGCTGGTAATTGCTGCAGTGTAGTTGTGCATTGACAAAATTTGTAGCACTTTGAAAATGGAAATGTGGACACAGTATAAAATAGACTAAATTCAAAATTAAATGAGTAAAAGGGGTCCTAGTATGCTGATATAATTAATTTCATATTTAATTCACAAAGCCATTTTTTTTATTTAAATGACTCCTCTCCAGAACGTCATTCTGCCGCAATAGAGTATGTCAGAATCTGGGGACTTAGCTGTGGAGTTTGAGATACCACTTATGGCAAATTATATGGGGCTCTGCTCATAAGTAGAGGCTTTATGAATGAACTAAAGTCACTAGGACATTTAAATTTTATTTGTAGATTTATTAGGTGCGTTCTGAAACAGCATCTGGATAGCATTCAAAAATTAAAATATATGTGTTGTCCTCAAGGAGCACACAGAGTAGTATAACTTCTAAACCCTTTCCTCTTGTTGCCAAAAGAACAAAAGTGCGCTATATTCACACAAATCTGAGCCAAAATTTTCCCATTTCCAAGCAAATTTGACTTCTTTATAAAAAGAAGTGAAAACTCCCAGAACAAAAACAAAGTTAAATTTGAATGAGTACAAAAGCATGTGAAGTGAAACCACAAAAAATTAATATGAAATTCCATTAAATAAAACTGTGAATTTTTAACATCCACAGGCGTCATCCTGCAGCAGCAGTCAATCAATTTAATGATTACACAAACATGCACCAAGTTTTGGAAAAAAACAAAAGCAAATCTTAACTACTACAGATTAGGAAAGGGAACAAATTCTACAACAAAGACCTTCAATGAAGAAGGTCAGTTCCCCAGAATGTAAGATGTGTTTGACATTCAAGACTGGAAGCAAGAGCACCCATGCAGATTTGAACTGACGTAAGGGGACATAAGAAGCAAAGGTTATAGAAAATATTCCCAGTACAATTTTATGTATTAATAAAAAGAGCAATTAGTGGAAGTATTAGAAATAGCACATTCAGAGGAAGGAGAAAATTTTATTATCGTGTTTAGATGTTGATGAAACAAGATGGGTGAGGCAATATCTTTTTATTGTTCATGGTTTCTTTCTGTGCAATAGTGTATTCATGCAATATCAAAAAAGCATCAATAAAATAGGAAGTATTTCTTGTGCTCTCTTAATATTTTCATGACAATAGAAGATGGTGGGCCAAACTAGTTCCTCGTGTCATCCCACTGTCTAAAATTGTACTATACCAGAGATGAATATAGCTCACTGTCTCCATCTCAAGTAAGAATCTGGTCCCTATTTCTGGTGTAATCACTTCTAACTTTGTAGTTTAACCATATTAACAACCAAAAACAAACTAACACGGAGTCTTGTAGCACATTTAAAGACTAACAAATGTATTTTAAGATAAATAAATATCAACAAACAAATGTGTTAATCTTTAAATGTGCCACAAGACTCCTTGTTAGTTTTGCTGAACAAGACTGACATGGCTACCCCTTCGGAACTTGTCAACCTATTTTTTTTAAGACATCCGTGCTCCTATGTAATTCTCCATTAATAAGACTCAGGATATCTATTGCTTGTAAACAGGTGGTGATTTCTTCATTGGATATGCAATACAACCTCCTCATTTTTTGCATTGTCTTGTATACTATAAAAAACAAATCTTAAAGACTGGCATGGAAATGGAATTCAGGGTTCATGCACATGAACTATAAAGACAAAAAACCCCTAGCACTCAGATAATTCTGTGCAGAAAAATACATGTAATTCCAGTATTATTCAGAATGCTGATCAAAAAATGAAATTATATTCATTTGAATCATAAATCATAGAAGTCAAAGATGGATAAGATCTATCAGATCATTCAGGGCACTTCAGAACATAGTCCTTATCAAATAAATCCAACATTAAATATACAGCATATACTACTTATAACCTCAGTCGTAAAACTGCCAAACCACACTGACTACCATTTTGCCCTGACAGAATTCTTGGTATTCAAAATACAAGTAGATTTCAAGCTGAAGATAGATGTTTTGGGGAAGTCTATAAGCTTGGAGGGGCTTGTTCCTGGAGTTTCTATCTCTAGTGAACAGACTGCAGCAGCTGTAGCTTGCATGTGGCACAGCTACTCTATTGATGAAAAGACCTCTGAGCAACTCATTCATTTACACAAGATACATGCATGTCATATATAAACCCATTATGTATCCTCACTGTGTCTTTTCATGTTATACTACAGACATGAAATTCATCTCTACTATAGCTATCTAAGTAAGAATGGGTTTCTCTGAGTATAAAGCCAATGGGATAGGAGTTTTTACAATGAGATGTACTGCTGTGCCAATTTCAGACTGAAGCAGCGAAACTCAAATTATAGTTTAACCTTTAGTAATAAAAACTGTTTAATTTTCCAAAATATTTGATGTATAATTAAAATAGATAATGGATTATAACTGCATAAAGAAGGACTATAACATGTTTATACTTGCTAAGGAAAACAACAATTATTCATGAATGGGGAAGTTATGCATAGAATTTTGCAAGTAAAAACTAAAATATTATCCTGTGCCTATATCACAGTATATTCTATAATAAAAAAGAATAGAATCTGACAATTTTTAACTAAAGAAACATTTCAAATAGTATTACAGTGGTTTAGCATTTAAGATTCTTTTTGGAAACACAGGATTATAAATAAATTACTGAAATGAAAGCACTTGGGTCAAATCTACTCAAAAGTTAGTGAGGACACTAACTCCTACAAGAAAGTGTCTCCTATGAATTAAAAATCACAGATATAAATAAGAAAATACATAATCTTATCCAGCAGTGCCATGTTACATGCACAAATATTAACAATCAACCAATCAGAGTTCATAGAATCGTAAATGAGGAGCTAACAGAGCAGTAGGGGAGAGCTGTTCGTGGTGGTGCACGGTTGCAAGGACATGGTCAGACCTCCATTGGGAATGCCTGAACCTTTCAGAAAGTGAGAAAAGAAGTCAAAAAACCAAAAGGGGCCAGAAGAAAAGGGATGGCTGAGGAAGCAGGGGAAAAAGGAGAGATGGAGCCTAGATGCCTGCAGAGGGCATGGATCCAGGACCTAGAAGCATGTGTTAGGTAAAATAAAAATAATGTGAATCTGGAATTATGGGTTGATATTTCCATTTAGATGCTCTAAATTCCACAGAAACCAATCAAGCTTCACTGCCATTGTTTATACCTTGTAAAAACCCTTGCAATGAAACAGTTACTCTGTTTCTTAGAGTTGCCTACTATTTGTTCTGTACATGTTACACTACTAAAAGTAATGCATACTGAAGCACTGGGCTACTATTGCATTCTGTATTTTAATTTCTAAACATAACATAAAATGCTATGATATGATGCCAAATTTTGCTCTCTTACTAATACAGTGCGTTGTGTTTCAATAGGGAGTCATCTTAAAAAGGGAAAATGAAAGAGATTAAAATATTCTAACAAACAATATTACCTTCTTCTACCAGGAACAGAATTTCAGCATGAATTTCACTTCCAAGCTTCACAGTGGCTTGGTCTATGCTTATTGAGGTTTTCGTCAGCTATCTAAGGCAGATACATAAACTACGTAAAATAACTCACATATATCCCTTTAACTTTCTAAGGCTTACTTGCCTTGGTATCTCCATTGTGCTGAGTAGGAGAGAAATGCCCTCCCTTCAACTCAGCGCTACTCTGCTCGAGTGAGTGGAATTATACCACTGACTTACAGATCAACAGATCAAGACCACTCCATCAACTGCAAAGATCGAACTGACTGCGGCAGATTTATCACCATCACTATAGATTCACCGAGTTTAATAAGTTGATTCTTGATTTAATCCTTGGATGTCTAAAGACAACTGTTATCTGCGTTGCAATTTTTTTCATCCTTGTTGCCTCATCTCCTGTATGTCAGCACATCATTATCAGGTAGTTTGATGCTCCTAATCTTTATCCACTCTCCCATCTTCCCAGACAAAAGGTATGGTCCTTTTCAGGCTTTATATTTACCCCCCACCCACACACACACACACACCTTCCCTGGAAATAATTCTACACATCTGTTCACAAATCTGCAGCAATCATTTCCTCTCCAGCTTCTGACCCATTCAATTCCCTGTGACCTCTCTCCCTGCTGCCATTTTCTTTAGTCACTCTTCAGGCTTCGAGCCAGCACTGAAACACAAGATCTGGAGGCAGTGCATATCTAACAGATCTAATGACCCCATAAAATAGGGTAGCACCCTTTTCAGGCACAAGTGTTGAGTCATCCTGCCTTGATTCTCACACCAGCAGAAACCCCTTCCTGGCCATCTAAATCCCAAAATCTTAACTCCTCTTCTACATGTCACTATCATAGATTTCTTTAGTTAACAATTTTTCCCAGAACAACCATATGTAATTCTCAGATTGAATACATTATAAATTGTTACCCAAACTCCCTTTATCCAAAAATCCTAGTTATCTGAAACTACACTTCTGTTTCCTTCCATGCAGCCCTATCGTAATTCATCATTTCCATTTTTTCAACCGGCCAGTTATCTGTAAGTTCTGAGTATTCCCAAGGCCATTTGGATAAAGGCAAGTGTATTGTATCTATGCCTGCAATGATTCTCCCCATGCTAGTCATTATTTGCATACAGAAGAGAAGTTCAGAAAAGAAGGGCATGATCATTTAAGAGAGAGTATAGATGTATAAGGTATAACAACACTAAACTGAAGTGAAGATGACTTCTTTCCACCTGTGATCAGTTTCTCCTCTTCCTTTCCCTTGACTCTTTGACAAACCACCACTGATCTGGCAGACTACTGAAAGAGGGTTTGGGGAATAGCTTAAATGTTACAAACAACAGACTAAAAAAGGTATGATTAAGAGAGATGGCTGAAAAAAAGTTAACTGATAAAAAGAAACCTGACAAATACTGCAGTGGTTAGAACAGCTGCATCTGTGCTGAACAGCCAGGCTGACTTTTGTTTGTATTTATTTATTTATACAACTGATAATAACAGGCATACAAGTGTAGATTATAGCCTGAGTCCTCCATTCCTTATCCTCCTCTCTCTAGATGGCTGCACACAGCCCCCTTGTGGGCTGCTTTCAGTGCTTGTCTATGAATTAATTGGGTTCACTCGAAGAGCAACAGAGGTATCACCTAGCTTAAAAGAAAACATTCTTTATTTATTTATTTAAATTCCAGCATCCTCCCAGTTTATAACACACACAATTGTTTTTTCCTTTACCAGCAGACCATGAGACAGATTGTTACAGAGTAGCCAACCCCTGAGGAGGGTCAGACATCTAGCCTCCCCGAGACAGGCTCTCCTAAGAGGAGTAAGTCAACCCAGATCTAACTATTTAATTAGATAAGTGAATGGGTGGCAGTTAATTAGTTAAGGAACACCTTGAGCTGGGCCTAATCCAGGCTTATGGGGAGGCTCAGTGAGAAAGCTGCAAAACACAAAAAGAGCAAAAGGGAGTGAGTTAGAGAGTTCATGAGGAGAGGGAGCCTAGGAAAGATCATCCTGAAGAAAGCAGATTCCAAAAGGGGTAGCTGTGTTAGTCTAGTTCAGCAAAACAAGCAAGGAGTTCTGTGGCACTTAAAGACTAACAAATTTATTTACCGTTTTCATGGGAGAAAATCCCACTTCATCAGATCCTTTGAAGATGGAGAAACTTACAGAATGGGAGGAAAATATATACAGGAACTTGTATGTCATAGGATCAGGTCACACTGCAACAGCAAATCAAAGCAGTTGTTAAGATTCAAACACTGGGAACAGCAATACAGAGGAGGGTGAGGTCAAATCTAAAAGGAGTATGAAAGCCATAGGAAGGCCCAGTCCCAGCAAAAGGCCCTTACCAGACAGCAATAAAAGGTCCAGATCTACATTCTGCTCCAGAGAAGAGCTGCAGGAGTTATACTCCTTCAGCGTCTCGAGTCCAGAAAGGGAACCATTTACCCAGGTGATGGCAAGAAGTTTGCCTTGACAACAGAATCCTGAATTGATAGGGATTTCCTAGTGAAGATCCCAGACAGTAGAGACAGATGAACCCAAATAGGAAAGACAAACTAAAATTAACTCTCCTCCTAACTCTCCCCCAAGCTAAAATAATGGGAGTGAAGACTTCCTTTTAAGTCTGCTAAAACACTGATTAAATAAAATAGACCAAGGTTCACTATATACAATTTCCAAAGAGATAGCCATGTTAGTCTAGTCCAGCAAAAAAAACAAGGAGTCATGTGGCACTTAAAGACTAACAAATTTATTTTTCGCATGAGCTTTCATGGGAGAAAATCCCACTTCCACTAATATATACAACCCTCAGTTAACCCATGCCATAAAAGAGATGGAACAAGCATCGCTCTTCTCTCTCTACATTCTTCTGGTCACACCCCCATTATGAGGTAACCTTCCACAATTCACTGCATTCTTCACTCAAGCAACAGTATATGTGCATCTGGGAGGAATACAGGTGTATTAGAGTTGCATAGGTGTCTTGCAAAATCCACCAAAGTGATATACAGGGAGGGATCTCCTAAGGGCAACATGGATGATTGGTTTATGATAGAAGGGCGAGTGAGTCAGGCCAAGAGTAATTTACCAACTTCCAAAGATGAAGTTACTCTTCAAAAGTGCCACCAGACTCCTTATTTGTTTTGCTCAGACAGGGGCAGTTTCTGTAATTCAAGTTTAAGCTACAGTGGCCTACTGAGAGAAAGCTGATCGGGGAAACTGTGCTCTGGAATGTGTGGAATGCTACTGACTAGGTGTGGAGCACCACGAGAAGAAGATACGAGATGTCTTATCTCTTTCAATTAATTAAGCTAATGCACAGACAAGCATATGAGAGCCCCTAAGGGGGATGACTCTGGTTTGTGTCTCACAATATGGCTGTTTCCTGATCACAAAAATGAAAAGTAATCCAAAGTCGTGAAAAAGCAAAAATTTCCCACAAGCGTTTCTCAGCATTTGACTTTTTTTTAGAATTTTAATTGCATTTTTCACTGCATGATTTATGCTTCAACAACTGTTATATAAATCTCTGCAATTCTGCTCCAAGGCCAAGCAATTTCCGCATGTAACTAGGCACATACAGTCTCTCTTCTGCATAAGGCAGGGGTGTTGCTGCCACAGGGCCCTAGAGGCTGCAGCCCCCCTGCCCCACACCCTTCAGGCCCAGCCCCAGCAGCAGCTAGGGCCAGATCGGGCCTGCCCAGGCTGCCTGCCACTCACCGGCTGTGGCATGACCATGGTCATAGCCAGGGCCACTTGTGGAGCCAGACCGGAGCCTGGGCTGTTGCCGCTGGCCAGCAGGCAGTGGCTGGAGCCAGATCAGGCTTGCCTGGGCCTCCTGCTGCTGGCTGGCAGCAGGCGGATCTGATCCGGCTCCAAGGTGGGGGCCACACGGCAGTGGGTGGGGCCCAGACCTGGACCCCATCCCTTTTTCCAGGGCAGCACCACCACTGGCTTTAGGGCACGTCTACACAGCAAGCTGGGAGTGGGGATGGGGGACGTTAAGCTACAGCTTTCCAGTGGGCCACACACTAATCATTTACTGTCCAGGTACCCCCTGCTGCTGTGCTCTGGAAGTTCCCTAGCATGCTTTGACCTGCTGGTGTTTAAAGCAGCAGGATCCACATGGACAGTTTGCGTGAGATCGGTTTGCACTCCCACTTGCTCTCCAGTGCATTACACCAAGAGATTATTAGGCTCCACAGCAGACACTAGTACCATTCTTGAGACACTATATACACAGTATTTTTGTATGTGCTACGTGCCTGGAATGAATATTTTAGTTCTGAATGGAGGATCTTTTGATGAGTAGCTACCAAACCACTAATAAGTACAGTTCCTAACCTATAAACGCTGTCATCCTTTCAGAAAACACAGTTGTTACTTCTGCCTTGAAACTGGGGTGGGGAAGGTGGGGAGGAGGTATTACAGAAAATGGTGGTAGAACTATGTTTAAGAGCACTTTTGGGGGATAAATGATATCGTGGGTTAGTGCACTAACTTGTCTTTGGAGATCTAGGCTAAAATGTCAACCCATTGCCTCAACAGGTGGTATAAACCGATGGGGCTGGAGGTGAAAGATGGACAGTCCCAGCAGCAAGTCAAGGAGATGCTTGGCAAAGAACAATAGTTAGCTCTTCCCCTGTGAGTTTCTGGCACCCATTGACCAGCTGGGAGAGAGTGGTGTTAATTAGCCTGCATTCCCCAGTTCCCAGGATTTAGTCTATCGTGGTGACCATGTGAAACATCCATACTAAGAATAGGAAGCCAGCTTGACAGAGCTGCAGGTCTAGCCAATTGTCTGTTTTTGGAGTCAGGAAGGATTTTTCCCCCCCTCCCATGGCCAATTTGTAGAAGACCAGAGTGGTTGTTGCCTTCCTTGCAGCATCTTCAAGCCACAGTGGGTTCAGCAGGAATGTGCTTAGTATCTGCCTGCAGTACTGAGGTGGAGTTTATTGATCACAACTGGAGTAAAGTGGAAAGTTCTAGTTCAGTGAAGAGAATAAAAAGAACGGTTCTCAGAAGTGAAAGCCCTGGGATGATGTTGATGGGCCATGGGCTCATGCGATAGATAGGAGAGACCTTGTGGCCCTCTCCTGTCAAGTTCTTCACTCTACTGCACCCCTCACGGTGGAGGATGCTAAGACTCAGTGAGAGTTGGTTCCTGGAGCGCAGGCTGATGAGAACCATACCGTAATGTGGGTTACATTGAAGGAAGCCCTGTAACAACCCTCTACCAGAACCAAGTTTGTGCCTGGTAGAGGAGACTATGCATGATGCACAGGTAGCACCGCTCCTGTGTGTTAAAATTTAATAAAAGTTGCAGCCTCCCACTTAACTCCATGCACATGTCTATCCTCATTTTGCTGTTATCTCCACATCAAATGCTAGCTGAGGCCAGGAAAAAAGCCTAGTGGTCAATACCTCTCCTCATCTTCTGATATCACCAAACTAACTGCCTCCTTTTTGGGGAGGAAATGGAAATAGGAGGAAGATGCAGGGTTACAATGTAGGATTCTGAAGTATTGCATAGCTGGGTGGGCTTGCATGACATTTCTGCACTATATCTGAGCTATACCAATTGTATTTCTCTGCTCCGTATTGATATAAACAATTTGTGCATAGAAGAAAAAATAATTGCAAATGGAAATATTAAAAAAAGGAAAAAAGGCATGCTGGGAGAAAAGAAATAAGAACATTATTATTTAGCAGATTTTATCCAAATTTTCAACAATGGTGGAAAACCTAATATAACAATGACTTCTGGTATCGGACATACATATCCCACATTCTAATGTACAACAGGCTATCAACTAGAGATGAATTAAAATGAAGATATTTGCATTTGGAGAGCCTATTATTCATCTTCTTTGCAGGAACAATCAGATTCAGATGGAAAATGCTACCTGCATACTTCAGCAACTAGGGGAACTAGGAGAAGTTGATTGGGGCTGGTAGCAAAGGGGGACAGCCTCAGCATGAAGGGAGGGAGACACTCAGTGAGGAAAACTGTGTAGTTACTCCCCCTTGGAGTCTCTGGAACCTATTAGCACATAGGGGTGGGGTGCTAACTGGCCTGCACTGCCCAGCTCTAGGATTTAACTTGACCCATGAGCAATGTAGAGCCCCTTGTGGCTCTGATCCGGCAGCAAGAGTCATCAAGATGCAAAGGAGAAAAGGTAAGAGCCCCTATACCTAGAATGTGGGAGGGTCTTCCCTGCAAAGGCAATTGTATCTCTCCCCCACCCTCTCCAGCATGGGGGACCTGTCCACCAGTACAACAGTGTTCCTTCCTTTAGAAATCCTCTATTTGCAGGGATGGGAGCAGCTGGAGACTATTACTGTGACCAGGATGGACACTGAGTATCCTTGCCATGGCTGGGTGTATTGCTGTGATACTCTTTCTGGTGGGGCGCCACATGGTGTCACTACAGTGGCTGAGACAAGCCAAAGCAGAGCTTCCAGAGCTGAACCTGTTGCTGCATCCCTCTCTTGTCTCTCTGCTCAAGTAATGAAGGAGGCCTGTGGTCACATGGTACCACTACTGTGGACGGAGATAGACCTGGGTCCCGGGGCTAGGACAGTGGGCAGCAGCATCTATCCACCCTGTACCCCACCCACATTCATGTGCTTCTTGTATCCTGCAGGTGCCTGCTCCAGGATTTAACCTGAAGTGGCCAGGCAGAACTCTCAGTCCCTCCTGCCCCACCTGAGGATGAGGTGTGTGGGGCTGAGGTTCATCTAAGCTTTGCATGCTAAGCAGTGGCTCCTGCTTGAGCATTCTGTGCCCATCTGATGTCAGACTCCACAGAAGTGGGAAAAAAAATAATAAAACCTTCCCTCTTTATCAGAATGCTTTGGAAAATGAAGGAAGATTTAGAAGCCTGGAGAAGATTTATGGCAGAGTTTAACAGTGTTTTAATATGGTCTTCAAACTTGTTACTCAGGATAAAACTGCAGGTGCAGCCTGATGCCTGAAGCAGCAAAGGTTCTGGGGTTTCTTTCAAGGGAGCCTGTTCTACTGGGGTAGGCTGGTAAGTTTCTTAGAACTGCATGAGTCCTGCCACCTGCAGACTAACAGATTTCTTTGGGCATAAGCTTTTGTGGACTCCAACCACTCCATCAGCTGCATCTGACAAAGTGGGTTGGAGCCCACAAAAACTTATGCTTGAAGAAACCTGTTACTCTATAAGGTGACACAGGACTCTCATTGTTTTCGCTGTACACAGACTAACACAGCTACCCCTCTGGAAATTAGAACCACATGACACTTCATAATACAGACACTCTTAAAAAGGTGGTACAAGAGGGGTAGGCACCAATGGGATGTCAGACCTATAGTGGTGGAAACCCTTACAGGGCTATTAAAGGCTCTTCCATGAACATGCAGCTGTAAAAGGGAGGACATTTTACTTTGGGTGGGCATTTTTTGTTGCTTTCTTTGGTGCTTTTAGAGTAACTGAGCTGAGCCTTTGGCAGCCATGGATAGATCCATCCAAACATGAGGTGAACTTAATGTATGTATAGCTGTCCAAAAAGCAGTCTCCTGCATGCGAAGGGAAGGGGAGCTTACATGGTGTTGAAAGAATGTGCACATGAATGTCCTTGCCCTGTAAAGGCTGAAAAAGCTATCTAGAAAACTTGGGTAGCAGGCTGGCCTGGTACTCATGCACAGTAAAAGTTTGTTCCCACAAGATACCAGTTCGCTCCTGTACTGAAAAATCTTATGACACTGCAGTCATGAGCTGGGTAAATTTAGGACTCATTCTTTCATGATTCGGGCAACAATGCCAGTGACGGGGGTGGGGGAGGGGTGGCATCAGCGCATGGGAAATCAAGGCTTTACAAGTTGCACAGGTGCACCAAGAAAACAATGGCATGGAATGATCAAATGTAGCTAACCTCGTCTGGTTTTTCTGTTTCAGAGGGTATTCAGAGTGTACTCAATGTTTGAATTTGTGTGTACTCTGTAGTACACTGGGCTTACAGGAAGGGGCCGAGATAAGGCATGCAGTGGGATGAACTCATGCCACTTGTTCACTTTCTGATGAAAAACACTGCCTTTGCTATTCACCTCACAGAGATCAATTTTGGGGGCTACACAGGAGTTGATTTAGGAGATAGAATCAAGCAAGTTGTTTGACAGATTATGCAATCATGACCAGAGGTTATATTAGTATGATCAGAAATACTCATGAGCCGGTATGGCAGGAAGCCACAGAAGCAGTCCATATGGACAAGGATCTTAAGAGAGTGAACAGAGAGGTCTTCAGGATGTAGCCCCGGTGGTTCTGACTGTACACAGACCTCTGTTACAACTGACCTGAATTTTACCGGGATGACGATGCACCTTTCTCAGAGGGAGGTGCTGAGACATGGCTACAGAAAATGAAGAAATGGATGGGGCAGGAGCATGGCCAAGTCAGACATTGGGACCTTCCTTGGCATGGTTCCAGCTTGGTTATAAAAGGACAAAATGAATGATTCTCAGTGGTAAAAGAGCTGACATTATACTGATTTGCCTCGGCCTCAAGGATAGGATAGAATAGATCTTGTAGCCCTACTGCACCCTTTTGCAAAGAGGGAACTGGAAGAGAGAGTTTAGTCTTGGGGAGCATGTGGAGGGGGGCCTTCTCCAAGTTACAGAGGACAAGAACCTTGAAACCTGTACACTGGAACCACTTATATGCCTGATATAGCAAAATATGGGTGATGGGCAAGTAGCACCACTCCAATGTGTTTAAGTTACTGGAAGTTGCAGTCTACCACTTAAAAGTAATCTATATGCCCATCCTCATTTCACCACTCTGTCCACATTAATCACTGACGTATGCAAGCATTTTCCTAACTGTGAAAAGCAGAGTCGCCTTTTAGGAGAACCAAAACAGGTGGTGTTAAAGGCTTATACCAACATTAGCAGTCATGCCAAGCAGATTACACAGAGCTTTCTAACTGATACTTCTTCCTCTTTGTCCCATATTTTGATAAGCAATGGAATAGAAATCAGTGTTGACATTTATGGCTTAGCTACACAAACAAGAACCACTTCTTTACTTGTATCAGCAACTGATCAACACCCTCCCCTTAGAGTAGATACATTTGTAGCAGTATAAAGGTGATTCACATCTATACAGCCATCGGTGTGTGGAAAAGGGGATAAGCCATACTGGTACAAAGGCACCATTTTACTGATCAGTATCCACATCAGGAACTATACCAGCATATGGAGATAGGAGTGGCATAAGTAGGAAAAGGATTGCTGCTTAACATGCAGAAGGTCCTGGGTTCAATTCCCAGGGGGTTGGACTCGATGATCTCACAAGGTCCCTTCCAGCCCTGTGATTTGATTGACTGATAACTAGAAGGCTACCCAAAAAAAAAAATCACTCCCCTAGCAGAAATAGTTACACTGGTACAAAATCCGTGTGCAGAGCAGTCCTTATTATTCTCACTAGCCGTTGAGTTTGAATTTCATGAAACAAATGAGGCAGTTCAAACCCCTGAACTTCAGGGTTTCTGTAACTGCCAACAGTTATACATGGGTACATGTTCAAAGTTTTCTTCATGACAAGAACCACCAGATTTTTTTTAAAAGGGGGGCATGTTATATCAAAGCTGAGACTAAGGAAAATATTTGAGGAACACTGCTTTCAGCTCACAGGAGGCAAAACCAGACCTACCAGTTAACGCAGACAGAGTGCCCACACTCCTGAAAACCCAGTGGGTTTAAGACATTTCTAAAACTGTCTTCAGAAGACCTGATGCCTTTAAACTATAACTACCAGTTTACTAAACACAGTAAGTAATTCATAAAACCACTTCCTACTGCAGACCATCTTTAAACTTGATCCTAGCTACTGGCAAGACAAACAGAGAGAAAAAGAGGCATTCAATAGCTCAACCCTTTCCTCAGAACTGTATTATTTGTCTTAAGTGGGATCTGCACACTTCTCTACTAGGAAAAAGCAATATTCTGGTAAGCTAAGATACATCCTCCCCCCCCACACACACACACAGAGGGCAAGTCCATGGATCCATAACAATGGGGTTTCCAATAACAATGTCTAGTCAAGGAACAGATGTAATAGACAAATAATGTGCAATTTGGAGAAGATACGTTTTCTGTTTTAAATGGCCGCTATGCAACAACACCTTCCAAAGACAATTACTGATGTGGTCTACACCTTTCACTTGTAAAACCTAGTTAACATATGGACAGGAAACAGGGTATCTGGTCTTATGTATCTTTCTATACTACATATGAGCCTTCAGATCAGCCAGCTGCCTTGAATGTGAATGAATGAGCATAAATGCTTGAGGTAAATCAAGGCTTCTGGTTTATAAGAGTCTTAAATGCACCATTTTATCATCTGCTTACTTCAGTAGCCTGACCTGATGTTCATTTCCACTTTTAGGTGTAGCACTTGGAAGGCCAGCAAATTTTTTTTCTGCCATGGAACTAAAAACACTGAATTTCTGTATTAGAGCTGATGACCTGGTACCTCCTTGCTTCTTTATATAGGTCACTGCTGAGGTCTTGAGTCATCACCAATACATTTTGTTTGACTGAGACTGGACTGAGCACTTCAGGCATATTTTATTGCTTTGAGCTTGAGGCAAATAAGTGCAGTAAATCTCTGTAGGAATTGATCTCTGATTGAACTCCCTTGCTCTAGAAGCCAGCATCAGTTGTTACCCCAGTCCTCTCTGGTTCAGGTAACCTGAGGCCTCCAGATATCTGTTTTCCCAATCTCCTCTTCTCTTCCCCATCACCACTTCCTGCAATACCAAGAGAGGGATCTCAATCTTGTGACTAGGGAGAAATAGGGAGGCTAAAGGACCGTGGGAGCTCAGGAAACTGATAAACATTTGGAAATAACACACAGGGGCCTCATCCACAGAAGGCAATCAGTGCAAAAGATCTTCACAGCCCAATCACAGATATCAGAATACTGATAGACACTGTGTATTATGGCCACTAGCTCTTAGATCTTGTCTTCCGACAGGCAAACCTCCATGGAGGCTGGAATCTGTGGGGACTCCCAAACATAATATTAACTGTATGAAGTCACTGGATTTTGGATAGGACTGACAAATCCTTGTTTTGCTAGAACGTGGGTTGTGAAAAAATTGCTTTGCTTCCTTCTTCAGGGAAGGTGGTGTGCTGAGCAGGTTGCCTTAGGATGGGCATAAATGAATATTTTCCTGCCCGAAAAGCCACATTGGTAACTAGCTCTTTATTGAACACCTTTAAAGTGAGCTAGGGCAAAAGGTAAAAAGCAGCATACTGGTAACGCTGATGCATGCAAAGCAGAGATATCACTGGTGGGAGAGTTGTATAGAAAAGCATAAACAGGCGTTGCTCTGAACTTCTGAAGATAGCAAGTTCTCTTTGGAGATTGCAGCTGAGGTGAATTATAACGTCTCACTCTTAAACTTTGACAGCTGGAGGAATCCATGCAGGAAGCTCTGAGTTGGTGTGAGAAGAGGATGGAATAGAGTTCTAAGTTTTCTTGTTTCCAGGGATCTCATTTGCTATATGATGAAGCAAAAGCTGATATACTGCTTTCTTCATATTCTGGTATTTCAGTTGGTTGGAATAAGCAAGCAATGTCAACAACTTGGTTTTGGAGCTGGATTCAGTTCAACGGGTCAGTTATATCCAAGCCCCTCTATCACTATGGAATTTGAAAGTCTCTGCAGTCAGTCCCTTATTTGGGGAAACCAGATCAGACATGGTCAACATGTAATCATGCTTACCTGAAAAGATTTTCTTGAAGTTTCTCCTCTGTCCCTTTGCATCCCTAGAGTTATTCAATCTGTCCTTTTCTGGTTAGTTCCCCACCTATAATTCTCATCTGGACTAAAACAAATGCCAAGACCCACACTAGGGTCTATATTTCCTTTACGTAGGCTTTTGGGAGCTAACAAAGATTTTTAAAAGGCTATTCCTGGTATTTCATGGCAGCATTATCTAGACAGGAAGAAAACAGCCCCTGAGACTAAATGCCTCTGCTTTACATGATCCCATTGTACTCCTGCCTCCATTTCCCTGGCAATGCTGCATAATGGCACTCCATGGACAGTAGGCACCAGGAAACATTACAAGCCCTGATGACCAAGCCTTTAAGGAGCCGTGGTCATTGGATCAAAAATCTATTAGTGAGAACCCTTGGCAGATCTGTCTCATACCACAAACACTAGAATGGTTGCATGAACTTAGCACTACAGGAAGGATGGAGATTGCTTGAGTTATCCCTGAAGTCAGAAGGGCCCCACTTATGAATTACATAAGCAGTTGATCTGACTCTGTGGCTACTGCTGGTAAAATCCATAAAATTAGATACAGCAAACATTAATACCCTGTCTTATTTACACCTTTCATCAAATGTAGCCTATGAATGAGATTTCGTTTAATTTTAAGTATATAAGAAGATCAGAGTCTGTTCTTTGGTTACACAAAGGTAGTTTGAAACAAAAAGGCTGACATTAAAGGGCACAATTGTTAATTTGAATACAAACTAACAGATATTCTTGTAAATTCTCAGGGTGACTTCTGCTCCTTCTTCTCCCTTTCTTAATACAAACACTGTCAAAGTTTCTATTATCTCTCACTGCTGCTATAGTCTCTTGACGGTTCACTTTACTCTGTCATTCTGAAGCGTCTGCCCTTCTCTTCCAGTAAACCATCCCATCAAATTACAAAACTGAGTTGATGCTGAAATTAATTAACTTTGTGCTTCTCCATGCAATGAGGGCCTCAAACTTAAAGCACATATCATATTAGGCCATATTGTGTTGTGCTAATTCACTGCTCGCTGGCCAGTTCATAGGCAACAATGAAAATGCCAGCAACAGACAAGTTCCAAAGGGGTAGCCATGTTAGTCTAGTTCAGTAAAACAAGCAAGGAGTCCTGTGGCACTTAAAAGACTAACACATTGATTTATTGCATGAGCTTTCATGGGAGAAAATCTTATGGGATTTTCTCTCACTGAAACTCATGCAATAAATCAATTTGTTAGCCTTTACGTGTCACAGGACTCCTTGCTTGTTTTAACAACAGACAAGTGCTTTAGCAACACTACCTCTCATAGGCTATGGCTACACTACAGGGCTTTACTCGGACAGCTTAATAAGGTCTACCTTAAGCCAGTTTAAAGTAGACCTTATTATGCCAGCTTAGAGCAGCCACACTCAAAATGCCAGGAGACTGCCCACATCCACACTGGCAGCTGTTAGGTCACCCTAGGAGTTGTGCAATGTGGGTACCTGGCCCACAGTGCACCACAGAAGAAGTGCCGCTCTCTACCTGCCACTCCTTTACTACAGAAAGTGAGTGACTGTGACCACACCACCTTCCATACTGTGTGTGGCAACAGGGAGCCCAAGGAGGTCAAGGAGCCTGACGTGCCCAGCAATGCACCAGCACAGCACTCCACACCCTCCCTGCATTGCCCAGACTCCTCTGGCTCTGGAACAGGTGCTGCAGGGCAACAGGGGCAGGGCACAGTAGTTAAGACTGGAACACTGGGAAACAGCACACAGAGGAAAGTGAAGTCAAATCACCTTTTGTAATGGGAAAAAAATCCACAGTCACGATTTAATTCTGCTTTCACACAATCTAATCTAAAAGAAATAGCAGCTTGCTTGCTTTCTATGTGCTGTTTCCCAATGTTTGAATCTTAACATCTGCTCTGATTTGTTGTTACAGTGTGACCTGATCCCATGTCTTACATTTCCCTGCATTTTTTCTGTATCGGTCTGTAAGCTCCCCCTTCTTTAAACCATCTGGCAAAGTAGCATTTTCTCCCAAGAAAGCTTATCCAATAAATAAATGTGTTAGTCTTAAACAGTGCCTCAGGACTCCTTGTTTGTTTTACAACAATATCAGGCGGGTCAGACTGAGAAGGGGAAACACAGGGGGTCAGGCTGGAGAACAGAAGATACACACAGGGTCAAGCTGAAAAGGGCAAGGGGAAAGACAGGCAGGGTCGCACTGAGAAGGAGAGACACACAGAGTTGAACTGAGAAGGGGGAGACGCATGGGGTTGCGCAGAAAACGGCAAGGGGGGAGACACATGGGTTTGGGCAGAGAAGGGGAAACACACACAGGGTCAGGCTGAGAAGTGGGGAAGATGTCAGGTTGGGCTGAGAAGGGGGAAAGATGCTGGATCAGGTTGGGGGGAAGGCGACCTGCGCTGTAGTCCTAGGATGCAGGGCTGGGGCCACAATATGGGGGGGTTTGATATGTTGCACACAACTGGGAACACTCCAAACTGTGTTATGCCTTTTCTCCAGCCTCCAGCCCCATGTTTCATATAGCTAGGAGGCCAATTAAGTTGATTTAAGCCAACTCCAGGGCTATATTGGCTTAAGTCAACTTAATGAAGTTATTCTGACCCCCCAACTCAATCAAATACTTATTCACAAGCTTAAAAGTGAGCATGCACTTTGTTGGATTGGGTTCCAAGTATTCAGTGCCTTGCAAAAATCAAGACCAAGAGATTAAGTGTGTCAACAATCAACGTCAGTCTTCACAGGATGCCAAAATTATTTGTTTTGGTAATATTCCAAGAAGCCATTTCTAATCATGGACTACCCAGAATTTCCAGCATACAGTCCATTAAGATAGTAGCCCTACGTTGAAAGGGATCACATTAAGCAAGTGTGATGCAGGGACTCTGATTGTGGCACTGACCAGACTAGGAGAGGTCTATGAGAAAGGTAGGAAGTGGTAAAAACAAGATGGCAAAATCAGGAAATGCACATGAAGTGAAAGCAATAACAGTATTTTGTCTCTTAATATTATTGTCACCAAATCTGGTATTACTTGAACTACTGAACAATTGCTACAAAACCAGTACTGGAAACAAAGAAATGACATTTGAGACACTTGCACTTAACAAAAGTGCATCTGACCTTGAACAATATTAGTGCAAAAAGCCCAGCAAATTAGATTTTATATTTACAAGAATTCCATACAGCGAACATCTAAGCCTGTCAACGTCTCCTGACATATCTTCCAGGTTGTTCTCAAAAACAGGTAAGAATTTTCTTCCTGCAACATCAATAGGCTCCCCATGAGAGTTACTGTAGCTAGGCCTGAGGAATGAGAAGCTTCAGAAACATGGCCTTTCCTTTGCTGCTCAAGGAAAAGGACAAGAGCAAGGGATCAAGGAAGCTTAGATATTGTTCATGCTTCAAATTAATCTTTGAGTAGCTGATGGGTTATAAGTGACAGATGAATGAGGAAGTACAATTTTCCCTACAAATGTTATTTCTTCATCACAGATATACCAGTCAAGACAGCTGAGTTAGGTTACATCTCTTCCTCAGCAGACTCTCTCACACACACATATACATGCACGTACCAATAAGAATGCAAATGTTTGATGGTGACGTGCATCTTAATGTAAAGTAAAGGGGGCAGGGGGAAGGATTTTAAGAAGATGAAGGAGAAAAAGTAGAAGAGCAATTACCTCATCTGGTAAATCAAGACAAAGCATCTAACATTTACAGGAGAAATAATGGCAAAGATTAATGTCTAAACCACACAATAAATCTCTTGGAGATGATCTGGAAAATCTTTTCATGTGTGCTTAAAAAAGGAAGGTCTAATATATGCTATTATATGATGGTTCCTCCATACACGATGTACACAACTGTACTACTATACATATGGAGTTGAACGCATATATACATTTATGCCTATCTTATATGGCGTGTGCAACAAAGAAAAATATATCATGTCATCAGCATTTACTCTTACAAGTTAAACATTGACAAAGTGAGCACACATTTAATAAACCAATATGGAACAGGCTCCTTCTTTTGCTCCCAAGTGTTTATAATAAAAGATCCTTGAAAAGTATAATGAACATAAAAAAAAAAAAGGAAAACTTAAAACTAACTGGAAATAAGAGAAATATGTAGATAATACAAAAAATATGTACATTAAATGAGCATTTGTACTGCATTAAGACAATTCCCTGTCATGCTATGTATGGTATTTTTACATGACAATGGGATGATGTGTATTATATGAAGAATAATGATTTAATGGTTAGATCCCTATAAAGCTGTAAGCACAAAATAGTCAATATACTCAAGACAGCCTTTTAAAGATACAAACTGCTGTATTATCTTTACTGCATGTACAAATACACAGAATGAAATGGCCACAGTCTAATTCCAAGGAAGAGGTTAAAATGTTTTATAGAAAGCTTTAATGTTATTAGGCTTTTTATTCTTAGGAAGTAAATAAAATAACTCTGTAAAGCTCACAAAATAAATGATATAAAACCATTTACAAGAGGGATATACTTTTCCTTCTTTTTCTATGAATGTTTAAAGCTCTCCTTTAAGCTCCTACTAAATCTATTGATCTGTGAAACCCACTGCACTCCAGGGAGGCAATTCACTTGACGTTATATATCAAATGATGAGATGAATAATGATCATACCATTTGGTAATTAAACATCTTACAAACCTTTTAACTGACTGAATGTCTAAAAGGTCAAATGAGGTCAAACTTAAAAAAAATCCACTCGATTCATATTAACTATATAAATCAATCAACTTTAAAAATACCAATGATAATATCTGGTAAAACAAATATCAATACTTTTAGAAATCTCCATGATTATATAGTGTGAATGCAGACAGTATCAACTATTTGCTTTCATCACCTGCACTCCGATTATAATCTTAATTGTTATTCTTTTGGAAAAGTATATACTTGGAGATATAGCACAAAACTACCAGCAGTTGTGTCAGATGTAGAGAAATGAACAGCAGATATAACAAACAATGAACTATATCAGTGAACCAAGCAACTGAAGTAAAGCTATGTGATGGTTACTGTGCAAAGCCAGCAACATGAATTTTTAGTGCATGAATATACACCATCTGGCTCTTTAGAAATCCATTTTCAATATTTATATTTTCTATATTTAAAATGTAATATGATCTTATAAAATATGCAGACACTAGACATTTAAGCTTTACATTTCCATGGTTTGGAATTGATTAGAGTTTTATATCTATTAACACTTAATAGTTTGGATGTTAGATACATGAGGAAATATTTTCAGCTGCAGGTGCAGCTGGTGTTCATGAAAAATATTTGCATTTGTGCATGTAAATCATGCACTTAGGCATACAATTATTTGGTTTGGATCAGCAAACTAAGAAATGTGGAGCTGCACATGGCCCATGTGCCCTTTCAATACACTGGTTTCCAACCTTTTTGAGTGAGGGGCCACATTGCAATTCTTTTCTCAGTCAGGGGCTGGTGAGAAATTTTTTGATAGATAAAACACATAAATTGATCTTTATTAATGAACTTTAAAAAATAATGATTAGTGTGACAATTAGCATTGCTTTTGCTTGCATGAATTATAAATGTCTGCCTGCATGCTTGATATAGCAATACGGAATATTGCAGAAAGCCCTGGCCAGCCCTAGCTCCCAGGCTCTTCTGGCAGCAGTCGGTGGACCAGATAAAAGCCCTTGTTGGGCTAGATTCTGGCCCTCAGGCTGCATGTTGGACAAGCCTGTGCTGATGGATATATCTATTGCACCAATGGATGACAGTCTGCCCCAACAGGTTTATTACGTCTTTGCTCCCTATTTCGGAAGCCACTTGAGCATATGCTTATTTATCATTGCCTTCAATGTGATTTCTGCCTAGGCTTTCATGCTCTCCTGAATAGAGGTGCTTTCCTGAATCAGGCCTTCATTTATCAGAAGAAATATCTTTTTTCTCCTCAGCATCAAGTATTACAGTAAAACCTCAAAGATGCAAACACCTTGGGAATGGAGGTTGCTCAACTCTAAAATGTTCATAACCCTGAACAAAACATGACAGAGCAGTACCTGTCACTCACTGTCTTCTAGCTGGGGCCTGGGAGAGGTCTCTGCGAAGATAGCACCTGACAGCACTGCCTGGTGTGCAAGAAGTTCCCTGCTGTATTATAATTTATTGCTTTTGTGCTGAAATGGGGAGGTTGTGGCTCCCTCACATTGTTGGAACTACATGCCCCAGCCTCCAGGCACTTCTCCCCAGGGACTGCCCTGCTCAGTGGGCTGCCTGCTATGCTCCAGAGCCAACCCACTGCCAGCACTCTTCCTTCTTCTGCCCCTTGTACTCCCAGAGGTGCTGGGAGAATCCTGAGTGCAGCCAGGGGTAACCTTGGGTTGCATTAGTGCACAAGATGGGGCCCTTTAAAACTATTCCAAAGTGCAGCATGCAGGCATCAGCTCAGACTCCAACTCCAGGCCAGGCTTTGACTGCAACCTTCAGTTTGTTACACCATCAGCAGCTTCCAGTGGAGAAAAAGGGTGAAAACAGCTTCCCCTACCCAGTGATGTGGGGTGGGAGGAGGTGAACATCCTTGACTTACAGTCTGGTCCACATTCTGACATTTAAGATGCAGTACAGGCACAGTATATTTGCTTTCTTTATTCCCCCCTCCACTATTGCCTGATTGCTTAATTCCAGTTTCACATGGTGCTCATTGACTACTTGGTTTGTAACCCTGGTGTTCATATCTGTTGTGGGGTAGGTGCTCCCTGTCACCCCCTGGTGGGAAAAGTGCAAGGAGTATGACTGACACAGATGCTTACATGATCCTGCTTGGTGCCTAGAGCTAAGGCTGCCATTGTCTCAGCACTATCTCATTTGGTATCTCTGGATTCAGGCCATGCAGCTTAGTGGCAAGCACCAGTAACCAACCCTGGGGTCAGGGCAGCACGGCCCAGCAGCCAGAGTCAGTAACAGAGGCATTTGCCCAGGGGATGCAATGCCCTGGCAGGGGGCTCAGGCCCTCCTGCTCCACTAAGCTGCAGCTCAGGTCCTATCAGTAACAGAGGCATGGCACCAAGTCAGCAGGGATCCACACCAAAACACACTGGCTTTGATCTTGAACTACCCCCAGTTCCTAATTCCAGGCTCCCTGGGCTACTTCCTACCCGAGTTGTTGTAGAGGTAGTGGCTGCTCCCTGCAAAGGTCTCTGTGTCTGCTCCTGCTCTTGAGCAGAGGCTGATGCAGCACCTGTGCAGAACCCTACAGCATGCATCCTTTCTCCATGCTGGTCAGTCCTGAATAAGCTGACTTGCTCCTTTTTATAGTGAGGCAGCAGTCTGATCACACCCACCTGTACTTATGGGATGAAGCTTCCACCGCCCACAGAACATGCTGGGCTCCTTTAGTGCACGGTGAGCCCACCCCATCACAGTATCTTTGAGGTTCTACTGTGCTAGCCTAACCACAGATTCATGAATCCCAAAGGTTTCAGGGACTTCTTACAACTATTGTATAATGATTTGCCTCCAAAACAAAGGAATCCTGACTTGTGAAGAAAATCTTGGAATCTTGGTCAAACACAAATTAGGACAATGTGCCCACTGCAACTTTAATATGAATGGGGATTTTTTCTTGTTTGACCTGTTCAAGAGTTGCCCTACCTCAGGGGAGGAGACGGGAGAAAGTTTACAGTGATGGGCAGGAAGCAGGTAAGGCAAGATGATGACAAATTCCAAAGGAATAGCTGTGTTAGTCTAGTCCAGCAAAAAAAAAAAAAAAAAAAGGACTCATGTGGCACTTGAAGACTAACAGATTTATTTTTCGCATGAGCTTTAGTGGGAGAAAATCCCACTTTGTCATATGCTTCAAAGATGGGTGAACTTACAGAATGGAATGAAAATAAATGCAAGGGGGCGTAAAACATAGGATCAGGTCATACAGTAACAGCAAATCAGAGCAGTTGTTAGGTTCAAACCCTGGGAAGGGTCAAGTCAAGTTACCTTTGATAATGGGAAAAGAACCCATAGTCTCGATTCAAGCCTGCTTTCACAGAATTTAATTTGCATATTAATTCGAGTTCAGCTGTTTCTCTTTGAAGTCTTGATGTCCCAGACACATCTCTGATGATGGTTGTTAACAAATCATTTATCGAGTGATTAGAAAGATGGAAGTGCTCAGCAACTGTTTTTTTTTTTTGTTTGTTTTGTGATTTCTGATATCAGCTCTATGTTCATTTATTCTTTTGCGCAGGGATCGTCCTGTTTGTCCAATGTATAAGGTATTGGGGCATTTCTGGCACATGATGGCATAGATCACATTAGTAGATGAGCAGGTAAATGAGCCTTTGATGGAGTAGCAAGCTTGATTAGGACCTATGATATGTGGGCAGACTTGGCACCATGGTTTGTTGCAGGGGTGTGTGCCTGCTTTAATGTTTCTGTTGGTAGATCTGCCAAAGAGAAACAGCTGAACTCAAATTAATATGCAAATTAAATTCTGTGAAAGCAGGCTATGGGTTCTTTTCCCATTATCAAAGGTAATTTGACTTCACCCTTCCCAGGGTTTGAACCTAACAACTGCTCTGATTTGCTGTCACTGTATGACCTGATCCTACGTTTATGCCCCCTTGCATTTATTTTGATTCCATTCCATAAGTTCACCCGTCTTCGAAACATCTGCCAAAGTGGGATTTTCTCCCACGAAAGCTCATGCGAAAAATAAATCTGTTAGTCTTTAAGTGCCACACAACTCTTTTTTTAAAGATGAGGACAAAGTCACTGCACTGTCCATGGCTGGCTAACTGGCAGAGTGAGAGGGTATTATTATGTCATGCAACCCATGCTGAGGTCCTCTCCACCAGGACAGGACTGGCCACAGGGGCCTAAGAATTTGAGGAAAGGACCAGGTTCCCCTGTGATCCCCTGTGGGCATTACACTAGCTGCTTCTTTTCCTTGAAAGGTTAAGAATGAAATTTTCCCTCAGCACCATATAGGCCAAAGTTCCCCTCCCCCACAGCCGGGGAAGTGGAGTGGAGCAGTGGGGTTAGGTTATAATGTTGCTAATTAATAAATAAAAATTGTGGCAGATGCTGTGAAGATATACAGTATGGAAGTGAAATGCTCATCCAACAAAATGGATTGGAAAAGAGTTTCAAGGAAAGCATCTGTGATGGAGTGAGGCCTAATCTGCCTCTGGAGGTCTTGCACGTTTATTCTGAGGCCTGGCAAAATCTGGTTGGTCTCCCTCAATTCCCCCAAGGTGGGGGTGCCCCTTGTGGGACTAGTCCAAGATACAATCCAGCTGGCCCCCTCACTTGGGTTTCTTTTCTGTTAGTTTGTCCCTCAGTGGGGCCAAACGGCAGGAGGGGATTGGGTGGGGAATGGATGGTCCTACCCTCTACCCTGGGACCCATCCCAGGGTCCCTATGAATAGTAGCCTCCAAAAACTGAGTCCTGGAGGGCTACTGTCTTCCCCAGGTTGCCAATCCGTGGCTCCACTGCTGCTGGTCTACGTTCTGGGCAGGAGCGTCGCTGCCCTGGGGAAGGACCCGGGTCACCAGCCCAGGCTCTGCCCCTCACCCACAGGCCATGCCCCATGGCCACAGGCCACACCCCCGGCCAGGGACAGGGCTGGGAGTGGCCACAGGTGGCTGGGCCCCAGACCAGGCCTGGGCCGAGAGCGGCAGCCACGGCTGCGGGCAGCTGGTCCCGGGATCCCCGACTGGGGAGGGGGCCGGCTGGGCACCGGATCCCCAGCCCACGTTGTGGCCGGGGACGGGGCTGAGAGTGGCAGCCACAGATGCGAGCGGCTGGGACTGGGATCCCTGGTTGGGGAGGGGGCCGGGAGTGGCCGCAGGTGGCTGGGCCCCAGATCTCCAGCCCCATTGGGCCGGAGACCAGGAGAGGCGGGGCCCCACTGGACCTGGGGCACTGGCACCGGGATTCGGGGCACAGTCTATGTGCCCGGCGCCAGTGACGTCCCTGCCTCTGGGACTGGGAAGCTTCCACAGTATCCTGGGCTGAAGTCTCAATCTCTGTGGTCTGTCACATTTGGAATGGGTTTGCCCCACTTCTACTCCCTTGCTCAGTTCTCTAAGCAGAAAGATCCTTCTTCAGACCACTGGACTCAGGGGCATCACTCTGCTGGAGCCAGCAGGGCACACACCCTGCATCTCCCTCCTGCCACGCCTGGTCAGCAGCAAAGCGGAAGGAGCTGGATCCGGCTCTGGGCTCCTTGTGGGCAGCGGCAGGAGCCAGCTCAGCCTTTGAGCCTCCTGCAAGTGGTTCAGCGCCCAAGCCAGCTCCTGCCACTTGCTGGATCCAGCCTCTGCTGCTCCTGGCTGGATCTAACAGCCCTGCCTCTATGATTTTCTCCCAAACGGCTGTAGCTTCTTCCTGAAACTACAAACTTTCCAAAGCACTTCTAGCAGCTCTACTCCTCTCTGACCTCCCTTCTGCTGCCCGTCTGCCTGAGGAGGCGGCTTTTAACCAGTGCAGCAGATTTCTTGATTGGCTCCAGGTGACCCAATTAACCTGGAGTAACCCTGGCTAAATTAATCCAGGAAACAAGGATTTACTAATCCTAGGGCTAATATACATCCCCTCCACCACTCTTCTATATCCATCAGGTCTGACCCTGTCACACATCCCTTATAGCAGCTGATTAAGGGGGGGTTGGGGATTCTACATTTAGATAAGCAGGGAGCCAACACTGCACTGCACAACTTTTTGCTGAGTATTACCATACATTTTATGTGAATATGGCTGTAAGCCTAACAAAACCACATCCATGACCTTCTCTCTTTCTCCCAGCATGGATGGACCATATGAAATCTCCTTGTTCAACTCATTTTTCTGAAAAAGCCATATTTCAATTTTGAAATAACAAACGTTCAAATTAAATTACAAATAAAAATATATACTGTATATCAGAGCTCCTTGTGTGGCATAAGACTCAGTGCCTCACTGTTGGCACTGCTGCCAAAATGACCTGTCTTTCGTTGGAGCTTCTTATGACCTCATATTCTAAGGTAACTGCTAACAACTGACCAGTATATGTGCCACTGAACTGTTTTGTGGCAATACTGACCCATTTAGCACTTTAAAACTCACTGCGCAGTTAACAGGATCGTACAGTTTCCCAGAGGCCGACCCAATTCTAGTACTGAACAGAGGAGTCCCGTTCAGGACAAATGCGCCTGGGAACAGTACTGCATGAGCTCTGCCCTAATTTAACACTGGCACTTTGCCAGCAGGATGCAGCTTTAGGGAAATATTAGCTTTGGAACTCAGTCTTTCAACACTGAGGCTAGCCATTCTAACTTCCAAAGGGATAGCCATGTTAATCTAGTCCCGCGAAAAAACAAAAAACAAAACCACAAAAAACAAGGAGTCATGTGGCACTTTAAGACTAGCAGATTTATTTTTCACATGAGCTTTCATGGGACAATATCCCACTTTGTCAGATGCTTTGAAGAAGAAGAACTTCAAAGCGTCTGACGAAGTTGTATATTCTCCCACGAAAGCTCATGTGGAAAATAAATCTGTTAGTCTTAAAGTGCCACACAACTCCTTTTTTTTTTTTTTTTGCCATTCTAAGCTGTTCCTGGGGAAGAAAGAGGAATTCAGACAAGTAGCCTCAGCTCTGCTCCTGCAGCTTAATTGCTCTATTAGCAGGGAGAGTGCCCATAGTCCCCCAACTTCTCTAAATCCACCAATTTGCAGCTACTCAAAAAGGAAGACTCTAGTGTGTCTGTAGAGCTTGTGATGAGAGTGAAGGCAAATGTAGTTGCTAACCAGCAGAGTAGAACGTCAGGAAGCAGTTTTGGAAGGTTTCAATACCCATGTTGTACTAGGAAGCAGTTTTGGAAGGTTTCAATGCCTAGGTTGAGAACTACTTATCTATAGAGGACTGGAAAAGGGCTGGGGAATACAGCATATTGAAACTGTCTCCTATCCCCAGAACATTCAGTATTTCCCTCACCTTGTCTCTGAATCCCAAAATTATATCTATTGTTGAATATTTCCATTTACATGAACCAGTCACCTAGGATAACTCAATTACCTGTGAATACCTTATTTCCTCCCATAATACAAAGGCATATACTTCAGCAGTATCAGTGATTTGTATAAAGTCTTTATATATAAACTGTCATGTCCTCTTGCACACAATTGCTTTCAAAGCACTCAAAACTTTTTTTCTCCCACAACATGGAGAGTTTTAGCCTTTATTTTGTACCGGGAGGGGGTGGGAATCAAGGGATTGTGTTCTAGGAAGGTCAGGAACAGACATAATTGGACCCCATATCCATCCCTTAAGGTTGGGAATGGGAGCCCGGGGGTACAGTTTGCCACAAATTCCAAAACTTCTGCGGGCCATATAACTTCCCTGCTGTATAATGGAGAAAGGGAATTTATGCCCACGGACCAAAGGCATAGAGATGAGAGAGAGATGCTTCCTGATATTTGCTTGCACAGAAAAGTCAGAAGGGGATTTCTTTCCATCCTAAATTATTCTCATTGTCCAGGAGTGCCAGCCAGTTACCTTTTCAGTCCTCTCACTGAGATGTTTTCTTCTGTTAGGTTTGATGGCAATACTTCTGGTAGAGCCATTGAAGTCAAAAGTAAATGTCTGAAGAGAGCAAGTGGAAATACAGATTTTATTGTCATCTGTCTCCAGTAGAAGAGGGTGACCAAGAAGACTGTTGCTGCAGTAAGCAAGTAGTCAAAATATGTGCTTTTGTTTCTTGGGAGAAAGAAAGAGGTAGGAAGTAACTAGAGAGAGAGGGGATGAGAAGCAACTTTGGCTTTTAAAGCTTATATTTTAAAGGAATACTCTGTGACAAAGAACACTAGTGATCAGATTACATTGTGAAGGGTCTCTTCAGGAGGACAAAGACTAGGTATTTACTTAAAAAAAAAAAAAGACACTGCCTCTGCTCAATCTTTGTGAGGTTTATATAGAAGGGGTGGCCAAATTTATGGCACTTAAGAGCCACACCGGTTGATTATTAAATCTTCAAGAGCCACACTGAAGCATATAGCCATGTACTTTTACCTGCAAAATTGGTTTGCTGACGTTCTTCTGCAGGCCACACTTTCTCATTCAAGAGCCACAGTTAAGCTATGCCTGTTATATAGTATAACAGTTTAATGAAGTGTTCAAAAATCCATAATCAAAAACTTAAGACCTTTGACCCAATTAAATAAATTAAAATAATCAAAGGCACTCAATCTTTTCCAGGGTTAATTAATAAAATGGAAAATTTCTAGAACAACATATTTTTTAAATAGCTTTGCAAAAGCAAAAATCATTTAACTAACCAAAGTAAGTTAACACCTCCTTTTATTTCCAAGTCTCATATCTCAAAAGTAAGTAAGAATCCAAGAAGCCAAAGCATGTACTTCTGGACAATCTAGTCCAGGGGTCTCAAACTCAAATCACCACAAGGGCTGCATGAGGACTAGTAGAGGGCCGCATGAGGACTGGTATGGTAGCCCAAGGGCAACATCACTGAAACCTTTCCATATAATGATATTGCAAATATTGGTACTGATCATGTCATTGAGGGCCGCAGGAAATAGCTTTAGGTGCCTCATGTGGCCTATGGGCCGTGTGTTTGAGAACTCTGGTCTAGATAAAACAACGGAAAGCTCTCAGACATTCTTTGCCCTGCACTTCTTGGCCATTTACTCCAACTATTCCCCTCTCTCTCCTAACAGTCTCTTCACCTTAGTTTCATTCCACACCTTCCCCACCTATTCTATGTTCCACTTTCCTGACATCCTCAGCTCCTTCTCTTCTCTTTTCTTTCTATTTAGCTGTTCCCCATCTTACCCAATCCAATCTACTCTGTCCAAAAAAGAGAGAGAGTGTAAATAACATGTTTGTCACCATCACAGTGTTGACTCTGCTTGCATATCCTCTTTCATGATCCTGCAACTGTCTTCTGTTTTCACAATAGTGTCTCATTGTTTGTGTCCTCCCATTTGTTTGTAAGCATCTCTCGCCTCTCATCTTTACTTAGACTGTCTTTCCTTCCATGTTTTTAATGCACCTAGCACTATAGGGTCCTGATGCATGACTGAGGCACTGAGGTCCTACAAGAACACAATGAATAACAAGAACATCTAACTAACCTGCAACTTTTTTTTTATTTTTCATTTTAAAAAATCCTACAAAAACAGCTGATACTTTGTATTGTTCTTGAAGAAGTGACATTAATAAAAAATAAAATATGTGATAATGTCATCGTTCACTTAGTTATAGTGCATATAACTCTCATCAGCTGGAAGTTGGCTTGACTGTACCAAGAGGTATTAATACAGACTTCAAAGTATCTGATGAAGTGGAATTTTCTTCCATGAAAGCTCATGAGATAAAGAAATGTTAGTCTTTAAGTGCCACAGGACTCCTTGCATGTTTTACAGAAAAAGAAAACTCCATTGAGGTGACACTTGGGAAAGATAATTCATTTAATTCCCCATCACACCTCAGAAGCAAAATCCATGCTGCTGCATGTCTGACATGATTTAGTACCTAACATGTTGCAAAGCTTTCTCATCAGCAACAGTCAGACTCAGAGAAGGAAAGGGATATGTCTTCTGAGTCCCAGAAAGCTATTTACTTCAGTAATAGTAGAGGAAATTTGTCCCTCAGTACAGGCAGAATCCCAGTTTGCCAACTATGAGAGGAAGTTGTCTGTTGTAATAACTATCAAAATTCTCAGCATCTGGCATTAAACAGGAAGTGGAGACAAAATCTAGAAAATAGAATAAGTATCTAAAACTAGGGGAAAAAAGCCTTTGACTGGGTTGAGCAGGTTCTTAAAAAAACACACACACACACACACACACACACACATTATGCCAGGAAATAAAATGATATAGGATAACAAAGCCAAAAGCATCAACGAGTCCAGATATAATGTACATTTTAGCAATCAGCCAGGTGCCCAAGCCACTGCCAATTATTGGGATGAATTATACTTATTCTTCTTGCTGTTTTTAGCCATTTTTGAGCTTCTGCAAAAAAAACTTAGCATAACCAAGAGAAACCAGCGGACTGGATGAAATCAATTTGTATCTGTTTTGTCTCTCTGAACACACTGGGGCAGATACCTGTGAGGAATAGGAAATCTAGATATGTCTTAGGGCTGCAACTTGGGGAAACTATTGCTAAACTTGTAACTGCTTGCTTAACAATATTTTTTTTATTAAAATGTGGCTAACTCGTGCTTTTACACAGTGATTGATTTATTTGGCCAGCTATGTAACATTCTTTAGATTGGCATTGTAGCTTTTGGAGTATAAGAGGGAGGTAGCAAGTCTGACTCAGACTGATAGCTTCATGGATATGCTGAAAGAATCTCCAGACAGAGAAAGAAGGACTGGCCATCTGGAAACTTGTGACTGATTCACTTGATGACTACCTCAGACTTATGGGTAACTATCAAGTTTTGAGGCATGCTACCACTTACTATATTTGTAGGCACCTATGAGAAATAAGTGGAGATGTCCCGTAAAAGTAATTCCAATGCAAAATGATGAAAACCTGTAAAATATAGTTTTAATTCATGAGCACTTGGTTTTGATTTATCAGTGCCAGCCAGGGAAAACAACAATAAGAAGTAATTTCTGTCTTGAAAGGGAGAAAGAAGCAAGGCCTGTCATAATCTCTTCTTCACTATGGCACATTAATAGAATCCGTATTAAGAATTACAGAAATTCATGGAGGATAGGTCCATCAATGGCTATTAACCAAGATAGTCAGTGGTGAAATCCCATCCTTCAGATCCTCTAAACCTCTGACTGACAGAAGCCTAGACTGGAGGACAGGGCTGGGTCACTTGTTAATTGCCCTGTTTTCTTCCATTTCCTCTGAAACATCTTGCATAGTTAATGTTGGAAGACACTATACTGGGATAATGGACATTGGTCTCACCCAGTATGTCCATTCTTATATTATTTTGTCTACTCAAGAAGAAAACCTCTGGACATTAAAGGCATATTGATATAGGGCAATATATATATTTTATGTCTTCCAGTCCAAACATTATCCTCTGATGCATGTACATAACTTGACCAAAATAATAAAGAATTTCAGCACCATATCAAGCTGCATAGTCAACTTCAGAAATATAACATGCCCCTATGTATTTCATCAAAGTATATAACAAATATTCACTCAGTTTCCCCTTTAAATGCACTAAAATGAGATGAAATGTTAATCCATTCACCATATTTATCTGGTAAATAGTCTCCTGATGGTCTCCAAAAATGAGTAAGGAAACTAATGAATGTCAGCAACTCTACCTTAGTAAGAGTGAACCTATAAATATCATACAAGTATTTTATTTCCCGGGTCGCATTAGCTCCTTTGCACACTCTCACCAACAAATTAGTCTAGAAAATCAAATCATTCTTGTTTAAATTCAAGCAGGTCAAAATCAAACTGAAATATGACAGAAAGATACATTTACTTGTGGCTAAGCCCCCAAAGAGTGCTATGTGACTTGAAAGACATGCTACTTTCTTCTTACAATGCAGGTCTACCGCCATAGTCTGCCAATGAATAAATATGACTAAGGGGCAAAGCCCATCACCAATTCACTGTGGCTCCCTACAGGTGCAGCGTTTTAAACACTATCAACTGCTTGTTTAGAGCCACAGAACACACAAATGCTGCCTCCTCCCCTTCTCTGGTTGGCTAAAACTCAAATAAAGGGCTTCCCTATAACTTTCTCTCTTACTGGTCCTTGTAATATTGAACATGTAACTTACTGTTGATTGGATGAGTGTATTGGAATACAGAGCTTTTCACCTCTAAACCACAAGTTCAGATACAGCTGATTTGGTAGTGACTGAAAATTATCACTATCAGACAGCTGTTTGGTCACCAATGTTAAATACACTGAGTAATCCAGATCCTGATGGACATGCGAAAAGATGATCTTAGCCCATTTTCTATTGGGCAGGATTCCCACCATAAAAATGACCAACATCATTCATTGCCACCTCTCTTATTGTACTCTTCAGAGAACAGAAACTTCAATCTCCAACACAGTAATCCAGCACTATTTATAAATATTAAATTCACTTGAAATAAACATTTTAAAATAAGGCCAATTTAGAGTCTCACTTTGAAATGAAAACATATCTTTTTCAATTTCTAAAGTCATGTCTATATTCTGTGCCATAACTACAGCAGCATAATCCTGCAGCATAGAAGCAGCCTATATCAACAGAAAAGGATTTTCTATCACTTTGAGAGCACGCCCTCACTAGGCATCAAGAATTTGGCCAACCACCCATTGACACCATAATGACCAAAGCAAAAAAGGGACAAGATTGCTTTTTTCAGACTGAACTGATACAAGGAACAGGGTTATATGCAGAGATGACAGGTTTGTTTTTTTTTTTCTTTCCACTCTCAAAAAGTGATACAAGAAGAGGAAAATACAACAGTCTTCACATTTCTTCTAGTAGCTTTACTCATAGTGGTTATTCACTAGAAAGTTGTTGTGACCCAGCAGAAAGAAGAAAGAGATTAGTCCCCTCTATTCGGCACTGATGAGGCCACATTTGGAGTACTGTACCCAGTTTTGGATCCCCATTACAGAAAAGATGTGGACAAATTGGAAAAAGTTCAGAGAAAGGCAACAAAAAATTATTAGAGAGCTGGAGCATATGACTTATGAGGAAAGGTTGAGGGAACTAGGCTTCCTTAGTCTGCAGAAGAGAAGAATGAGGGGAGATTTGATAGCAGCCTTTAACTACCTGAATGGGGTTCCAGGGAAGATGGAGCTAGGCTTTTCTCAATGGTAGTAGATGATAGCACTAGGAGCAATGGTCTCATCTTACAGTCAGGGAGGTCTAGATTGGATATTAGAAAAAAGAAAAAAAAACTTTTTTCACTGGGAGAGTGGGGAAGCACTGGAATGGGTTACCTAGAGAAGTGGTGGAATCTCAATCCTTTAAGGTTTTAAAGGTGTGGTTTGACAAAGTCCTAGCTGGAATGATTTATCTTAAGTTGATCCTGCTCAAGGGGAGGGGGGCATTTGGGCTAGATGACCTCCTGAGGTCCCTTCTAACCTCAGTATTCTATGTCCTATACTCTCCCTGCCACTGGTCACACCAACTGAACTTCAGTTACATACTTAAGTTAACAAAATAATTAAAAATCCATCCTTAGTATTTACTTATAAGTTATCAACTCTTGATCATGTTATTTTCAAACAACTCATTCAGAACTGTAATTTCAAAGTTAACATTCTTCAAAACTGTCGAGTACCACACTCCATTTCTGGTTATGTATAATTTATTCAGATGATTGCTTAACTCAAAATAAGTTCAACAATGTCATTTCAAAAGACTTTCCACCTTCAATATTTATTTATTTATTTATTTATTGGAGAAAAAAGAGATTAGGAATGCAATGATATGTACTTTTAAAAAAATTATCATTGTCTGGGTTTTATACAACTCATCATATTAAACTAACCACAATATATCATGGCTACCCTGCTCTCTGCTGGAGTCCAATTAGCTCCAAGCAAATCACCAGTGCGAGTAAAGTGACCAAGACCACGAATACTCAGTGTTAAAGCTCATGTGCCATCATTGTTTCACTATTATGCATTAGCTTATTTTTAAGGTTAACTGGGGCATGTTTTAACAGCTAATCCACAAGAGAAATTCTGAGTTTATTCTTGACCAATTAGTCTGAATGACTTGCAACAATGATGATTATCAGTTTTTCTTTTACTGCATTACATTACAGTCTTTAATAAAAATGCACTATCACTGTAACTGTTTATTTGTCAGAGTCACAAACTATCATTGTTTAATTAAATTCAGATTTCATATAAAATGCACCATTTTCAGTATCCCACATAATCAGTTTCCCAAAAAATTAGTTTATTGTTATTTAAACTTGAAGACTATACCATATACTGGAAATGTATGCTATTTTGTATATTTTTATAGAATTCTAAAAGGTTAGTGATCCATACACTAAATCGTACAAAAGCAATAAGGAAGACATCAGCACAATAACCCCTTTTCTTGTTACAAAAAAAAGAAAAAGAAAAAAAGCCCAACCTCTTTTAAAAAGTAACATTTGAAGCAAAATACAAATTCAAATGGAGACTATGTTAAATATTTTCAACAATTACAATTTTTGGAAAAACCATTAATATTTTAAGATCAAACACAGTCAAGTCTTTTTCCAGGTATATTGCACATAAAAAGCATTCCCGTCTGCTTCAGCGCTTTGCCTTTTTCATAGGCTTAAACCTGTCAAATTATTCCATTTGATTTCAGAGAATTCTCATATGGCAATCTATTTTATTTACTTTATCTTCAATAAAATGGTTCAGTGAGCATTAGCAACTATGAGACACAAGTTTCAATCAGTCGTCTGGCAAAGGCGTCAATCTATATTAGACCTACTGTGCTGTGAGTTGCAACTAGAAAGCAAGAGTGAGGGCAACAGAGAATGAGTGAGCAAGGCCTAATAAAGCAGCAATGAAGAGAAAGAATATTCTCCCTAGACACTACAATACACTGCTTATACAATACGGGTGCCTGGTTCAACATACCGGTAGCTTCTTAATAAAGCTGACAGCTAAAAAGGGGCTCTAGACTTTAACTTTATTTTACATGACAACTACAGTAATAGCCCTCTGTACTCAAGCAGGCAACATTTAAAAACCTGTACTGCAGTCAGTTAAAAATTATCAGTTTGTGTCACATACAGCAAGGAACTCCAAAAACATTTAAGAATTTAAGATATAGTCTATCTCTTGCATAACAGTTTTATACAATTACTGAGACAATAGCATTTTCCAACATGCCTTCTCTTACAAAGTTCTATGACATTTTAAATATAGATATTGTATTAGACATAAACCACAAAATAATCAGTGTGTTTGAGAAACAACTCATTTCTGATGATGTTATCATCAAGTACTAATACTAAAAATTGTAGGGCACCACTCTTAGATACCATGAAAATGTCTCCCAAAGCACAAACTTTGTAATAAGTGATGCAAGCTCATATTTGATATGGGCTGTAAAAAGCAGATTATTGTAATAGTGCACTTTGCAGCAAATCAGACCATTAAGAATGTACTTAGTGTTGAGCTGAATTGAAGAACAGGCCAGTTAAAATCCATATTTTGCTACTTTGTATAATCACAGCAAAAATTTACTACCTAGTAGTTCCAGGCCACAAATTTGCTTTTATAAATGTAAACTACTTTTGATTTCTTTAAAAAAAAAAGCTGCCTTCACTTTAAGATTCCATTAAAATGTGTCAATAAGTTCCTAAAATATCACTAATTTGAAACTGACTACAATTATCTTGCACATATCATTCAAAATGTGACAATAAGTTGGTCCCTCTTTTATCTAAAAAAAATGCTCTACTAAAAAGTAAGTACTTTTTTGGGGTTTTTTTTGTTTGTTTGTTTGTTTTTTTTTTTAGTTTCTATCTTTGCTTGATAGGGATTAGACTTTAGGTGCAGGCTAACAAATTATTTTTGGAAAAGAAAGTCCAACATTTTTTTTCTAGTAGTATTCTTTTCCTTCTTCCTTCTAATTATGTTGTTATGACAGCATTCACCTTCTGGCCAAGAACATGGAAAGCTTCCTCCAAGGATATAGTTAATGCCACTCTGTAACCCAGTGGCAGACTTGGTCATCTAATCCTCTGGGGGTCAAATGTCTCACACCTCTGTATGGCAGCTGATTGCCAACAATACAAGTCCCTGCTTAGCTTCCAAATGCAGGTTATTTTAAGAGAACCAAAAATGATGCTCTTTCACCCCTCTAACAAATATACTTTAGACACAGAGTAATTGGTATACAAACAGTCTAGAAATACAAAGAATATAAAATTGCACATCAGCTATATTGTTAAAATTATATAGTGTAATGAAAAAGCAAAGAGTTCTGTGGTACTTAAAGGCTAACAGATTTATTAATCACAGGAGCTTTCATAGGAGAAAATCCCACTTAGTCAGATGCTTTGAAGATGGGGGAATGTACAGAAGGGGAAGAAAATAAAGGTAAGGGAGTGTCAGACCATATGAGATCAGGTCATATGGTAACAGCAAATTAGACCAGTGCCACAGGACTCCTTGCTTTTTTGGCTGGACTAGACTAACATGGCTGGCCCCTTGAAACTTGACATAGTGTAATGAGTACTATAGCTAAAATACAGTGCAATGCAACAGGATATACCCCAATTCAGAAGGTTTCTTAAGGCTTTTGTTTTTGTTTTCAAAGCATCTTTTAATGCAGAAGATAATATAGTAGATGCAGCTGGACACCAATGGCTCCTCCCATTAAAACCAAAAGAAATACTCACAAAAGTCATGGTGTATTTAGGCAAGCTGGATCCATTCCCAAGTCAGAGATGGTGAACTGCAAGTACCTACTGCCATAACAATATATGCATCCAAGGAAGCCATTAAATAGAGCTTTTACCCAGAGAAAGGATATTACAACTCTAAATAGAGAGGCTATTAAAGGGGAGAAAAGCATTTTCAAAAGCAAAGGTTCTTTCTTGCTTGGTTTTCAATTACAGCACAACCTGGCATTAGAAAGAAAGCAAGCAAGCAAGCAAGCAAGCAAGAAAACCATGCTCTGAGGTGCCTTAAAAAACAAACAGAAAGGCATGGAACACATCCCAAGGAGCTTACAATCAAAGTTCTGGGGTGAGCCAGTACATTTGGGTTAACAAAGAGAAATGGCAGGATGAGGAAGAAGGGTTACAAGAATACGTTGATTATTCACTTTAAGCACATGTACATCTTGGTAAGTCAATTAACCTTTTTTGTAATAAATAAATAAAATTAGTGTTGTTTCAATTCCAAGAAGAATTGTGTAAAAAAGAAGCCTAAAGGAAGGAGCTGAATGAAGTGACATGTTTCATCAGAAGAGGAAAAGAATTCCATACATGACAAAGGCTGTGTAATAAAAGACAAACAGATCATTCCTCATTCAAACTCAGATTCTCATGCACACCAGTGTTAGCTATTTTAATGTTCAACACTGTGCAATGCAGTCACAAACATTTTTGTGAAAAGGCAGGCTGGCACTTGAAAACTGAATTTCAACTATAATAGTTCTAAAAAAATTAGTACTGTATGTTCCTTTGGGATGAAGAAAAATAATTGTTTAGTCACTCTCTTTTTTAAATCCAGTCTAAAAACTGAAAACATTTTTCCCATTTTTGTCAAACATTTCCAACCAGATATGCTGTTTTTCAGTTAACTAAGGCAGTTATTGCAAGTAAAACAAACAAGTATTATGTCCTTCTTATAGTCATCTAGTCTATCATACAAAGAACCTGTTCTCGCCCTTAGAGGGTACAAAAATATAAGTGATGTACAGAAAACAGAAGGTTACTTACCTGTAAGCGTCGTTCTTCAAGATGGGCTGCTCACGTATATTCCTATGTATGTCTGTGCATGCCGCAGCGCATGGATGCCTGGAAAACTTTTTGCCCTAGCCTGTCCCCATAGGGTCAGTGGCCAATGCCTCCTCTGACCTGCACACCTGCGCAGTATATAGGTGGGCCTGCCCCTGTCCCCCTTCATTCCCTTTTTTCCGCTAACTCTGAAAAGCGGGGACAGAGGGAGAGTACAGCACGTATGTGAGCAGTCCATCTTGAAGGATGACGCTTACAGGTAAGTAACTTCCATTCTTCTTCGAGTGCTGCTCACATCAATTCCTATGTAGGTGACTTATTTAGGATGGTGGGTGGAATCAAGGTTTCTCCACTCAGAGAATGGCTCTGCCCAGGGCATCATTGTCCTTGTTTGCCAGACAATTGCATAATGGGATGCAAAAGTACGTACTGACAACCAGGTTGCTGCTTTCCATATCTCATGGATCAGCGCCTGAGCGAGGAAGGCTGTGGAGGACGCTTGTGCTCTAGCCAAGTGTGCCTTGAATTTCTGTGGAAGGAGAATATTCGCTTTGTGGTTGCAGTCCTTGATGCAGTTCGTTATCCAGGATGAGATGCATCGGGCCGTTACTGCCTGGTCTTTCATATGCTCAGCAACTGCTACGAAAACCTGGGTCATTCTGTGGAAGGGTCTGGTTCACTTGATGTATGTTGCGAGAGCCCTTCTCATCAAGGGTGTGCCATTTCCTCTTGTTCTCTGTAACATGTGGGTCTGGAAAGAATGCTGGAAGGCAAATATCTTGCTTTATATGTAAGGGTGACACTACTTTAGGCAAGAAGGTTGGGTGGGGTCAGAGTTGTATGTTGTCTGAGAGGAATACTGTATATGGGGGTTCCAAGAAAAGGGCTCTTAGCTCTGAAAACCTTCTGGCCGACATGATAGCTACCAAGAAGGCCACTTTCCATGATAGAACTAGTAGAGTACATGAGTCTAGGGGTTCATATGGAGGTTTTGTGAGCCCCTCGAGTACTAGGTTTAGGTCCCATTGTTGGATCCGTTCCCAGGTTTGAGGGTAGAGACTCTCTAGGCCCTTGAAGAAACTTGTAGATGTGGGGTGAGAGAAGGGGGTCACCCCATCAAAGGCATTGTGTAGCACAGAGAATGCAAGTAGGTGTACCCTGAGAGAGAAAAATGTTAAGCCACTCTTCCTTTCATTCTAGAAGATAGTCCAAAATGGCCTGGATCAGGGCAGACGTCAGGACACCACTCTTTCCTGTGCCCACAGGGAGAACCATTTCCACTTAGCACTGTATGTGGCTCTCGTGGAAGGATTCCTACTCTCAGTCAGGACTTGCTGGACCCTCTCTGAGCACACTTGCTCATGTGGGTTTAGCCATGCAGCCTCCACACTATTAGGTGTAGTGACTCCAGGTCCAGATGTCACAGACGGCTGGAGTCCTGTGTGAGTAAGACCACTCTGAGCCAGATTGTTATGGGCGGGACTACCAAGAGATTGAGTAGGGTGCTGAGCCAAGGCTGGCATGGCCAAGCTGGGGCTATCAGGATCATATTTGCCCAATCCCTCTTGATCTTCAACATGATTCTGTGTATCATGGAGATAGGCAAAAGGTGTAGAGCAGCTGCCCTCCCCAGTCTCTCCCTGCCCCTGAGTGAAAAGAACAGGTTTCTTTTGCAGTTCACTTGTGTTGCAAAGAGATCTATGTGGGGGGTATCCCAAAGAGTTGGGTTGTTATTTTCAGGTGTAGGGACCACTTGTGCTGGGGGAAGAACTGTCTGTTGAGTTTGTCCTCTTGACAGTTGCTCACCCCTAGGAGGTGAGCGGCTACTGGGTAGAAGTCGAATTTCAGAGCCAGTTCCCATAGTGGAGACAGCTCCTCGCATAGTGCAGGCGAGTGGGCTCCCCACAGCAGTTGAGGCAGAACATAGCTGCCATGTTGTCCACTAGGACCTGCACTATTTTCCCCTTTATCTTGTCCAAGAAATCCCCACAGGCTAGTTATATCACCCTCAGTTCCTTTACATTTATATGGAGAAGTCTGTTCACTTGCCGCCATGTCCCTTGGGTGGAGAGACCACCCATGATTTGGGCTCCGCAGCCTAGGTCTGACGCATCTGTGATCAAGGTAATGGAGGGGTTTGGGGCTTTGAAGGGGAACTCTTTGCATGCAAAGTCTGGGTCCTGCCATGTTGCCAGGGAGTCTAATACCCTCCTCAGGATGGTGACCACTTGGTTAATGAGTGATGTTGGGGATGGAACACTGTTTCCAGCCCCTCCTGCAGGACCCTCATGAGGAGGCAAGCCATCTTTATCACACAGGTGGAAGCGGCCATGTGGCCTAGTAACTGAAAGCATTGCCTAGCAGTTGTGGTGGGAGCATGGTGCAGCTCTGAAATGATGGGAGACATGGACTGAAACCTGGATTGGAGTAGTGAGGTCTTTGCACTCAGTGAGTCCAGATGTGCTCCTATAAACTCTATTCTCCTTGTTGGAGTAAGTTTTGACTTTTCTGGGTTTATGTAGAGACCCAACCTGCTGCACTGTCTACGGACAGAGCTGACGCTGTGCCAGACCTGGTTCTTGGACCTTACTCTTATTAACCAGTCATCCAGGTATGGGAATATTTGTACTCGTTTCCTCAAATGGGTAACTATGCACTTCATGAAGAGACTTGGGGCCAGTGAGAGTCCAAAGGGGAGTGCCATGGAAGTGTCTTCCTCTCATCACAAAGTAAAGGAACTTTCTGTGCCTCTGTCTTATAGAGGCATGGAAATACACATCTTTTAAGTCAAGGGCCATTAACCTATCCCCTGGGTCTAGCAAGAGGATAACTTGAGATAGTGAGACAATTCAAAACTTTATTGTTCTTAGGAATTTGTTCAGAGCTCTTAAATCTAATCACCTGTCTTTGGGACCAGGAAGTATAATGAGTAAAATCCCCTCCCTTTTTCCCTTGTGGGACTCCTTCTATTGCACTCAGATCCAGGAGCTTTTGACATTCTAGCTCCAATAGCATCTCCTGGGACGGGTCCCTGTTTGGTAGTGAGGGGGCGGTTTCCCTTCGAGAGGCCGGGCCCTGAACTGGATAGTATAACCATGGGACACTGTGTCCAATATTCAGAGGTCCAAGCTTATCTCAGCCCACCAGTGTTGGAAGGGGCCAGACGGTTTCTGAATGGTGCAGGGGTGGGTTCTGGCAGTTGTGATGGCCTTTGGGTGGGAGATCAAAACCTTTGTCTCTGGGATGATGGACAGGTTTTATTGTCCTGTCAGGTGGACTGGTTCAAACCCTGAGGCTCTGACCCTCTTCCACACCTAATTCTGTCCCTGGCTCCATTCCCATAGAGGCAGTGGGATGATTGGAAGGTCCATTTATGAGGGCCCTGCTATCCCTGCTGCTGCTGGGGTCAAAAGGAACACCTGGCCATCTGGAGGCGTATGCATTCCCAAGGAGTGGAGTGTTGCACAGGTGTCCTTCATACCACGCAGTTTGCTGTTGGTCAACTCAGCGAACAGCAAGTGCTCTTGAAAGGAAGATCCCGTATGGACTGCTGCGTCTGAGGAGATAGTCCTGAACCTTGTAGCATGGTGATCGCCAGTGCTATCCCTCTACTGGCCATGTCCATAGCAACCCATGATGAAAGGAGTGCTGCATGTGCTGCTAGAAGTCCCTCTTCCACGAGTGTATTGTAGTCTACCACCTGATTGGAAGGAATGAGGTCCTGAAACCTTTTCACAGAGATCCACAAGTTAAAAATGTGCCAGCCCATGAGTGCCTGTTGGTTGCCGATGTGCAGCTGGAGGGCCGTGGTGGAATAAATCTTTCTTCAAAATAAAACCAGCTTTTTAGTGTCTTCATTCTTTGGGGTAGCAATGGGTTGACGTTGCCTCTCCCATTGGTTAACCACATCCACTACCAACAACCTGAGAACAGAGTGGTTAAAAAAGAAGCTGAATTTGTCCACACGGACATAGTACTTCCTCGCCATCCCCTCTGAAACCAGGGGAATCAATGACAGTGTCTGCTACTAGCCTCAGGCAATCTTTAGCACCCTGTCATGCGCTGGGACTGCCATCCTGGCTGGGGGGCAGTATGGCCCACATTGAAGAAGAGATTGAAGTCTTCCTGGACCATTTCAGTTGGCAGATCAAGGTCTGCAGGCATGCACTTCAGCAATTCTTGATGCGCCCTCAGGTCCTCTCTAAGCAAAAAGGACCTCTGGTAGGCTGCTTCATCAGGGGAAGACGACGACATTACCCTTGAGTCATTTTGACAGAGGACCGAAGGTCCCTCTCCTGGGTCCGAGTCCTTATCGGATGCCCCTATATGCCAGGCCCCTTGGGATGTGGCCAGTCTTGATGACGCAGGGGATGCCGGGTTCCTATGGGGGGAATCCCATATGTCCCACTCGGTCCACTGTGCCGATCAATCTTTAAAAGTTTACAGCACTGTGGCCTGCACTGGGGATGTTTTGCCCTGTGTGGGGGAACTGTTGGTTTCCCTGTGTTGGGTGGTGCATAGACAGCATCCCCTCTTGCACAGCGGTACCATGTGGAGAGTGGTGTGTTGGTGCAGATGGTGCCAAAACTTGTGCTCTGGAGTCTCTGCACCGAGATGACAATGAGAAGAGCTTCCTTTTGCATTTACCAGCCAGGCGTGCCAGGGCCAGTGTCACAGTTGGTTGTGTCGATGAGCAACAGTGCCAGTAATGGGTGTTGAAGTCCCTGGATGAAAGTGATCACAATCTGGTATAGTGCGATTTTTGTGATTGCACCAGGGAGTGTTCCTGGGATGAGGCCTCTGGAGAGAACCAAAGTTATGCCCCATTGGCGCCCAACTCAGAGGCTGAGGCCAAGGGGCTAGATGCCCTTCAGCTGTGTGGGGAGTCCCCGGATCAGAGAGAACTGGTGGGCCTGCAGCTGAGAGTGGCTGTGCCGAACTTCCCCAGAGGGTAGTCACAGGGATTGGGATGTCAAAGCCCGATCCTGAAGCAGACTACCCAGCTGCTGGTCTTGGTCCCAGAAAAGCTCCTGCTGTGTCGATGAACCCACCTGTGTCTGGGGCCTGTGCCAAGCCTTGCACAAGAGTCTTGGTTTCCCTTGCAATGCCATCAGTCTGGGGAGAGTAGGAGTCGGTAGCTGCAGGAGGGCTTTAGCTGTTTCGAAGGCTTCGGGCGTTGATGGGATTATCAGCATTTTAGGCCTCTGTGCTGGAGTCTATGAATCTGCCCCAAGCCCATGCCAGGGATCCTGACCTGTGCTGAGGTTAGAGCTTTTCCTTCAGGGGGCAAACACCTGATGCAGATCCTGATCCTTTGCGGTGCTGTTTAGGCTTCCTGGATGGAGACATGTGCCAAGGTGGAGGTGGTACCGACTGTACCCTCGGTGCCAGGGCAGCCTGTGCCAATGATGGTCTTCTTGGCACCAAGGTGGGACAGAAGGCCTCTTCCAGCGCCATGGAGCATAGGTGATTCTCATGTTCCTTCTGCATCTTCAGCTTAAATGATTGGCAAATTTGACACTTCACAGTTTTGTGGGCCTCTCTGAGGCATTTGGGGCATTTCTTACAGGGGATGCTGATTGAGAAAGCCTTTCTGCATTCAGCACAGGGTTTGAAACCATGCCTGGTTGAGTCTGCTGGGCCATGTGCTGCTGTCAGGACTCGAGGGAGAGATGGGATCTCCGGTGCAGTCTAAGATGGGAGGCAAGATAGAAATGAAGAGCGATTCCAGAGTTGGAAAGTGGAGAAAAGAAGAGTAGATGACAAACAAAAGGACAGGCACTTGCAAACCTGCAAGACCGGCAGTTCCAGGACCATTGCAACAGGCAGAAAGAAAGAACAGAAGGGGAGAGCAGGGTCAGAGCCACTCATACACCATGCAAGCGCGCAGGGCAGAAGGGGCATTGGCCACTGACCCTCTGGGGACAGGCTATGGCAAAAAGCTTTCCAGGCGTCCAGGTGCCACGGCGCACACACACCTACACAGGAATGGATATGAGCAGCACTCAAAAAAGTAACTTGCTTTCAAAATATACCATTATTTCCTTTTGAAAAACCATACTAGCCCCTTCCATATTACCACAAGAAAGAAAAAAAACTATTACTTGAAAAGCCCATTACATTTTGGTTTTCTTTACATAAAACAATTTTGTATAGATTATATTTAACTGCAAGTTTTGGGCAAAAACAGACTGACCTCTGTTGGAGAGGAACCAAAATAATAACTCCTTTCATCCATATGTGGTAGGACTGCCTTAAGGTCCAGAAATTTTGGAATTTAACAAAATTATATTGCCAAACTATTATAGGTACTGTACACCAGTCAGTATTATTGCTTTTCTGGCTTTACATGGTACAGAATGTGGTAAATCTCTAGAGGGGGGAGAGCGCCTTTTTTCCTTCTTTTTTTTGGCTGAAATTGTTGTTGGCTGACCAGAGCTGTAATTGCAGCATGCCAGTGTAACAAATATATTCCTACAGTTCTCCAGAATATGGGACATTAACTATGGAGAAATTGACTAATATGCTTTTCAGATTGACACGTGGTTGTTAAATATAGAGAATTTTCCATCATCACTTAGAAAGCAGGGCACCTGATCTGCTCTGGATACTAAACTTCTCTGTCCTGGACAACATACAAGGTAGTTTCAAATCCTTTTCCCTGGCCTCAGAAAAACTACCTGGCACATAGAACACTACTTTTAAATATGTAACATACTTATAATCCATATTTCTGTGCCATATATAGCCCAATATTATCACTATATTCACTATAAAGGGATGGACACAGTGTCCTGATCTACCTGACTATTAAAGCTGCTGTTAAAATACAGCAAGAAAAGCAAGGAGTTCTGTGGCACTTAAAGACTAACAAATTTCTTAGTCTTTAAGTGCCACAGGACTCCTTGCTTCCTTTATTGGGCTAGACTAACATGGGTGCCCCTTTGGAACTTATTAAAATACAGTTTCTTTTCTTGCACTATTTACATTGATTAGACTACCATATTTGCATAGTCCTGTATACTTCAGCTCAGTATTTTCTGACACTGAGCATTGCTTGCCTGAGTTAGCATTAGGAACAGACAGACAGAAAGGAATTTCTCCTTTCTACTTGCAAATCAGTGAAGAAAGGAAGAGTGGCAGCACTGGCCCATTTTAGCCATCACTATAGTGATGGCTATGTACCAACATGACTGATTAGCTGATCTTTAGAGCCCTAAACTGATGCAAATACATGGATCCGTATCCAACCTGCATCCACAAGAAATGGTCGTGGATATCCGTGCTGTATTCATGGATGCAGATACAACACGGATATCCGCAGATATCTGCGCATTTGCAGGGCTTTAGCCCTGTGCAGATAAAAATATGTGGATCCGTATCTGATCTGCATCCACAAGAAATGGTCTGCAGATAAAATGTATCTGTGTTGTATCCGTGGATGTGGGTATAATGCGGATATCCGGGGATTTGCAGGGCTCTACTGATCTTTATGAGAGTCAGACTGCAATACCAAAAGGAAAAGGGAAGGGCTATCATAGTGACATCACTTGCTGCTTTCCAGTTGGACAGGCGTCTGGGTTATTAAGACATGGTGTTCCATTGGCCACCTAGTCAAGTATAGCAGATTGACAGATCCAGGTGGTACCCGAAAGTCAACTATAGGAGAAATCCAACAAAGAAAACAACAGAATTCCACTAGTAATCACCTACAATCCCAAAGTCAGACTCTTATACCACATCATCAAGGATCTACAGCTTACTTTACAAGATGATCCCTCACTCTTTCAAGGCTTGGAAGACAGATTTCTCTGTGCTTACAGACAGTCCCACAACCTTAAGCGGATACTCAAGAGCAACTACAGATCTAACAGCAGAGCCATTAAAGCAGGCTGACGGCGCTGCAATGAACCACGCTGCCAACTTCATTCACATATCTGCGCAAAAGACACTATTACAGGATGTAATAAAACCAGCTGCTCCATCAAAGGCTCATTCACCTGCCCATCCACCATTGTGATTTATGCCATCATGTCCCAGAAATGCCTCTCTGCCTTACATATTGAACAGACAGGACTGTCTCTCTGCAAAAGAATAAATGGGCACAAATCTGAGATAAGAAATTACAACATTCAAAAAACAGTAGGTGAGCACTTCAGTCTTCCTGATCACCCCATTGACGATTTGATAATTGCTATACTCATAGAAATGAATAGCAACTCAAGGTTTCAAAGAGAAACTGAAGAATTGGAATTCATTTGCAAACTTATCTGTGTTTCTTCAGGGCTAAATAAGGACTTTGGCTTTTTTTCTCATTACAACAGGTGATTTTGACCTCACCTTTCTCTATATGCTGATTCCCAAGTGTTTGAATCTTAACAAGTGCTTTGATTTGCTCTTACAGTGTGACATGATCCCATGACTTACACTCCCCTGCATTTATTTTCTTCCCATTCTATAAGTTTTTCCATCTTTAAAGCATCTGACAAAGTGGTATTTTCTCTCACAACAGCTCATGCAATAAATAAATTTGCTAGTCTTTAAGTGCCATGGGACTCCTTGTTTTGCTAGTCACTGTAGTTACTGTATGACCAAGGCAGGGCTCCTGACTCTTCCCGCTCCCTGTGCTTCTGAAAATTTTCCTGGCACACTTGCTCTCTCTTTCATCAAAGCAGGATTTAGCATGTCTGTCTGAATCCCCATAGATCCAGAGACCCATGGGTGACTGCATGACAGTGAGGTAGAAGTGATGGGGGAAGTGTGGGGGGAACACTGATGCTGTGGATCCTGTTAGTGAGCGTATTTGTATCAGGCTCTTGACTATTACATTTGCTTCAGATTGTTTATGAATTTGTTGTCCATTTTTCAACCCTTCACTGTAATCATATTACCACAGTTTTCAGGTTTGCCAGACTGAGGATGGCCATTAGTACTTCCAAAGGAAACAATGAACAAACTAATTAGCACAGAGGAAGAAGTCCAAGAGCTCCCAAATCTAGTGAAATTGGGAACAAGAGAAGGACTCTCTGCAATGCCACTGGGGTATATAACAACTGGGCCTGGTTCCCATAATGGTACCATGGTATGGTGTGCTAGTGTGAGGCAGAGAGTCAATGGGAAGAGAGTTAGAGAAGGGCTTGTGAAAGGGCTCCTTTCTGTCAGGCATCACTTACACAAAAATGTGTGTGGTATCTATAAATAACTTTTTTGCCCAAGTAGGAAACTTACCTACAAGTCTCCCCTCGACTGTGTCTACAGTTATTTATATGCAATTAAAACAATGAATGTTTTAAAAGAATTCTTTGTGGCAGTTCCAGATACAGGTAATTCAGAATAAAATGGGAGGTTTCATAATCTCATCATTTGCTTATCAATTCCCTCTGAATGCTTTTCCAGGTTTACCTATCTTTGGGTACTTATCTGGCCACCATCACTATAGTACTGGAGTGCCTCGCAGTCTTTAATGTGTATATCTTTTCAAAAGTCCTGAGGCAGGAAAGTTCATGAGAAGTGAATTGAAGCACACAGAGACTAAGGCTACGTCTACACTACAGGGCTTTGTTAAGTTGACTTAATGAAGTCGACTTAAAGTCAATTTTATTAAGTGAATTTAGTGAGTCCACACTTCTCTTAAGTTGACTTAACAAAGTTGGTTAAGTCAGTTTAAGAAAGTAACCTAATAAAAAATGCATTTGCTTAAGTCCACTTTACTAAGTCAACTTAAGCAGCCACATGTTATTACATAGGGCTTCTTAAGTTGACTTAGATGGCCACATTGCATTACATCAATTTAATGCCAAAGTCAACTTAAAGAGTGTGAATTATTAAATTGACGTAAGAAAGCTCTTAAGTTGACTTAATAATTTCCAAATGTGGCCAGGGAGTAGCTTAAGTTGACTTAAGCCTCCTTATGTCGACTTAAGTCCCTAGTGTAGACATACTCTAAGAGACAGATTTTAAAGGTATTAAAGGCACCTGAAGACGTAGACGAGCCCTTCTGAAAAATCCCACTAGGTTCCCAGATACCTAATACCCTATGATAATCCCACTAGGTGCTTATTTGAATCTTTTAGGTCCCCCAAAATATCCTACAAGCCGTCGCTAAGTTATTTGCTCAAGAATTTCCAGGGAGTCTGTAACAGAACAGGGAACTGAATGTGGGTCTCTAAAACCCCAGGCGAGTGCCATATCTGCTAGATTATCCTTCCTCTCAGGCAGCTTGAGAGCACTAGTGCACGAGGAACAAAATCTCTCAATAACATCATGTGAACTCCTGGTCCTTGAGTTCAAGGAGTAGCGTCTGTTCACTAATGAGTATAGATCATACGCATTTCAACAAGGTGACGGCATCCAACCACAGGGATTCATTGTATTCATATCTTACAAATATTTTTAAATATATATTTTAGTATAAAAGAATTTTCTGACCAAAACTTTTAACTATCATTTTGCTAAAGCAGCTGATGTCATGACGCCATGCATTGCAACTCCTCCTCAATATCCAAGAGCATGCAACCAAACTACAAAATAAAAATAAATTTAATTCTCTTCAATTATGAATGTATCATTTTGTTGGGATTTAGTGCACTGATATATTCTTCATTTAAATCAAAACTAAACCAACTGTACAATTAAACAAGTGTTACTACACAAAGATTCATAGTAAATGCAGTGGGAAATCAAAGCATCGAGTATAAAATATTATATTGCACTTTGGCAAAAACATCAGAGAAGAATAATTTTCTTCTTCAGCTTCTTCCACAAAATCTATAGAAGGAATGTTCCAACATTTATAACCAAAATATTACTGCCAAAATTTCATTAGTGAGTCTTAATTTCTCTTAATTGCATTCAACTCTTCTTCAATCATCCAGAAAATTTCTGGAAGATTTACATTTTGGAACTGAGTTTTGTGGGAGAGGTTGAAAAATTAGGGAAAGGAAGAGAAATGAAATATGAAGGGAGCATGAAAGAGGGAAGCCATCCTTCCCTTACTCAGCCATACCTGTTGCTCTATGGTATAGTCTTTATACACCTAGTAATACACCTCTGTGAATAATACCAAAAAGCATGGAGTTAGCTGAACAGGGATTGGTGAACCAAGAATATTAATGTTAGGGAAAAAGAAAGGTACAAGCAATAGTATTTGTATACTTTTAGTGCTTGAACTGTACTCACCTCCTTTTTCAACGCTTAAAAAGATTTCCCCAATTTCAGCCTCGAACTGGAGTGATTTCTGAGATCAATTCCAGCATCACTGGCCTGATAAAAACAAAGAAAACTGTTTGTAACTACTTATTTATCTGTATAAGCAAAATGGACCATGATTTACTTTATCATATTGCATTGCTAGGTTCAAATTTCCATATGGTGATTAGTAAGAGGGTTGGTAGGAAAGTTATGGGTGTATTGTTTTCTTTCTTTCAGATGTTGTAATAATGCAGTATTGTATCAAAGCCTGTGCAAATTTAGTGAGACTATTCCCCTTCTCACACCAATGTACACACAAATTCCTGAGTCTAGTCAGTTGTGCGAAAGCAGTTTTAAAGAGTGTAACAAGCTCATTCTCTCCAGCTTATCTCATGCACCTTATCGTATACATGCAACTATATGGACGTTCAAGGCACATCAATAATCCAACCATCCACAAGGCAGAAAGTTCCTGCATCATGTCCCACCATTCTTGATTGTCATCTGTTCCCTTTAGCCTTGTGGTTATCCTTCCAGGTAAAAATAAGCTCTGTTCCCCTGAATTTTTTAAACCAATCCTTGTAATATGATGACTAAGCATTAAAGGGGGGGGTCAAGGGTCAAGATCCAGATCCAGCTGTAACTTGTGTCTAGAAGATGCAGCCTCTATGGATTAATTTTATTATTATTTATTGTAAAAAAAAAATCTTAGGAGCATACAGTCAACTCATATAGTCTGCTTAGTCACAGAGAATAAAAGTAGTTTTCAAAATTTCACTCTTATAAAAAATTGTTGACGAATTCTTTCCAATACTCTACATTTAGAATCTGAAATTACTGCATGAAGTAGAGACCATTGGTATGCCTTATTTCCTCACTCAAAGTCTACAGTTTGTGGAGGCAGCAGATATTTAAAGTCTGGTGGCACTTTTAAAAATTAACAAGTTTATTTATCACAAGCTTTCATGGGAGAGAATCCCACTGCATCAGATCCTTGAAGACAAAGTGGGATTCTCTGCCACAAAACCTCATGCAATAAATAAATTTCTTGGTCTTTAAAAGTGCCACCAGACTCCTTGTTTGTTTTGCTGGACTAGACAAATACAGCCACCCCTTTGGAATCAGATATTAAGAGGATGCCACTGGAGCCAACCTGCCAAGTGATGGCAGGCTGCTGGTGAACTGCTATGCCTCATGATCTCATCTGAAGGAATGTTTAGCACCAACCTATCTTTTCTTGCCCTCCTGTCTCCTGAAATCACAGACAGCAAAGTCACTGGGGATGGTTGTTCATGCTTCAATCTTTTCTCCAAAACAGATGGACTGCTGTAGTAAAGCTACTGGAGATTTCCTTCCACCTTCTGGGGACTGCAAACCACCTCTGTCCCCAAAATACCTTGATCAATCCTGATTAGCTTAGCTTTGTTCTGCTATATTTCAAGTATCATTACAAGTCTTTCTGCCAGGAAATTAAATCAAAATTATAGTAAGAACTCATTTAGTACTTTTGACAAAAGTAGGGGCATTGATTTAATGCCAAATTGGTGGAAGGTCACTTTTGGTAATTATATCTTCCTCGTCTATACTCTGCCAGCACTATCTACAGAACACATAACTCTTCCACACTTCTTTCCCTAGACTGTTATATAGCTCATGTGTTAAAACAACACACCATGTCCTCCCAGGAAATTCAGTGAATTTCAGTGGAGTATGAAATAGTTCCTGCACCCTAGTGGAGCTCTCCTATTATTATTGTTAATAACAGTCAAAGTACCTTCCCAGTTTTCAGTTGCATATAACTTTCTGACGATTCAGGAGATATTCAGGAACTCAATAAAAATGACATTTTCACTCATAATGTAATGCAAAAATTGCCAAAAAAAATATAAAGTGATATGTTCTCTTCAGTGTACAGGATGCTTCTTTAATGACACCTTTTTGGTTACATCATTCAAGAACAAGAGCTTTTTGATGGCAAAGAGCCAAAGAGTTCTGATTACAGCATTTACATGTTTTATTTGCAAAGCAACAGAGCTTTGCAAAGAAAAGAAAAGAAGACGACCCACTTTTGAAATGGATTTCGGAAATTCCGCACAAAAACTACGAGTGACACAGAAATTCCCTCTGAAGTCAGATATATGAAAGCTACTCTGTGCACACAACCTTAACTGTACTCTCTTTTGTATACACAGTAGATTAGTGAAAACTAATTAAAACTCTATTATCTTGTATCTTATCCGATCTTGTATCTTATCCAAGAAACAGTACATGACCATTTAATTAAAGGTTGTATCATGCATACAGAAGTGGAAAAAGTTGAAGATGGATACACAACTTTACCCCAATATTGAAGATGACACAACCTCATAGTAACTGATAATCAGCGTCCTGATTAATAAACTTTTAACTAATGTTAGAAGGTGCTTCTTTACTTTAGTTTGCAAAGATCTGTATTTTTAAACTGAACGCACAGCAATGCCAAAATAGGAAGTAATCCTTAGACACAGAATATAAATAGCTTTACTGTGAGCTTTACATTTTTGTTGTGTTATTACAAAGAAAATTCACATAAGAAAAGATTCATTCATACAAAATAAACAACAAAGATAACTAGACTTTGAATGTTTAAGATTTCTTCATACAACAAAAAGGAACACATCTTTTTTAGTATATGTCTTTATTATTGATGCTACTGGTCTGCCAGAGAGACAGGGAAAGGATGTGTATTTCTGAGGGAAAAAAATAAGCGGTAGAAGGGCCTTGGTTTGTAGAGCTGTTTATATTATTTCTTCTCAGGGAAGGAATATTTTATCCATATCTATATCTATATTTGAGGAATGAAGGATTGTCCTAAAGTCTTTCAACGGGTGCACTCATTGTCTTTTCATTGAAAAGATTAGTCTCATCAAATGGTAAGTAAGCAACAGTATTTTGAATCTACCTGGGAAATTCCAAGGAGTGCAGCCACAATTCCTGTCACAGCACGATGGCTCTTGCCGTGGAGCTTGAGACCAAATCAATTGCATCAACTGCATCATGTAAAGAAGTTCTATCACTCATCTGTCCTGTGCAATAAGGGTTTGAAATGGAGACTAGTCCTCCTGAGGCAACTAGTTGCTAAAGTTCAGGAATTCAGGGTTATTCAGGAAATCATATGTGGAGAGAAGGTCCTGATAGTTTGAGTTCCTAAACTGAAGGCTTATAGATGTAAAGACATTCCTTTTAATAAGGTTGAAGCATTTGGCCTTCTTATCAGTGAGGGTGGCCCTTGGGTCTCATTGTACAGATCTTTCTGTAGCTCCCTGAAACTTCAAGATGTTAACGATGGGACAATGAGAGTGAACAAGAATTCTGCTCACTTAGCTAGAACAAAAATATCACTTCTCTGCCCCAGAGTTAGGGGTAGAGGTAGCTGGCTTGTTCCACACAGTCCATGCTGGTTCTATTATAGCAATGTTTACCAGGAATGCAACTCAGCTATATCCTATTTGCTACAAGCTATCCAGGATTTTATACTGATGATCCCAGACCTCCATGAAAGAAATCTCAAGCTCCTTCGCTATAGTACTGACAATAAAATGAGTATGCAACCACATAGTTCCAAATTCCTCATGTCTCAGTGTTGCCCCACAGTCAGTGTTGATGTTGATGTGAAGGCAGATACTGAAAGAGCCTAGTCCATGAGAAGTAGGAGGGGTAAAGTGCTTATGGCTTGAGCCTGAAGACTCTCCTGACTTGCCTGAGGCCATAGAGGAATATCAATTATTAAATGGTCAAGTAATGGTTTGACATTTATGTTTGAGAGAGTGTCTCTTCTTGTCATGAGAGGACCTAGCCAAGGAGTCCTTCCCTTTGCCCATCTTCTCTCTGAAGTCAGAAAGAAGACTGAGGTGACAGCAGAGGCATTATGTACCAACTGTGGCTGATATAAAAGGTATGTCCCTCCTAGGCCTGACAGAACTACCTGATCCAGGAAGTATTTCTAAATCTGAAGTTCTGGGACCTGCCACATCGGCTGGGGAAAGAACAGCATACACTGCACTTGACAGAGAAATAGATTATCTAAGCCTGTAGAGGCAGTACTGATGATCATTGCTGACTGAGAAGGAGTAAGTAGGAAACACTTTTTGAAACCTGGTATCCTGGGCAATTTAAGTCCTACAATACGAGACTCAGAATGCTCCCCAAGGTGGGGATTCTAACATGAACTAACTGGGGAACTATAAAATACTGAAAGTAAAACAGGATATCAGGAATTTCTAGATGGAAATGATAGAATTATCAATAACAATACAGAAAAGACAGAAGTATTTAATAAATATTTCTGTTCTGTATTGAGGGAAAAAACAGATGATGTAGTCACATCATATACTGATAACATTATTTGCATTCCACTAGCATCTCAGGAGGTGTTAAACAGGAGCCACTGAAGACAGAAACCTTTAAATCAGCAGTGTCAGATAACTTGCATCCAAGAGTTTTAAGAGAGATGGCTGGGGAGCTCCTTGGTCCATTAATGCTGACTTTCAATAAGTCTTAGAACACTGGAGAAGTTCCAGAAGATTAGAAGAAAACTAACGTGACAAAATTAAAGAGGGAAAATGGAATTATACAGGTAATTGTGGCCCATCAGCTTGACATTGATCCTAGGCAAGATAATGGAGTGCGTGATATGGGACTTGATCAAAAAAAACGTAAAGAGGGCAATATAAGAGTGCATGGTTTATGGAAAACACCCAGAGAAATTATTTTTTTAAACAAGATTACAAATTTGGTTGATAAAGATAAAGTGTTGATATAAGGCATCTGACACGGTATTGTAAGGCACTTGACTTGGTACTCCACAACATTTTAATTGAAAACCTGAACTATACATAAATAATTTACATAGCACATATTAAATTTATTAAAGATTAATTACTGACTGGCCTCAAAGTGTAATTGATAACTATTTCTAATGGGTTCCTGCAGGGATTTGTTCTTGGCCTTTATTATTTAACAATTTTGCCAATGACTCTGCAAGAAAACATAAAATCATCACTGAAGGAGTTTGCAGGTGACAAAACATTGGGGTAGTGGTAAATAATGAATACACCAGATCACTGGAGAACAATCTGGATCACTTAGAAAACCAGGTAATAGCAAATAATATTCCTTTTAATGTAGCTAAATGTAACTGTATACATCCAACAACAAAGAATATAATCCACACTTACATGATGGAATGCGCTATCCTGGTAAGCAGTGACTCTGAAAAAGATTTAAAGGGGCAGCCATGTTAGTCTAGTTCAGTAAAACCAACAAGGGGTCCACCTAAAGACCACCAAACACATTTATAATATATTTATTGTACAAGCTTTCGTGGGAGAAAATGCCACTTCTTCAAAGCGTCTGATGAAGTGGGATTTTCTCTCACAAAAGCTCATGCAATAAATATATTTGTTAGTTTTTAAGTGCGGGAGGACTCCTTGTTTGTTTTATCGAAAAAGATTGGGGGGGGGGTCACAACAGGTAACCAGCGGAACATGTGCTACTAGTGTGATCTTTTGGCCAAAAGTGTTATTGCGATCCTCGGATGTATGAACTAGTGAATATCAAGGGGAAGTAGAGAGATTATTTTCTTTCTGTATCTGGCACTGGTGTGACTTGTGCTGGATTACTGTGTCCGTCCCAGTTCTGGTGTCCACTATTCAAGAAGGATGTTGACAAATTGAAGAGTGTTCAGAGAAGAGCCTCAAGAATGCTTAGAAGATTAGAAAGCATGTCTTATAGCTATTTTTCATAATAAACAGAATGTTAAGGTATTGATTTTCAGTTCTTAAGTACCTCTACGATAGGGGGAGAGAGAAGGAAAGAGAAAACACAGTGCATATATATGATGGTGCAAATGAGATTAAAAGCTACGTTTTCAAATAAAAAGTCAGCAAAGGACCATACACTGTGATATAAAGATTCGATTCAATAACAATGAAAAGGCATTTTGAGGTACCATCGCACCAAAATGAGCCCTGTCATACATTTTTCATAAGCTACCCTTTGCTCCCCTGCAATGCAAGCACCCAGCCCAATATGCATACATTTGTACATCAAGGAAGAAAACAGTCCAACTTTGTTAATGTACTAGTCCCTTGGGTGAGGATACCTTGTTGTGTCTGTTTGACACAGTGAAGACCTGAGTTGAGATCACAACAGATAAGATAAATATAGATGTAATTTTGTGCATATTTAGATTAAGATTTATCATCTGTAATCTATTTACATGGTCAAGAAATTCATTCTCTTCTTTCGTAAAAAGAGCCCTAAGGCTAACTGCAATCGCAGAGACTTCCAGTATTGTCACACTAGCAGCCAGGGCCATCCTTAAGGGGGGGCAGGAGGAGCAACCGCCCTAGGCTACGTGCTTTGGGGGGCCTCACACTTTTGGGGGATCCCACGCAGCTGGCTGGAATAAGGAAGCAGGGAGCTTTTTCAAGCTGTGGGACTAGGGAGCAGCTCGGGCTGGTCAGGGAAGGGAGAAGGGAATTCAGACAGGCAGCGTTTGTTTACAGTAAATCTTAAGTAGCCACCTTCCCACAACTGCTCCCAGAGGGGAGAGAAAGGGCAAGTGTTGAGATAAAACTTATGGAGCCAGCCTCAGTCAAGCAAACGGGGACAAAGTCAGGAGAATGTCACATCCCCAACCTTTACAAATCAGGACCTTCTCTTTGAATTTACATCAGCATCTCCAGAAAGAGTTCCCAGATATTAAAGAACTTTTTTCCTTCTACATTTAACAAGAGTTTTCAGTCTTCAGGGATGTCTTTTTGAGCAAACTTCTCTGTGCAGATAATGATCCATTATACCTGAGAGAGATGACCCCAGGCTAGCGATCATATGGAAACACTGGGTTTTTAGGGTTAATGTCCATCAATCAACACATTAAAGAAGTTTTTTGTCCTTCCTTCTGAACTGTAAATAAGCCCCATTTGTCATTGATTGCAGTCAGACCACCAGTCCCAAAGCATGGCAAAGAGGAGAGCAGCTGTGGCCGTGTGGGTCTAGTTTAGCAAAACAAACAAGGAATCCTGTGGCACTTTTAAAAGCTAACAAATAAATAAATTTGTTAGTCTTAAAGTGCCACAAGACTCCTTGATTGTTTTACAACAGGGTATCTGAGAGGAGGCCAAAGGTCCCTTGTTTCTTCCTCTCATCCTCAAACAGTACCCGAGTTTCATTACTTAGATCACCTGCAAAGCAATGAGGAATGTATGAATACATATATCAAAATAAGACGGGAAAGGAGAGTCAGGCAGCATAAAGGAAATAACATACATTAGACAATTGGAATCCAGTGCTTTAAGGTGAGAGAGGACCTGAATTTATTTCTTGATATCTTCCAAAAATAGCTCCCCTCTCTCTGAATTTTCAATTTAACAAAAACTTGATCTAAGAAAAATTATTAAACTTGTAAAATTGTGTGCCCATCTTGAACAGAAAACCAAAAACACAAAGAAGGGTACCTCCTGATGCTCCTGTCCACTTGGCTGTGAGGTTGATGAAATATCACCATGACACATTCAGTATTGCCTACCCTAAACATCAAAAATAGTTACAAGTCTGGCTTAAATATATCATTAAAACTCACTTAAAAATAAAGAGATGTTTAAAGAAATAATAAATGGGGGGAGCTATTTTCTTTGACTTCTGGGTTTTCAGCCTTTAGGATAAAGTCAGGTCATGTTTTTCTGCTTCTCTCTGCAACTTTTTAGCTAGACATTTATGATTTTATTGAAGAAAAATTATGACACTGCCCAGTGTTCCCTCTAAGTTGATGATGCAGCTGAACAAGTTATGGGTACACTTGGCGAGCCAGAGGGCAGCAGGAAAGAAGCCTGTTGGGGCCTGGAGAACCAGTGGGGAACTTGCTCAGCTGCATCATCAGCTTAGAGCAGTGGTTCCCAACGTTTTTCAGGTTGGGGACCCCTTTGTAACAAAAAAAAAAAAAAAATCTTTGCAGACCCCCCAGCTGATTATGTAATCTGGCCTGCACGGGCAGACTCTGGCACGCACCAGTGGGACAGCTGGTGAGCAGTCCTGCCACCACCATTGCCCACACCACTGGGGAGCTGAGCCGTGGCAGCTGAGGTCCCCTGCTCTTGCCCCTGCTGGGGAGCTGCTGTGGCTCCATCCCCCTGCCCAGGATACAGCCACAGACGAGGACAGGCAGTCCCGGCAGGGAGCATCAGGGCTGTAGCTGGATTCCGGCTCTGGGTAGGGAGAGGCTCTGCAGACCCCCTGCAAAGTGTCTGCAGACCTCTGGGGGTCCCAGGACCACAGGCTGGGAACCACTGGCTTAGAGGGAACATTGCGCTGCAAATTTTAAAATGGGGGGGGGCGCGCACAAACTGATTTGCCCTGGGCCCCGCTCCCCCCTAGGGATGGCCCTGCTAGCAGCTATGTGCTGAGAAACCTAAATTTGATGCAGAAGCATTATAAGACTATTTAATAAAAATAATACTGCATAAATCCAGTTCTACAGGTTTTCAGCACAAATTACTTGCAACACCAAAATCAATTATTTTACAAAACACATTGGCACCATATATAAATAGGTTATTGCACAATCTTTTACAAAGAAAAACCTGAAGTAATTAATTCTTTTCAGAGTACATGAATAAAATCAGTTATATTATTTCCATTTCGCTCTCATAACCGACTGTACTACACCTACTTTTCCCTTAGTTGGATTCAATGAGACTAAGCTTGAATGTTGCCCTTAGAATAAGAACCCTGTACAACTATCATTATTTGTATCGTAGCAGTGCCTAAGAGCCCCAGTCATGGACCAGAACCCGATTGTGCTATGTGCTGTACAAACACAAAACAAGCAGATGGCAGACACTTCATAACGCAGATATGTCTGCTGCCCTTCCAAATGGACTGTATCCAAGTTCCAACAATCACCTATATCATTCTGAGGAGGAACTATCTTATAAAATAAATCAAGACTTGCACACCATTTGACACTGTCCAATATGTAGACTGGTTCATTTTGATTCTAGGGTAAATATAAAGGTGAGTGACTTCCTTAGGTTTTAATCATAAACTTTTGAACAATCCCATATTACATGGAGCAATGATCTCTTCACACCTCTACCCTTCCCAACAAAAATCCTAACAATGTAGCTTCCACAATAAAAGCAAAAACAGTCGGATAAGACTTTGGTTTTCAAAAAAAAAAAAAAAAAACAACAAAAAATACTTATTCATAAAGAAACATTTGGCAAGAAAGAATTTAACCTATTTAATAGATAAAAAGAAATAACTTCTGAACAAACTGAGGGGCACAAGTTAATCTAGCCATTTATGCAAATATTCATTTCTGCATTAACTTGCATAATAAATGAGTAAAGCAATTCCCATAGCAACCTCCTTCATCATAAGATGAACATGCTATCCATAAAATACAGACCATCTTCCATAAGAAATACACAAATCAAAATATAATGTGAATGTGTGTAGCTTTTACAGTTTAAAAGCCATAAATTTTCCAAGACACAGACATTTTCCAATTTCTTATGCTCATTTTGTGACTTTTTTCTATCAATCAATCACATTTTTTTGAATAAAATGGCCTTCATGAAAACACTGCAGGGCACTGTACAAATTCAGTATAAAAATAAATACTGTAAAATATTAATAGGCTAAGCTACATATTTTTGCTTTTCAAATATTAACATATATTTGAAAAAGAGGGATGACTGAACAATATATGATGAAAACACACTAGCAGGTAGAAGTTTCATCAGAAAAAGTAAGACAGCAATAGTTCTCTGCAATATCAGTTGGTTTGCTTATTGCAGAGTACCTAAATTGTGACTTCTTAAAAATTAATGAATAATATCCCATGACAGGTCCATCCAGAAACACGGGCCTCATCCAATTACCACAGAAGTGGAGACTTCACATTGACTTCAGTGGTCACTGGACGGGGACGCCTTTTGCATAGTTATTTAACACATGGGGAAAATGAATGTTTTCCCACCACCCATACTCAATTTCTTTGTTTGCCTGAAGCATCTGAATGCCTGTTTAAGCTCTCATCCATAGCCTACAATGCATTATGAAGAACAGGAATTCCACCCTACCTCCCACCCCGAAAAAAGGAGGTATATCAAATGCACATAGACTCACATATAAGTTCCACAGGAAATTCACCATGTAATATCTATTTTTAATGAATGAATCTTTTAATTTCCAGATCTCAGTATGCCATAAACAAAGGTTGCTCCTTATAGGAGACTTTACAAGATTTTTTTTTTTTTTGATCACTGCAACCAAAATGTTCATGTCTCTATGGTAACATGATGATATCTTTGTTTAAGCTTTTTTTTTTTTTTTTTTTTTTTTGGCTGAACAGTCAAATCTCCGTGCTCACTGAAATTCTCAATAACATTTTGCATTCACTGGCATGGCACTTAATGATGATGGCACAGCTAAAAAAACCAGCTGTCTCCCCACCCCAGCCTCTCAACCAACTACCAATTGCTTTTGCAGATGGTTATACCTTTTCCCCCAAAGACAAACCAATAAGAGAAACAAATTCCATCAGTGTTCTTTATGTAAAATATTTTCTGAGCCCAACAATAAATACCATATGCTAAATATCACTAGAAATTATTTATTTATTAGTTGTACAGCCTCAACAGAATGCTAGGTATTTCACTGATATCCTATAAAATACTTCCACCTAATATGTGGTAAAAACACTGCAAAATATCAGACAACTTTTGAACTCAAAAAACATTCTGTTTTTAAAGTTATTTAATGCTGTAAATCTGTTTCTGATCCAAACTTACCAAAGCAAGTTTCAAAGACCTTTAGTATATTAATAATTACTATACAAGAGCATAATATACTTATAAATAAACAATTTAAAAAGAGTCAAGACATTACAAAAGGTGATTAATTCTATCTCAAAACTTAAAGTATTCCCTGAAATCCTCAATAACTCCTCCTCATACAGGGGAAAAAAACAGAAAAAAAAAACTGTCACAATGCTGGAACTGTCTCTAAAAGGGATTACACTACAGTAAATTGACTTTGTACCACAATGTCAAACCATCATACATGGATGGAGTGAGAAAGTTACATAAGGAAACAAATCTCTGTTTCCAGTTTTCAAAGGGTTATTATTAAGACTAGGAAAGTTTGCTGATTAAAAATAAGAGAAAGCTGAGCATATGGAATGTAATGGAGTGAGTGTGTAAAGGACAAAAAGAAAAGGAGAAAAAAGTAAACACTGGATGCTAGCATTTAGACAGGTGTCACCAGCAAGCAGGGTGAAAAGAAAAATGAAGAGATATAGGTGAGTTACATTCAGTGACAGTGGGAATAATGGAATCAGGGAGGAAGAATGAAGTAATGGAAACCAAAAATTTCAGGAGGGAAGGAAGAGAAATAAATGTTGGAGGGAAAAGAGGAATAAATGAGAGTTGGGAGAAAATGGAGAGGGAAAGAGAGAAAAAAAGGTAAAGAAGGGAAAGCAGCAAAGTGTTGTTGATAAAACAAAGAAGATTGAAGTTATGCTCATGTCACTGGGATGCTGAAATTATGAATCATTTATTTAAATCCAGCTCCCATTGCCCTGATCTCTGCTGCAACAAGGACCTGGGTGTGGAGGAGTGTTCTGCCAGCAATTCCAGGCACAGGCCACATAAAACAGCGGTTGCATGCAGTGCATAAGAGTTTTATCGAACTCCAAGCTCCTGCTCTCCCTGATGTAAAGCTAGCCACGGTCTTCAGTGAAATACAAAACAGTTATGTTGTGAACTGTTGTCATCCTTATCTTAAAAGCCATCAGCTATTGCATAAAGGGCAACTAGAGAGATATTAACAGAGTTTCTATCAAATTATATTAAGGGTGAGATTTTCAAGATAGCTCAGCATTGGTCTAGCGCTGCTCCCAATGGAAACAGAGTTAACTGAACTCAAAACATTTTGAAAAATCCTATGCTAATGGGTTTTAGGGAGCACTTTGCAGGATCCAAAGTCAGGATTTTTGCAGTCTAACCAAATTTGCCAATATCTCATACACCTTTCAGTGGAAAGTACCAATAAAAACTAATACATACTTATTTATGACTGAGGTAAAGAGTTGTGTTAACTCTCATGGCTATAATGAGATCATTTTCCTGATTCAAGAAAGCAAGGTTTAGACATTAAATTCTAATATTCAAAATATTCTGTAAGATACAAAGAAATTATTAAAAACAAAAGCAGGCATTAAATTGCATGGAAATTTTGCCCTTGAATAACCCCAAGCATGCATACTCTCACAGCTCTCCAAGAACAAAACAGATTCAGCCACATCTAGCAGATTTAGCACTTTATTTTTCCAGGGGTCTTCACTAATAAGGAATTATAGTGACAATTAAATTTATACAGATAAACCCCCTGAAGCTCGGGTGCTTATCTCAATCTTGTACAAAATTCTGAGTTCTTCTTTCTACCCCTTATCCTCTCCCACCAGACTCCATAACTGACATATTTATTCTTCCTCTCAGTTATCTCATACATACATTGTACCTGATGTCACTTCCTGTTCCTCCCAATCACAGCGCAGATATCCACATTTTATTTATAGATAAAAGTCTATCTGTCACATTCCAACTTTGCTGATCAAAGAGTTATTGACTTTCTGGGGCAAATTAAAAAAGGTTTAATTTTTAATGTGTTCTCTGCCAAAATCCACTCATTGACCAAAACAATTATGACAAATGTAATTTTTCCTCCTTTGAAAGACTAAAATTAAATTATTAAAGTGTAAAGTAGATTTTATTCTGTAATAAAGTTGCTATCAAATACCTCCCTCAGTCTTCTCTTCTGCAGGCTAAATAAGCTTACTTCCTTCAGTCTCTCCTTGTAAGTCATGTGCCTTGTCCCCTAATCATTTCCTTTGCCCTCTGCTGGACTCTTTCCAATTTGTCCACATCTTTTTTCTAGTGGGGAGCCCAAAATTGCCCATAGTATTCCAGATGCACCCTCACTGGTGCTGAATAAAGGGGAATAATCACATCCCTCGATCTGCTGGCAATGCTCCTACTGATACAATCCTGGGGCCTGTTTTGTTTAAGAACTTCATTAATGATCTGGATCAGTGGTTCTCAACCTTTTGCACGCCATGACATGCTTGGTGGCATATCATTACCCTACAGGACACACCAGCCTACACCCCACAGGCCAAATCTACTCATCTTCCTGGCTACTGTGACATACTTACTGCTGTGTGCCAACACCGGTAAGTGTCCTGACGCTGTGATTGAGAACCGCTGATTTGGATGATGGGATAGACTGCATGCTCAGTAAGTTTGTGGATGACGCCAAGCTGGGGGGAATGGTAGATATGCTGGAGGGTAGGGATCAGATTCAGGGAGACCTAGACAAATTGAAGCATTGGATCAAAAGAAATCTCATGAGGTTCAACAAGGAGAAGTGCAAAGTCTTGCACTTAGGGTGGAAAATCCCATGTACTGCTACAGATTGGGGACCAACTGGCTAAGTAGCAGCTCTGTAGAAAAGGACTTGGGGATTATGGTCAACAGGACGCTGGATATGAGTCAACAGTGTGCCCTTGCTGCCAAAAAGGCCAATGGCATATTGGGCTGCATCAGCAGGAGCACTGCCAACAGATTGAGGATGTGACTATTGCCCTCTATTCAGCATTAGTGAGGCCACATCTAGAATATTACATCCAGTTTTTGGCTCCCCACTATTTAAAAAAAAAAAAAAAGATGTGGACAAATTAGACTCCAGCAGAGAGCAACAAAAATGATTATGGGCCTGGGGCACATGACTTATGAGGAGAAACTGAAGAAACTAGGCTTATCTAGTCTGCAAAATAGAAGACTGAGGGGGGATTTGACAGCAAAATTCAACTACTTGAAGGGTAGCTCCCAAGAGGAGGGAGCTAGGCTACTCTCAGCAATAATAGAGGACAGAACAATGGTTTCAGGTTGCAGCTGGGGAGGTCTAGGCTGGATATTATGAAAACCTCTCTCATTAGGAGGGTGATGAAGCACTGGAATAGGTTACCTATGGAGCTGGTGGAATTTCCATCTTTAAAAACTTTTAAGGCCCAGTTAGACAAAGATGATTTAGTGGGAGTAGTCTTTCTTTCAAGCAGGGGATTAGACTATGTGACTCCATGAGATCCCTTCCAGCCGTATTATTCTATGTTTCTATGACCATAACCATAGAAAATATAAGTAAATGAGATGTTTATGAGCAATCAACTCAGCTGAAAAAAGTGGGTGTGCCATGGAATTGTCTGTCTCTAGCATGCTATGTTACTGGAAAGGGTGGGAACCACTGACATACAGGACCATTCCTTAGCTGATGACTCCCAAGGCAATCAAGTAATATATCAGAAAAGTCACAAGTGCTAAAATAGCACCTGTGCTGAAGGTATTTGTACTGCATTAGTAGGACTGTCTCTACCAGATGGACGCTGGAATAAGCTTATTGTATCTTCAAACTCCATGCAATTCAGGAGTGTAACAAATCTGAGAGAATACAAACAAGCAAACTCCCTTCATTTAACACTAATCACTATACTGCCAGTGCCTGTCAGGGCTGAGCTCTGGCATCTCAAGGCTTGGTAGTTCACAGCCCCAGTGCATCTGGGCTTACAGCTTAAGTTATGACTATTTAACAATGTAACCCTTCTGTTGAGCAGGCTGGCAGGGCAAGGGCCGGGTTCTGTATCTAGGGGTTTCCCAACGATGCAACACCACCAACTGGCTCGAGCCCCCACCCAGATTTCTGGGAATCCTGCACTGTTCCCTGGGCACCCCAAAGGGGTAAGGCTTCCCCCACTCACAAGCACGAGTCTGAGTGTAGTAAATTAAACTTTCAATAGTAGTAAAACAAAAATGCAAAACACCAAAAAAGAGAGATCAGCACTAATCTAGGAAACTTAGGATAGAGCGAAGTTCCCAATAACCCACACCACATAACAGAACATACAAACCTAATGGCAAAACTGGCACTGATCTGGAGAATCAATGCCAACTAGGCTCCCAACCAACCCTAAGGTACATAGGCCGCATCTTTCACGCCAGCTCTCCACTGACGCCATCTACCAGTCACTTACTCCATCCTCTAGAACAGGTTTCTCGGCTCCACTGGCTGGCCACCGGCTCCACCCTCTGGTCCCTCGTGTCACCCAGCTCACTACTCTGACCATCCGCTGGCTCCACCCACTATCCACTGGCATTGCCTTCTGGTCCCTCGTGTCACCCAGCTCGCCACTGGCCACTCTCACCATCCACTGGCTCCACTCACTGTCCATCAGCAGTGCCCTCCAGTCCCACTATCCATCAGTACTGCCCTCTAGTCCCTTGTGTCACCCAACTCACCACTGGCTGCTCTCACCAGCTCCACTCACTAGTCACCCCATTGCTGCTCCTTTCCAGCTCAGAAAGAGAAGGATTCCCCACTGAGCTCAGCAATAGACAGCTCTCTTAGTCTTTAGCAGCTGTAAATCAGCTATTTTCATAACAAAGAACAGAATAAGCAATAGGAAGGGAGACAACCACCCCAAGCATTGAAACAATACAACCCTTCCACTTCTGTTCTTCTCTCTTTCAGGCTGAAACATGTAGGAGCTTTTCTTACAAGTCTTTTTCTAACTAAGGGTGACTTTTCCCCTTTAACTAACCCAGACAGATTTGAAACAAACAGAATAACAGTTCACACAAGGACAGTATTTCATATTTCCCTTTACTAGAGTTACAGATATTGATAGATTTGTGAGCAAATTAACCCCAAATACTATTACCCACTATGCTTTGCACCCAGTATGCTAATCAGCTAATTGTGCTCTTTGTATCCATGCTAATACAGGACCCATGCAGATTTGTTGCCCCCCTTTCAGTTCAGAAGCTATTAAGCACAGCTTCTAAGCCTGCCTTACCAAAAAAAAAAAAAAAAAAACCACTTGCTTGATCCCTGGTACCTCTTTCATTCCTAATTAAGCAATGTGCACTGCTGAGTTACAGTGCATCAATGTACTCACAGAAGTAAAGCATGGTAGGCATGGACAGACCCACACAATCACACAGCTGCGAGTCACCACAGAACGGATTTGTCTACACTAGCGCTTTAAGTCGATTTAAGAACCCTTAAGTCGACTTAAATAAAGCCCCATCTATATTTAGACATTATTAAGTTGACTTAAGCAAGTGCTTAAGGCTCTTAAGGTGACTTAACAGGGCAGGCCCTGCCCCCTCCCAGCCGTGGGTGGATCGGGATAGGGCCTGATCCAGCCAGGGGGCCAGATCCTACACTAGCCCTACAGTGAGGAGTTGGGGCTGGATTAGCTGCCAGCCCCTCATTGCAGGAAGGCAGGAGCAGGTCAGAGAGAGCTCCTGCTTTTCTGTAGGCAAGGAGCAGTGCTGTTGGGATACGACAGCGCTGCTCTTTGCCTACAGACAAGCAGGAGCGCTGTCGGAACCAGCACTCCTGCTTGCCTATACTGTCAGATTTTGACAGAGCTGCTCCTTGCCTACAGACAAGCAGGAGCACTGTGGGACCACTCCTGCCTGCCCAGTCAGGATCGGGCCCCAGGGCCCATTGGGCTCAGGGTGCCCAATCCTGACTAGGGGGCAGGGTAGGAGGAGGGGCACACTGGGGTATGTCTGTGCTCTGTCTACACAGACATACCGTAAAGTCGACTTAAGGTTGACTAAAAGTCAACCTTGTTAAATCAACTTCCAGGGCCCCCTGCAGTGCAGACATAGCCAATGTGCTAGTGCAACCTGGGCACTTTTAGAGCATCTGAACTTAACGACATTGAAAACTGCTATTTAGATATAGGCTAAATTCAAGTAATTAGATGGATTAGCTTTTATATGTTTTAATTAAGACTTCCTAACAACAAGAGGTGAAAAGATGTAGTGAATTTCGCACCTAGTTCTAAGTTCCCCTGGCTTTCTTTCAGTACAGACATTTGTATTAAAGCTCTGCTGATGCTTCTCTGGGGACACCAGTGAACACATTCTCCATGACTGGCAGAGAGCTACAGGACTACCACACTCTTACAATGTGTCAGAACATACAGGAAGGAGGAGAGTAAAATGTTAAACAAATAAAATTAGTTAAGAAAAAACTGTTCTGGTTATTTGTCTCATTCCTGTAAGCTGATTTTATTGCATCCATTCATATCTAGCCATCCTAACTTCATTATTTTGTTTCAAGCTGTCTCTTTTTAGAGCAAAATTTAATGAACTTCTAAGGTTAAGTGTAGAACCCAAATAGCTTTACTAAAAATTGTATAATCTGAATTAAATGGCTGATCTTATAGTATTTTATCTAACTTACTACTCTGTACTAGTGAAAGGATGATATTTCACCACCTTTCTTCCCTTATGGCAGATATCATGGGGTATGTCCATCTTGCTTGCCCTGCAAACCAAAGAGTTAAAACAGACACAGACAAAAACTGTTGATTGGCAGCCACACAGCAGCTGGAAGGACAGAAGGGACGGGAAGAGGAAGGGTAAAGTGGCTACCAGAGGAGTGGGCAAGCTGGAGAAAAACTCCTGCCATCAAGCTACTAAATAGCTGCCCAGAGACAACACCCCAAGAAAGGAACAAACCGACCAACTGACTGAGTAGCATTCAGAGATCCAGGGGAAGGCTGAAAAGACCACTGGCAGAGTCCATGAAACCTGATCCTCCTATATCTAGCAAAGGGGCCCTGGGCTGGAACCCAGGGGTGTGGGTAGGCCTGGGTTATCCTGACTCCTGAGCACCAGGAATAGACTGACCACACTGATAAGCCATGGGAGTCCAGTGGCTATGCTACACTTGGCCAGATGGGGTTGTCATCGCACTAATGCATTCCCCCACAACAGGTGCACACTGAAAAAGCAACAGTAGTACAGCTTAGCCAGTGCTCCTGCATCACTGTAGCATTTTCGCAACAATGTTACTATACTAATGGTGCTATTAATCCACTTACACAAGAGGTGGTATCTATGTTGATGGGAAATGTTCTCCTGTCCACATAGCACAGCCTACATCATAGTTTAAGACCAGCATAAGCATGAAGCTCAAATGTATGGGTTTTTCACACCCTTGAGAGGTGCTGTTATATTGACGGAAGTTTAAAGTGTAAACCTGGCCTTAGTTTCCATGACCTCACACACAGCCCTGGTCTATACTGCTGTGTGATTTTGGCAGCAACCAAAAGGGGATATTGAAAGTACTTAAAATACCTTGCATATCACCTCCGATCGCCTACCTTCTACATACCGTGCTGTCTTCAGTAGCCTGAGCCAGAAGGGAACCCCTTTCACCCAACTGATAGCTACTCCTTCTGCGGGGATGATCTTCCAGCATTCGGTTCCTGATTCGCTGAGTGGGTCTTCATGACCCCAATCAGTCAATCAGTGAGATCAATCTGATGGTGGCAAATTCACCGCTGTCAATGTAGACAAGTCCTCAAGGCCTTAACCTTTCTGATCTCTCCCTTTGTTGGTGTACCTAGTCAGATACACTAGGGATCTTTGCCAGCTCTGTTTGTCTGACTACCCTAATCTTGTTCAATCACATGGTCAAGGATATTCTCACCTCCCTCTCTTTTTCAACATTATCAAATCACATGAGCCACCACACTTACTGATGTCTCACACATATTTCATGTTTGATATGTCCAAATTCTCTGCCACTGAAAACAGATAGGGATGAAGCTTTTCTGCTTAATCTTAATAGCCAAGATGCTATTCCAGGCTTTAATTTCATCTCAGGTGTCCCATTCATCACCTTTGGAGCCCAGATATCCATTTTTATTCTGATTTTGTGTTAGTCACCTACACAGGCATTTGAACAAGATTGTTTAATTATCAGTAAGAAAGCAGCCAAAGGCACCACCTGGGATTGAGGTCTCATTGTGCTAGATGCTGTACAAATACAGTCACAACCTCTAAAAAGACAAAATTTGACAAGATGTAGAAGAAAGGATATAACATACAATGAGCACAATCATTGTGATAACAGACATATGACCTGTCAGTTCCAATTATTTCTCAGTATTTTAGTTCTGCTTTCAATAAAAGTTTATAAAATTGCCCATGCCAATTAAAGTATTTTCTTTCGAAGACTTTGCTCAACTATTTATTTATATAAGATGATTTTTTTTTAAATACAAGTTGGCATGCCTCATATCGATAGCATAATGGTTAGGCGTGCCGCCCTTGATACGGGACATCAGGGTTCACAATCCTAGTTAGTACCTACCTACCCTTCCAGTAGAGGTCCTTGTGCAAAAGACCCCCTAATGCCTCACTTGCCTACCTCAAATATGAGAGTGACACAAACTAGGAGAGTCATGCTGGCTCGGACATCACCCGGATTAACAAGGTCCGTGCCACATGTTGGGGAACCAGGACAATCTGATGATAAGTGGGCTACTGGAACAAACCATACATGGACAAGACAAGAGAACCTGGAATTGATGGAATGCTACTACAACAGTAGAGCTAAGGAGAGGGGATATATGAAATGTATGAGAGAACTAGGGATGGACAAAAGACCTACATCCATGCTAACTGAGAAACAGCTAGTTACCCAACGCTTCAACATAGTAAAGAGGAAGCTGCTCTCACAACTTGAGATAGACCAACTCCACCTTACATCCCAGACTCACCAAGAAGACCCAGAAGTACAACTATATGTGCAGCCAACACCTGAAGCTGGAACTTCACTGCCACCCCCTCCATTACAGAGCACAGCAGCTGATATCAGGCATAAGATCATGGATAAACTAGCTACAGTCAACCCTTGAGACCGATTACCAAGGCTCGTTGGAGAAGTACCTTCAGCTAGTATGCTAGAAGATGCCAATAGAGCCCTAATGACAATTCCTACTACCACCATAACTCAAACTAATGAACTGGTATACGCTACAGCCTCTGTAATCCTGGAGATGCTTGGCTACATGATCAAGAAGAACAGCAGTACATATCCCCCCTAGAAAATGAGGTTGGAGGATAAGATCAAGGCAACTCGGAGAGAAATTAGTCAGCTGGTGGAACTAGAGAAGGGTGTAGAGATTAAGGATAAGACTAGGCTACTGAAAAAATACAAGGGCCTGACTCCATCTGAAGCCCTAGAGACTGCTCAACAAAGGCTCACAGCACTGGCTACCAGGCTAAGGAGATACACTAGGGCAGCAGAGGCCAAAAAGATAAATGTCCTGTTCTCCAAAGAACCATCCAAGGTGTACTCCCAACTGCAGTGCAACAACACAATAACAGCAGAGCCATCAACAGCAGAAACTGAACAGTACTGGAAAAACATCTGGGAGAAAGAGAAGACTCATAATACCAGTACAAAGTGGCTGCAGGACCTGAGAACAGACCACAACAATCACCCAGAACAGGAACCAGTCACCATCACAGTAGCAGCCATCCAACAGTGGGTCAAGAACATGAAGAGCTGGACAGCACCTGGACTGGACATGATCCACAACTACTGGCTAAAGAAACTAACAGCAGTGCATGAACGCCTAGCAGCACAGATGAACCAGCTGCTAGCAGCAGGCTCCCACCCAGACTGGCTAACACAAGGAAGGACAGTGCTGATCATGAAAGACCCCCACAAGGGAACAGCACCGTCCAACTACCGGCCAATAACCTGCCTCCCCACAACATGGAAAGTCCTATCAGGCATCATAGCCACCAAGCTACAGGACACCACGGGCCAGTACCTTACCACAGCTCAGAAGGGCATTGGGAACAACACCAGAGGCTCAAAACACCAGTTGCTCATAGATAGAGCAGTCACCCAAGACTCAAGGTCTAGACAGACCAATGTGAGCACAGCCTGGATTGACTACAGGAAAGCCTACAACTCAATGTCACACACATGGATCTGTGAATGTCTGGCACTACACAAAGTCAACATGACACTAAAGACCTTCCTCAAGAACTCAATGGGACTGTGGAAGACAACACTGGAAGTCAACTCAAGACAGCTTGCAAAAGTGGCCATCAAGTGCGGCATATACCAAGGTGATGCGCTGTCCCCGTTGCTGTTCTGCATTGGCTTGAACCCCCTCAGCCAGATAAGCACAAGGGCTAGATACGGATACAAGTTCAAGAGTGGAGCTACCATTAGCCACCTCCTCTACATGGATGACATCAAGCTGTATGCTAAGAATGAACGAGACATCGACTCGCTAATCCACCTGACACGGATCTACAGTGAGGATATTGGGATGTCATTCGGACTGAAGAAGTGTGGCCGGATGGTAGCAAAGAGAGGGAAGGTAGTCAAGACTGATGGGGTGGAACTACCAGCAGGCCACATAGCAGACATACAGACCATCTACAAGTACCTTGGCATTCCACAGTCACATGGGAACCACGATGAGGAGGCAAGGAAGACAGCAACATTCAAGTACCACCAAAGGATAAGACAGGTCCTGAAGAGCCAGCTCAATGGGAAGAACAAGATCCACGCCATCAACAGGTACACCCTGCCAGTCATCAGATACCCTGCCGGTATAGTGAGCTGGCCAAAGGAGGACATGGAGGCTGCCGATGTGAAGACCCGGAAGCTCCTCACCATGTATGAAGGTTTCCACCCCAAATCCAACACCCAGAGACTGTACACCAGCCAGAAAGAAGGCAGGCGAGGTTTGGTGAGCGTCAAAGCCACTGTCCTGGACGAAACCCAGAGCATCCAGGAGTACATCAGTAAGATGGCACCCAAAGATGAGCTGCTGAGAGAATGCCTGAGGCAGCAGCAAACATGGGAGGAAGATCAAGCAGAAGAAGTGCCATGGCAAGACAAGATCCTGCATGGGATGTACCACCAACAGATAGCTGAGGTGGCTGACATTGGGAAATCCTACCAGTGGCTGGAAAGGGCTGGACTAAAAGACAGCACTGAGGCACTGATCATAGCAGCACAAGAACAGGCACTGAGCACCAGATCCATTGAAGCAGGGGTCTACCACACTAGACAGGACCCAAGGTGCAGACTGTGCAGAGAGGCCTCAGAGATAGTCCAACACATAGTGGCAGGACGTAAGATGCAGGCAGGAACAGCATACACTGAACGGCACAGCCAAGTAGCCGGGATTGTGTACAGGAACATCTGCACAGTGCATGGGCTAGACCCTCCCAAGACCAGATGGGAGATTCCACAGAAGGTTGTGGAGAATAACAAGGCTAAGATTCTGTGGGACTTCCAGATCCAGATGGACAGCAGGTACTGGCCAATCAACCAGACGTCGTGGTAATAGACAAGGACCAGAAGACAGCAGTGGTGATAGATGTAGCAGTGCCAAGTGACAGCAACATCAGGAAGAAGGAGTATGAGAAGCTGGAGAAGTACCAGGGCCTGAAAGAGGAACTAGAGAGGATGCGGAAAGTGAAGGCCAAAGTGGTCCCAGTGCTGGTAAGAGCACTCGGGGCTGTGACTCCTAAGCTGGGAGAGTGGCTCCAACAGATCCCAGGAACAACATCAGAGCTCTCTGTCCAGAAGAGTGCAGCGCTAGGAACAGCTAAGATACTGCGCAGAACCCTCAAACTCCCAGGCCTCTGGTAGAGGACCCAAGGTTGAAGATGACACATACCACTCATAGGGGTGAGAGGGGAATTTTTTTTTATACACATATCTATCTATCTAGTATTACATGCCCTTGACTATATAAAATTCCCCTCTCACCCCTATGGGTGGTATGTGTCTTCCTCATTAGTTTGAGTTATGGTGGTAGTAGGATTTGTCATTAGGGCTCTATTGGCATCTTCTAGCATACTAGCTGAAGGTACTTCTCCAATGAGCCTTGGTAATCGGTCTGAAGGCTTGACTGTAGCTAGTTTATCCATGATCTTATGCCTCATATCAGCTGCTGTGCTCTGTAATGGAGGGGGTGGCAGTGAAGTTCCAGCTTCAGGTGTTGGCTGCACATCTAGTTGTTTCTCCAGCTCTTCTTCTTCTTGAGTCCAGGCTGTAATGTGGAGTTGGTCTATCTCAAGTTGTGAGAGCAGCTGCCTCTTTACTATGTTGAAGCGTTGGGTAACTAGCTGTTTCTCAGTTAGCATGGATGTAGGTCTTTTGTCCATCCATACTTCCCTCATATGTTTCATATATCCCCTCTCATTAGGTCTACTGTTGTAGTAGCATTCCATGAGTTCCAGGTTCTCTTGTCTCGTCCATGTATGGTTTGTTCCAGTAGCCCACTTACTGTCAGATTGCCCTGGTTCCCCAACATCTGGCACGGACCTTGTTAATCCGGGCAATGTCCGAGCCAGCACGACTCTCCTAGTTTGTGTCACTCTCATATTTGAGGTAGGCAAGTGAGGTGTTAGGGGGTCATTTGCCCAAGGACTCCCTACTGGGAAGGTAGACAGGTACCAACTGGCATTTGAACCCCGATCTCCTGTGTCAAAGCAGCAAAATAACTCCAGGAGCCTATCACTCAGATAAAAAATATTTAGTTTTTGCTGGTTTCCTTTATTAATTTGCAAAATTCATCTCTTTGAAATAGGTTTCCCAACATTAGCAAGATTCTACTGTGTATCTGATCACCACATTTTAAAACATTATTCTACACTGTGCTACCACTGAGCATTAGAACCTAAGCTATCATACAAATTTCTCATATGCATAACCACAGGCACAAGATGGGCATGACAAATTAACAACTCCTGCCAATACTACGATCACCATCATACTCGTAAATAAACAGTAAATATTACCATGGTGCTTTCTTCCACCAATTTATATTTTTAAATATAAATATATTAAAAAATAGACAGTAAATCACCAAGTACACCAATTTTGCATAATTTCATTGTTAAAGAATAAACTCCAGAAAAATATTAACTACCCACAGAGATCACCTTGACATGCTTTTGCTGCGGAAAAGACATTATACAAACTAGCGAACCCTGAAGCATACTCAAAACATCACATCCTATTTGTAAAACATCAAAAAAAATGCAATAAGTACATTTTAAATGTTATATTCATTTTAGTTGTATAAAAGGAAAAGGCATTCCCCAAAACATATACACAGTTTTGGGGAAAAGTTCACATTATGCTAGACATACCTACCCACTGGTCAAATTTTGTTCATTTATAACCTTTTGAACGTATATGCATAAGGAAGTAGAATTTGAACCATACATATATAAAAGTGTATATTTCTGAAATGAGCTAACAATAGCAAACAAACAGTTTGCATAACAAATACTCTAGTCTGTTCTGTTATAGGATCACTGATTTGCAAATAATAACTTGTTAGTTCCATCAGAATTCCCAAATCAACAGTATTATTTGGGGTGAATGAGTTGGCACTCACTTTAATTTACCGAAAAGAACCAAACATTTCTTAAACCTCTAGCTATTATCAGCAGTAAACCAACAATTTAAATTTCACCTCCAGCCGCACATGTCCCTGACTCTACAATAACTTCCATCCCAAACCTCCATTCAGGACTAATTTTTCCTCTCAGAGATCTATGCAACCCCATTGAAGTGAACAGAAATGCATGGGTATAAGAGAGAGCAGAACTTAACCAACAGGCTACCATCGGATACACAAACATAGAAAAAAGGCTATAGGGCCAGGGAGTTGCACCCATAAAAAAAAGAAAATATAGATACAGTAAAGAAAAGGATTCATGTCTTAACAATATAAAGACAAGATACTAAAATAGGTTATAGTAATAGAAGCATCACATGATCATAGAATCATAGGGTTGGAAGGGACCTCATAGGTCATCTAATCCAACCTCCTGCCAGAGGCAAGACCACTCCCACTAAACCATCCCAGTCATAGTTTTGTCCAGCCAGGCCTTAAACACCTCCAAAGATGGAGATTTCACCACCTCCCTCAGCAGCTCATTCCAAGGCTTCACCACTCGCCTAGTAAAAAAGTTTTTTCTAATATACAGCCTCGACCTCCCTAACCGCAACTTGAGACCATTGCTCCTCGTTCTGTCCTCTGTTATTACCGAGAACAGTCGAGCTCCATCTTCCTTAGAGCATCCCTTCAAGTAGTTGAAGGTTGCTATCAAATCCCCCCTCAATCTTCTCTTCTGCAGACTAAATAAGCCTAATGCTTTCAGTCATTCCTCATAGGGCTTGTGCTCCAGCCCTTTAATCATTTTGGTTGCCCTCCTCTGAACTCTCTCTAGCATGTCCCTGTCCTTTTTCCAGTGTGGAGCCCATTTATGGGGCACTAGCTAAACATCAGGTACGATAGGAAGAAATTCTGCATCATCATGGAGCAAAACCAGAGGGTCTAATAGATCCAAAGTCCTTTTAATCTCTTAATTGCCAGGACTGTCAATACATGTGTACACACACACACACACACACACACACACACCCAGCCAGAGAGAGAGTTCAAAAAGAGGACAGCAAAAATAGAGACATGAGGGCAAGTCCACAACAGCCACTCAAGAACTTCTGTGTACTAACTCAGAACTCACTCCATCTAATGCCCCTTCCAAGGTCACCATCATACCCATCAGATGTAGTAAAAGACAGACAATGGCCAAGCTACACTGTCCATCATATCATTCCCTCCATAAACTTATCTGTAGAGTTATAGGAGAAATTATAATCCAATAATGAGAGGCAGCATATTCAGAGCTGTGTAAGGAGTCTTTATTGAAAGAGAACTAAGAGAGAGAGAACACAACAGACCGGTTTCCCTAGCACCTAAACGACCCTCCCATTTATCACTATGACAACCCCAATGACCCTAGGTAGTCCAAAAACACCACATATTCCTCCCTCTCTAATGAAAAAGCCCTCCCCCCCTCAAAGAATAAAGCCCCCTCCCCCAGAAAGAATAAGCCCCCATCTCCAGCAACCCCCCAGGGAATTATTCTGCCCCATGAAGAGGGGGTCACCACTAGCTAAAGATCCAGCCGATTAGGAGGCCTTCTGTCTCGAGGTGGATTACGGCGAACTTCTGGTGTGCCCACACCACAAGGTGGTATGGGTGATGGTGTGACCACAGGTACTCGGGAAGTAGCTGGAACCAGAGAGGATGTTGTGTCCGGTTGGTCCAGGGAGGCTGAAGGTGTTGAAGGGGTGGAGTAGGAGAGACAGAAACAGTTTTTTCATGCTCTGACGCTGTATCATTGGTAAGGGTGAAGTCAGATATGTCCACTGGAGATGCATCTTCTGGATGGATACGATGGAGAAGCAACTGATCTACATGCCGTCGCCAAACTAGGCCATTCGCTGTCTGGACGGAGTAGGAAACAGGACCTATCTGGTCAGTGACCATTGCTGGAACCCATTTAGCTCCTGAAGCATAGTTTCGAGTGAGAACCATTTGTCCAACACTGAAGGTCCAGTCTTTTGTTCTTGGTGAATGCCTGCTGACCTGATCCTGCTGTTGGCAATGAACCACCTCCCATGTTTCTCGTGGTTTCAACAAATCAAAGCAAGAGTGCAACTGCCATCCCATCATAAAAAAAGCTGGAGATGCCTTAGTTGTAGCCTGCGGAGTGTTTCTGTAGGACAACAAGAAGTTGTCCAGATGCTTCTGAAGACGTGAAAGTCCCTTCGCAGATTTTAGAGCTTGCTTCATAGTCTGCACGAACCTTTCAGCGAGTCCATTGGTAGAAAGATGATATGGTGCTGACCTGATGTGATGTATTCTATTGGCCTTCATAAAAGTTTCAAAATCCAGAGAAATGAACTGCAGCTCATTGTCACTCACCAGCTGCTCTGGAAGACCATAACGACTAAAAAACCCAAGCAGGGTCTAAATAGTGGTTTCCGTAGTAGAGGACTGCATTACAGAGACTTCTGGCCATTTTGAATGGGGATCCACAGCAATTAAAAACATGCACCCTTCAAATGGGCCAGCAAAATCAACATGGATACGTTGCCATGGCCTTTCGCGCAAAACCCACAGGTGAAGAGGTGCCAACTGAGGTGCGTTCCGGATGCTCTGGCATGAAGTACAAGCTCTAGCCATTTCTTTGATGGCCCTGTCCAAGCCCAGCGACCAGAAATAGCTCCATGGAATTTCTTTCATGCGCACTATGCCGCAGGGACTTGAATGGAGCTGTTCCAACAAACGTGGCCTTAATGAAGGTGGGATAATGACATGCATACCCCACAACAAACACCCAGACTGGGTTGATAACTCTGTCCTCCTAGACGCATAGGGGAGGAGGTCAGGAGAGACCCAAGAGTCAGGTATGAATGTTCCATGCATCACGAACTCCATAACTTTTGAGAGTACTGGGTCAACCCGTGTTGCTTTCTTCACTTGAGTAGCTGTGACAAGTGTGTTTTCTACCTGTTCAAAGTAAAAGATTCTTTCCTGACCCTGATCTTGATGGTGTGCAGGTAAGGGTAGCCTTGAAAGGCCATCAGCATTGCAATGCAAAGAGGATTGCCTATACTTGATTTCAAATGTGTATCCAGAAAGTATCAATGCCCATCGTTGCATCCGACTAGCAGCCAAATGTGGGATGCCTGTGTGTGGCCCCAAAACTGATGTCAGGGGTTGCTGGTCAGTGACAAGTGTGAACTTCTTTCCCCACAGGTACTGGTGAAATTTCCGAATGCCAAAAACAATGCCCAGTGCTTCGCGTTCAGTTTGGGCATAGTTAGTTTCTGCCTTGGTCAGGGAGCGTGAAGCAAAAGTGATAAGCCTCTCTTCACCAGAAGACATAATATGTGACAATACAGCTCCAACTCCATAAGGGGAGGCATCGCAAGACAACTGTAGGGGCAAAGATGGGTCAAAATGTGTCAGAACCCTAGAGTTTACCAGTGGTGGCTTCATTAAATGCAACATCACAGGCTTCAGTCCAGTTCCAGGCCTTTTTCGGCCCAAGAAGCTCATGTAGGGGTTTCAGAGGTATCGCTAATTGTGGAATAAACTCGTCATAATAGTTCACTAACCCTAAAAAAGAGCGAAGTTGGCTTACGTTCTGAGGTAGTGGAGCATCCACGTTATCCTTAACCTTGGCTGGAGACTTATGGAGATCATCAGCATCAATTATATGACCTAAATATTCAACTGAGGGCTGGAAAAACTTACATTTGTCTCTGTGAACACGTAGACCATACTCTTCCAGTCTCTGCAGAGTAGCTTCCAAGTTCATAAGGTGTTCCTCCTCATTCTTGCCAGTGACAAGGATGTCATCCAGATAGTACTGTACTCCTGATAAACCACTCAAAATCTAATCCATTGCCCTTTGGAACAAAGCTGGGGCTGAACTAATGCCGAAAGATAAATGACAGTATCTGTACAACCCCTTATGTGTTACAACTGTCAACAACTCTTCTTCACCACGCATCTGTAAGTACGCTCAACTCAAATCAATCTTGGTAAATTTTTGTCCTCCAGCCAAACCTGCAAAGATGTCCTCAATGAGGGGAAGAGGATATTGTTCCGCATACAACACTGGGTTGACAGTGACCTTGAAATCTCCACAAATCCAAATGGAGCCATCCTTCTTCACTATTGGGACAATGGGTGTCGCCCACTGGCTGTGACTAACTGGCATTCAGACTCCCTCCTTGACAAACCGCTCCAAGTTTTCTTCTACCTTGGGTCTGATGGCAAATGGCACCATCCTGGCCTTCAAACATTTTGGTTGGCAATCAGGCTTTATATTTAATTTCACAGTGATTCCCTTCATGCTGCCTAAGTCTTAACCGAAAACAGCAGCGTGTTTTGTTAGTACGGCTGCTAGATTCATTCCTTCTTTAGTCAATTGACGCGCTTGTGAACAATCGATTTGGATTTTCCTGATCCAAGATCTTCCCACCACGGCTGGGTAATTCTCCTTCACCACAAACAGTGGTAGTTTTGTGATCTGTCCATTGAGTTCTACTTTCATATCAATAGTACCAAACAGGGAAACAGTGTCTCCAGTATATGTCTTCAAAATGACTACTGTCGGCTTAAGTGGCAGATGTCTAAAGTCCTTCTCATACACAATATTAGAAACTAATAAAACGGCTGTGCCAATGTCCAGTTCCACGTGTATAGGTTTGCCTTCCAACACAGGTGTCACCCAGAATTTACATGGGCCAGCTGTTATAGACAAAACATGCAGGGAATCTTCATCTTCTGACTGGGTGTCACCATGATTACTTGTATTCTGCTCTACTGCATGCAAAACTTCCCTCTTAGTCCGCTATACCAATGGCCCATTTTTCTCAGGTCTGCCTCTTCTGTTTGGCTCATCCTTCATTTGCAGCCACGTTCAATGTGCCCTCTCTTACCACATTGTTGACACAGTAGTTCTTTAAACGAGCACTCTGATGTGAGGTGACCCTGTTTCCCACATCGGTAACATTCCTGTCTCCCCAGTGCCCTCTGGGCAGGTTGTAGGGATACTTTACGTACGCTGACCCCGATCTGTGGCATGTCTTGGGTGACGCGTTCCATAGAGACTGCAATTTCCACAGCCTTCTGCAAGGTGAGTTTACCTTCAGTCAATAGGCATTTCCATGCTGATTCACTGTGTGGACCACACACACACCAGGCCTGTCACCCAGCATTTCCTCTAACATGTTCTTGAAATCACAGTGTGCTGCCAGCTTCCACAGAGCTGCTACAAACTGTACAACTGATTCACCTTCACCTTGGTTCCTTTGGTGGAACCTATACCTCTCAGCAATCACTAGTGGCTTCGGGGAAAAATGTGCTCCCAGAACTTCCAGTAGGTCCCCGTAAGGTTTCTGCTCTGGCTTCTCCGGATAAAGCAAATCACTTAGCAAATGATAAGTCTTAACTCCAATGACCATTAGAAAAACTGGTACCTTCTTCTCATCAGTTATGCCATTTGCTATTACAAAATTTTGAAATCGGGCTGTATGTCTGCCACGAATCTGGCGAATGATCAAATGCTTCAAGGGTTGTAGTAAGTAAAGCCATGATGCCCTCTTGTGGTTATTGTTTGTCTCTTCGCTTAACAGCAGGCAGATCAGCTTGCAGAATAGCCAGCCAGCCTTATCTCTTCCTTGTACTCAACAACAGGTAGATCAGCTTTCATAGCTATAACCCAACCCCCATGCAAGCAGTAAAATAAAGTTTTGCTTCTTACATTGCATTCTGGTTTTCCAAAGTTGCCAGGATTATTGAGGATAGCCAACTCCATCACAAATCCCATCCTTGGCACCAGGTATAGAGTTTTAGGGGAAATTATAATCCAATAATGAGACTCAGCATATTCAGAGCTGTGTGAGGAGTCTTTATTGAAAGAGAACTGAGAGAGAGAGAGGACCCAACAGACAGGTTTCCCTAGCACCTAAACAATCCTCTCATTTATCACTATAACAACCCCAATGACCCTAAGTAGTCCAAAACATCACATTATCAAGCTCGGTTTTGAAGGCACCTAAGGTTTTTGCCCCCACCACTTCCCTTGGAAGACTATTCCAGAACTTTACTCCTCTCATGGTTAGGGATCTGCGTCTAATTTCAAGCCTAAATTTTCAGAAGGACAGTTTGTAGCCATTTGTTCTTGTGTCTACACTGGCACTGTATTCAAATAATTCCTCTCCCTTGTATTTATCCCTCTAATATATTTATAAAGAGCAATTGTATCTCCTCTCAGCCTTCTTTTGCTCAGACTAAACAAACTAAGCTCTTTAAGTCGTTTCTCATAGGAAAGATTTTCCACTCCATGAATCATTCTTGTGGCCCTTCTCTTTAAGTCGTTTCTCATAGGAAAGATTTTCCACTCCATGAATCATTCTTGTGGCCCTTCTTTGCCCCTCTTCCAATTTGACTTCATCTTTCTTAAACATGGGTGACCAGAACTGTACACAATATTCCAAGTAAGGTCGCACCAGCACCTTGCTTAACAGTACTAACACCTCCTTATCTCTACTGGAAATACCCCTTCTGATGCACCCCAGGACCACACTGGCTTTTTTCACTGCCACATCACATTGGCTACTCATTGTCATTCTGTGATCAACCAGTAGGCCCAGGTCCTTCTCCTCCCCCATCACTTCCAGCTGATGCATTCCCAACTTATAAAGAAAAATTCCTGTTGTTTGTCCCTAAATGCATGACTTTGCATTTCCCATTGTTGAATTTCATCCTATTTCTAAAGCTCCACTTTACAAAGTCATCCAAATCAATCATTCTGTATGCTATCCCGATCCTCCTCTGTATTGGAAATACCTCCCAGCTTGGTGTCATCTGCAAACGTAATTAGCACATTCCCACTTTTTGTGCCAAGGTCAGTAACGAAAAGGTTGAATAAGTTGGGTCTCAGGATCGATCTTTGGGGAACTCCACTAGTAACCTCCTTCCAGCTAGACAGTTCACCCACCTTTCACTATGACCCCCTGTAATCTCCCCTGTAACCAGTTCTTTATCCACCTTTCTAGTTTACTGATTAGAATGATTTTAAGTGAGTATCTAGCAAATCAATGCACAATCATTTAATAAAGAAGTCAGGAGATACCACAAGTAAATAAAAGATATAAAACACCTGCTACTCATCTATACTACTACACTTATGCTCATCTCACCTCTCAGGTCCAGCTCTGCATCCCTCCCCATCTATTTTTAGACAGGGTCCAATTCCTGCAGACATTTCAGGATGCAAAGCCTTTGGCAAAAAGTCTGGACCAGCTCCAAGCATCTATCTTTGTTGTCTGTCTCCTCTCAGCTTCCTATTCCTGAGCTGAGGTGATCCCTTTGTCCTGTTTGAGCCAGGGACTTCAGTTTCCATTTCCTTTGTTACTTCCTCCAGCTACTTGCTTGCAGCTTTGGCTGTTTGCATACTGATGGCAAACCATTCTGTTTGTTCTCTTGTCCTCTGAGCACTGTAACCTGTTTCACATGTGCACATATACATGACGCTGCAGGAAGCGTGATACTATGATAATACAACAGGGCATCCAAAAAGGAACTTTTCATGGCATAATTGGCATCTAACTATACAATTACATTGCAAACATGAATAGGAAAGTTACACAGGCAATAGCTTAGGGGTGCACAGATGTGCATCCCATGACAGTCTTCCCATATCTTTCCTGTGATAGCTCCACTTAACGAAAAATCAGAAGATGGTCTCCACATAGTACGTGTTTGCCACTTCCAAAACAGAAAACCATCTGCTTATTGTCATGGATGATATGAGTCTTTGTTTTATTTCCTGCCATGCCCACACAACACAGATTTTCATTGCAACTCCTGTGCATGCATAAGGGAATAAGAATGCATGACTAAATGGACTGCACTTGGAAAAAGTAGTGCCTATTTCAATGTAGCCTTATGAACACCATCCAGTAAATGGATGAGGTTAAGGCCATAAAGATAGGCTTTGCATTATTCAACTCCTTTCACAAGTTCAAAATATCTATTCTATATGAAAGTATTTGTTTCCTGGGGAATATTAATCAGCTGATTTTCACCACTGGGACACTTATTTCAACTGTGGCCTAGTACACTGGACTTTGGGTTGAAGGTAGAAGAAAATATGTTTGCTGAGTTTTACATGACCAGAGCCCCCACAGGTTTATTTATTAATTATTATTATTATTATTATTACTACTATAACTGAAAACATGTAGGGAAGCACTGGTATTCTCTACATCCCCTTTGGAATTTTCAACTGAGTTTAAAAAAAAAACAAAACAAACAAACTACTACAAAAAAATGGGTTTGAGAAGAAAAAAATCTAAAAAAATAATTACAAAAATTTATGGAGGAATTACTATTGCACTGTTATTGGATTGCCAAGAGTTCAGATGGTCTTCTGAGAAGTTGTCAGCAGAATTAACATGGTATTAAATCAAAATTCTAAAAAGGAATCTGAAGTGACTGCACTTGCTCAAACAGCATTCTACTTATTTTCCTATGTCAGTACAATGGTTTCCAAGTATAATGCTTACTGCTAAAAGATTAATTTTAATGGCATGGAAAAAATTCTCTAATCTACATAGAAATAATTGGCTTAACAGATTATTAGAGATAGCTAAATTGAGGAACTCACATATACAGGACTATGAAACTATCATTTTATAAAAGATAAAAAGGTACCCCAAGCTATACTGAGGGAAGGAAAAGTTAGGCTTTACAGAAATGACTATAAAAATGAACACTGATTATAGACCTTTCAATTTAGACATGAACTTTGACTGCAATTAAGCAAATATTTTCAAAACAGTACAAACTGCTGGAGACAACATTATTCCATGGTAATACAGGAGACAATTCACCATTTTGTGGGTTATTTGGTAATTATTAAAACAAACACGGAGTCCTGTGGTACTTTTAAAGACTAACACATTAATTTATTTCATGAGCTTTCATGGGAGAAAATCGCACTCTCTCAGATGCTTAAAGATGGAGAACTCACAGAATGGGAGCAACATAAATGTAGGGGAGCATAAGTCATAGGATCAGGTCAGACTGTTACAGTAAATCAAAGCAGTTGTTTGTATCCAAACCCTTTGGAACTTGGCACTTATTGACATGGTTACAGACTAGGTAGACCTCAAGTCTTCAAGTGCCACAGGACTCCTTGTTTGTTTTAATAATTACCAAATAGAGTGACGGAACAGCTAACTTAAACCAAAGAATTATTTAAGGGTGGGGAAAAGGCATTTAGAGTAGAGTGGATAAAAACCGATGATTTCAAAACATCTTTTTTATTTTTAAAGTTAAATAATTTTTTTATTTTTAAAAATAAACATTCAAAATTATGACAATCTGTGTCAAGGACAAAATTTCTTATAATCTATTACAATAATTTAATTTAAATAACAACAATATTCTAACAGTAATAAAATACAAAGACTCATTTGGTGGTTCACTACACTGTGTCAGCATCTATTGTCAGGTCTTATGAACTCACTACACCCAATTCATTGCTGTCAAAGTGTTTATCCAAAAAAGTGTTGTGCAATGTATCAGATGAAAGCTTGTGAACATTAGTTTCTAATGTCATTGTAAAATGTATATATTAACATTATAGAAAGAATTGTGAATAGTTATTGATACAATATTTTGAAGACTAAGTACAAAAGAGAAACAGGTTTTCTTCCGGACAAGAGAAAAGAATAATTCTCTTTGAGCTTTTAATGTGAATTAAGCACTGCAATCAACAAAAGGAAGGTATAGCTGGTTGATTCACTGTTGATGGAGGCAAGTTAAGCACAGAAACTTGGGGTCAGCTGAGGAAGTCTGTAGCAGAGTGCACTATTTCATACCGGGGGGGCATGGTCAGGCACAAACTTGTCCATTGCTACAAGCTAGATGTTAAGAGCCCCATCCCCAGCCTAGGCAACTGAGCCCAGCAACAACTGATTCTGTGGGACAACTGATAAAGAACAGTACGTCAACAGGAAAAGCTAGGTTGACTGTGGGATATGAAATCAGCATGGGAAGACAACAGAGACTAAAGCCACAGAAAGTCGTCATGTGTCTCAGGTCAGAAAATGGAATTTGGGGAAAATATATTGTGTACCAAAAAGACATTTTAGTATCATTTTCACTGAGGAACATTCCTGGTGAAGGAGAATGATTCATGAAAAATCTGGGTCCTGATTTAACTGAAAATCAGCAAACTTTGCAGAAAAGAACTTTTCAGCTGTGAAAACTGCTTTAGTCAAATGATTTTAATCAGTATGAAGTGTTATACTTTATTTGTAACCATTTTCTGTTCTTATCTTTGCTTGGTATAACTTAAATCTCTGGTCTTAATTAATAATTGCATTATTATTTTATTATGAATCATCTAAGTGCTGTTATATTAGAGTATATTAATGCTATTATATAGTCATTTCAGTGCATCCTCAGCTGACCCAAAATACTGGTGTGCATTGGCTCACTGGAGACAGCTGCCTTGGTAATTTCTCTGAGTGTGCAGTGACAGGCTAGAAATTCCAGATGAATTCTCTTCAAGGAAGTTTGAAAAGTGAAGGGCACCTAATGTTCCCTGCAAGGTAAAGATCAAAGAGGGGTACAGAAGCAAGTGAAAATACAATTATAAATGGAAGAGTGCATGATTTTGTGCTGAGAGAACAAAACAAGGAATTAGAAGTGGCTTTGTCTATAATTAACCCCAATTTGAGCAAAATTAACTAAGCTGCACCATTGTTGTGATGTTTAAATGATGTTTACATACCCTTTCAATTTTATGTGCTTATCTTATTGTCTACATGCTTTATGAACTTGAAAGGTAAACTAATTCCATAAGACATGTAAATATATTCTTACCAAACCATGCCTATATCACCGGAAATCAAGCACACCAAACAATAGTATTAAGTGTCTGGAATTAACAGGTGAGGAGTACCTACAGCTATCAATGAATGGGGCCTGTGAAAATCAGGTCAAAAAACAAGCAACATCAGACCATCCACTATGTATATACCAAATTAGCTAGGGAAAATGGTGAGGTGCCTCCACTGCCACTGACTATGCTGCCTTGTTGAGAAAATTAGCACCTAGGAGTGCTGTTTACTAGCTTTCCTCTTTGCTGAGGCATCCTGGAAGAATGCAGTAAAATTGACTCAGTAAACAATTAAGGGAAGAAAAAAAAGTTCTGCCAATAAGACATTAAAAGTCTCCACTGTTACCAGAATTTAAGATAGGCAAATCAATAAGAATAGCAACAGGGCTTTAAATTTTATATTGTCTGCTCCAGAAACAAGAATTGGTGAGCATCAAGGGGTTTATTTGTAAAATATACATTGCTCCCATTCTATAAATAAGTTCAGAGTAAAAGCAGTGTTTCAAGTGAGCAAAACGTACTTTCAGAAGAGAGAGATGTGGCAACTACTTGGCTACAACCTGTTAACATTACAGTCATCTACGCATACAAAAATGACTTAAGGACCGGAGACCTCAAGGAACTGGCGACGAGACACAGCATTTCCATCTCAGGTTCCCTAAATCAAATTCAGAAAAAATCAAGATGGCCAAAAGTTCTTCCACCTGGTATCTATGTGCCAATGTTAAATAGTGGATAACTTAAAAAGAACATCAGTACTATGAACACCATACAATGCTCTTGTAGGCAGCCTCAGCAAAGACATTAAGAACTGAGTTGACATATAGGAAATTCTCCCATTCTCCTGGAGGTGCAATAAGGTTGAAGCACAATCACTTGGTAAGTTAAGGAAATAGACCATGAGTTGTACACATTCTGTGAACTGAAGACCCAGAGCTCCAGGACTGTCAAGATAAATAATACCCTTCAAATACAGTGTGTTCTTACCTCCCGTAATAAGCATACAAAGAACTATGATTGATATCTGACTTATACCATGCTGCAAGGTGGACAATAGAATTAGTCTAGAATAGTAAAATAAGAGGTGGCATAACAAGAGAGGGACAGTGATTAGAGCACAAGACTGGCCCAGGTGAAACATTTATTCCAATCCCAGTTCAGACACTGATTTACTGTTTGATCTTCTACATGTCACTTAGTAATGGGTGTCTCAGTTTCCCCATCAATAAAATGAATAATGATATTTATCATATACATGAAAGAGGTGTCCTGAGACTTATGCCATTAAGGTTTGTTTTCTGATATAAGAACCTTGAATGAAATAATATACTCTGAGTACCTTTCCCAGACTGAAGAAGAGCTCTGTGAAAGCTAAAAACTGTCTCATTCACCTACAGAAGTTGGTTCAATAAAAGTTATCATCACTTTGTGTCTCTAACAATGTGTGAAGATGCTGCTCCTTCTGAGATGAGAAGGTCTTAGAGAAAAAACACATAAAAATATATCACAGGGTTTAAAAGAAACTGAGAACATTTTAAAACACAATTTCTAAATGATCCATGAGATGATTCTGGACCTTGAGCAAGCAACTGGCTATGGAATGACATTCTCTTTGCTGCAGAACTACCACAGCCTGATTGCCTCGTGGCAGAGCACCTTGGTGCATGCTCACCCTTGCCTGTGTATATAATACATAATGGTGACATTATCAGTACATATCTGAACCACTGAACCCTTGATGCTTGTAGGAAAACGTGATAGGCATTGCAGATAGCCCAAAGCTTCTGGACATTCATATGCAGTGAAGATCCTGCTCCAGCCACAGACCTAAATCTTCAGTAATCCCAGAAGCATTCCTCAACCTATCAAGGAGACTTCAGTGACAATTGCCCTGATTCATGAAGGGAAAGCACTGACGTATATTTCTATGACCCACCAGGATCAATGGAGAGAGCAATTTGTCAAAGGGGGAAGGGTCAGATGGTAAACTGTCCTGAGCCAAATCTGAGGAGGGTGTTGGAGCAATTTTGCAAATTAAACCACCAGTGTGCATGCGAACAAAGAACAACAGCCTCAGATACATGGAAGGTCCTGGAAGATTGAGACTGCAGCCCGAGATAAAGGCAACAAATTGTATAGAAACAGTCAGTCACCAAAAATGCTCTCAAACTATATACTACTATGTATAATACCACTGAGGCCCCAATTAATTCAATTTTCTCATTGGGGATGAACATTTACTTTTTGGTGTTTAGGATCAAATGTAGATGGTTGAGTAACTGCACCACGATGCATACATCAGAAAGGACTTCTTCTTTGGACCTTTCACTTAGTAGCCTGTCATCCAAATATGGGAAAATATCCCCATTGTGGTGCAATTCCACCATCTCAGAGGAGGAAAAGGCTGCCGAAAGGTGCACTGTGGCTGGTATTACCATTGCTAATGTTAGCTGCCGTTGTGAGATAAGTCAGCATTGCTGTTGTATACACTTTCAAAAGATATAAGGTGGTCCTAGAATCCTTGAAGGAGTACACCACCTCACCCATCTTCTCCAAAAAATAACACCAAGCAATCAAAGGGAAAATCCTTTGTACCCTACATCATGTTGAGAATGATGTCCAAATTCTGCAGCCAGAATGCCCTTCTCAGGGTCAGCATGTAGGCCATAACTCTAACTGAAGTATCTCTGATGTCCACTATGAACTCTAATGATGTCTTGGCCATGTGTGTTGGCCAACCCACAGTAATGAACTCTCCGTATTCCTTTGTGGAAGTTTCAGAAAGCTAGTCTGCAAGCTCAGACTTAGCTATCCAATTTACAAAGTTTTAATTGGACAATAATGCTGGGGGTTCACAGGCAGCATCTGCAGGGAGAAAGTAGTGTAAATCTTCCTGCCCATTAAATCCATCCTTTATTGCCAGCCAAAGAGCTCCTTTTAAGCTACCTGCCCAGCTTCACTGCATATTCTCTTTGAGCAGCTGCCCACCAACATGTACCTGTTTTCTACTCTCACAGCATGCTAGAGGTAAAAGCAAGCACCTCGGAAGGCATCCTACCTCTCTTCTCAAAGATATCCATGGCAAAACAGAAATGACAGAGGAGGGAAGCAGTCAGCATATTTGAACATAGCCCTGGTTTAACAGGCTATTCCTAGGTTTGGAAAGTTGTAAGGGTAAATTGGCTGGCACAGCAGTGCCTGAAGAACACACGGCTGGCAATTGCTCATCAGCCCCATTCTCTGTACCTTCTGCAGCCCCTCTGAAATCATGCTCAGTTCTACAAGGGGCTGAAGCATACACCATGGACATGCATGTATCTTAGAAAAACAGCCATCAGAAAACCAGGGCAGAGGTCAATGAATAGCCAGGAAAGGAGCCTGCATACTCTATGCAAACAGAAAGAGCCACTGGCCAGGAAGAGATAAAGCAAATCTTAAGAGATGCAGAGAGAACGGAACAACCATTAATGACAAAAGAAAAACCATGCAAAAAGAGGGAAAGCATGAAGGAGAAGAGATGAAAAGGAAAGAAATATTCTTTTTGTCTGCTGAGTGTATGGTGATTTTTTTCTCTGCATCTTTCCTTATAAGATCTGTGAAGAAAATAACATATGAACAGCTGTCCATCAGACAGGGCCTAATGATCTTTATACCCTCTACTTTGTAGGACAGGGGTCAGCAACCTAGGCCACATATGCCAAACATAGCACACCTGCCTGTTCAGAGTGGCATGCAGGGCTCCTGGCCCTGCAGCTGTTCTCTTGTGCTTGGCCTGCCCCCAACCAGTGGGTCATGAGGCTGCAAGAGCTACACACGCACAACAGCTCCTGTTGGCTCCACCCCCCAGTGAGGCCTCTGAGAAAGGCAAGGGCAGGAGGAGATGCCACACGCACGGCTCTTGACGTCCCTTGCCTCATGGGTGGCGGGGAGGGCTTGCAGGAACCCCAGCATGTGCTTTGTTCTTGCCACTCCAGCCCCCCACCCCCAGAACCTGCTGAAGGTTCGGGGGCCTGGCTGGCACAGGGGCTGGCAAAAATTTGCCAATCCTTGTTTTAAGAGAATCTTCCAACAACATGTGGGGAAAAAAATGGTCCATATGCTAAACTGGGGGACAGAATAGTTAGAACAAAATCAAGCAGAGTGGGTTGTAAATTCACTATAAAGAGTGAAGGCAGCATTTCCGCTCTTTGAAGTAAGCTCTGCATTGCATGACCAAGGGAGCAATGGCATCCCAAAAGTAGGCAGCCATTTAGAGAACAGGAATTACAGGTTCTTTTCTCTAAACACACTTTTACAATTTAACCTCAGTGGACTTCATTCCTCTGGAATGTGGCAGCTCCATACAGTGCAACTGCAACTTTGCTACTGGTTAAAAAATACTGATATTACACCAAGTAGCAATATATTTCAGGAAAATATACTTGCAGGTGAACAACACTTGAGAAAGTGAGTCTATCCTACTTTGGAAAAATTCCAAACAAAACTGACAATGAAAGGAAGTACTTTCAGTATCACATATTTAAATATACAAGCAGAAGTGTCTAAGATAGTGATGAGCATCCAGGTAAACACTGTATTTCAGCAAAATTAAAGTATAGGAACATCTAGCACTATATTCTGTCTCTAACAGGGACTGATGCTTCAAAGGATGGTAAAGTAAGCCCACAACAAAGAATGACAGAATAACTCTGACAAAGAAAAAGAAACAAGGAGTCCAGTGGCATTTTTAAAGACAGACAAATTAATTTATCGCGTGAAATTTCGTGGGAGAAAATCCCGCTTCATCAGATGCCCGAAAACAGAGAAACAGCTGACAAAGCAGGATTTTCTCCCACGAAAGTTCACGCGATAAATGTGTTAGTCTTTAAAAGTGACACTGGACTTACCCCTTTGAAATTTACACACAGATGTTTCTTTGCAACACTAAATGTCCCCAATCAATTTCCTGGAATGTCTATGGCCGTCTTCAAAGCATTCAATTCATTATTTCTAATGGAGAACTACTGACTAGAGCATTTAGAACAACCGAAAAAGCCTGTACTAAATGGTGGAAACATTTGAAAATACATATAATACGAATATTTTAAGTACCAGCTTGTAGCATGGCAAGCAGAGAAACCACTAATGTGCAAATAGTGCAATGTGTCTATGCAGCATATGGTACAAATTTCATCATTTATAACACAGCATATGGCAGAAAAATTATTATTTATATTGTAATATACACACAGAGATCATACATACACACACAGACACACACTACTGATAATAAACATGTACATAGTTGAAATTGTTAACTGAAAATATAATGTAGGTCTTCAAAATCAACAATAAATTGTTCTTTCAGTGTTGATAGACTAATTCCTTGACGTATTCAAAAACTATAAGGAAATATTTTTACATTTTATTTTATGGATCAGATAAATAAATCTTCACTGCTTATTACTAGCAGACGCCTAGAACATGGCTTTCCTCCTGACTATCCTGTCTTTGAATGCCACTGCCTTGTAGTTTCACTCCCACTGTGCTAGAAATTATTTTCAGATGGCCCAGAGGCACTGTAGCACACTCTGTGCTGCCATAAGCTAGACCAATATTTGAGACCTAACTTAGGACTCCTGCTGCCTCAGCTGGTAGAGAACAAGCATGTGGTAGAAGTGATGAGCTTGTTCTCCGGGGGGCTGGGTGCCAGCTGCAGTACTCTAACAGATAGAGTGTGGAATTAATAGTGTCCTCAAAAAGCAGTTGTATATTTTTGCCTTTCAACATGAAGAGCAATGCCTTAATGGAAGTTAGTATGGAGGAATATAATCAGGCAAAATAAGTGTTTTCCTCCTGGATATAAAAAAAGTATGTTAAAGATTGTTTATTATTATTTATTTACTGTAGCACCCTCTATGTGCTAAATGTTTTCCAAACACTTTAAAAAGACAGTCCTGTTTTTAGGAATTCATAATCTAAGGACAGACAGGTAGACAGATGCTAGAGGAAAAGAACGGGAACAACTGGCAAAACGATATGCAAGTCAAGGCAGAAATGTGTCTTTGATAAGACCTTGAATGCAAGTAGGGCAGGTAGATGAGCTTACAGAGGTCCTACCATATATAGGAGACAGTAAAGAAAAATGTCAAGGTAACTGCATGAAAAGTTCACAGACAGATGAACAAGTCTGAGAGCACTGGCACGGTAAAGAGAATGTGGGAGAAGGCACAACACAAAATTTGACAAGGGAGAATAAATACAGAGGCAGAGCTATGCAGATCTGTGAAGGTGCTGAAAAGACACAAAGTTGATGTGATAGATTCAAAGATGGACATGACCTGATCAGATTAATGAGCAAAGGAAGGAAGTCTAGCAACAGCATTTTGTATGGATTGAAGCAGAACAATGCATGCATTTGAGATGCCAAAGGGAAGAGAACTGTTGTAGTAAAGGAAATAAATATAATAAAGACCTTAAAAGATTTAGCTGTGGAGATGGGAAAAGAAGGTGGCTCTTGGAAATGGTAAAAAGGAAGAATCAGTGAGATTTGGATATGGCCTATATATATTTTAGTAGAAAGGAAAGGAAGGAGTAAAAAATCATCACAGAATTGTGGGCTTGAGTGACATAGATGATGCTTCGTCTTCACTGACAAAAATAAGGCAAGTAGAGAAGGTTGGGAAAGAAGATAAGGTTCTGTTCTGGCCATCTTAAATAAAGACAGCACATTAGGAGGACATGTAGAAGAGTCAAGCCAAGATGTAAGGAATCAGTTTGGTTAATGGAGGACAAAGATTTATGTGCAACTCACATAGAGATTATAGCTGAAGGCATGTGAGCTTATAGGCTCATCAAGAAACAGAGTGAGAAGACTCTTGAGGCCACAGTCCTAAGGACCTCCTCAAAGAAAAGGGGAGAGGAGGACGCCCTGATAAAGACACTGAAGGAATGGACATGGGAAGGAAGATAATGACAGTTACTATTTTATATTAGTCTCTCTTTTTCAAATAAACATCAGTGCAAATCCCACTGTAAGTGACTGGTAAGAAGTATCCTCCCTGGATGGTGGTACTGGTAATTTTAGGTCTATCAGCTGAGGAGTAATTTCAGACTGATGTCTGAAACTTGAGGCATTCCATGGCTGCCATGCCCATAGCAAAATCTTTAACAGAAGTCAACAAGTCACTCTGTGTTACAGCTTTGAAGATCCCAGAGAATGGCAAATTCTGGAAGCAGGCAGAGCATTTATGCTTGCTCCTTCCTATAGAGCACCTTGATGTTTGAAGGAAGAGGCTTGGCAGTCAATTGCAGATGGAAATGCAGAGTGTGATTTACTTAGACATACTTTGTGACACAATGGCTTGGCCTTCACAGGGGCTAGACAGACAAAAAAAGCAGGGTGCATCCCTGGGTCATTGCTGCAAACAGACCTTGCTGCACCCTCTTGACACCATGTCTTGTGGTTTCTCACTCCAGTCGAGCTCCTAACTCATTGCCTCAGCCTTGGCCCCAGTTCCTAATCCCCTGTTCCAAATCTAGATTTCTTGCTCTAACCCCATCCCATGTGGCTCATTGACCTCAACTCTGACCTGATCTTACAGCACGACTTTAACATAGAATGCTGCTTCTGCCTATGACCCTTTAGACTGAACTTAGACAATGACCTCCCAAATCCAAACTTGCACCTGCACCCCACAGTAGTGATTCAGAGATTCAGGGATGAACTGGGGGTGTCATTTCAGCATCATGTTGTTCATACAGCAGGATGTACATGACAATTCATTTAGGAGGGCTGGAAGCTCGCTGACTCTCTATTCCGAAACGATAGTTATTAGAAAATGTCTTGACACTAAGATAGCGCATTGACAAAAGGGAAGCTCCATGACTTAAGAGGATGATGTTGGGGAGTGCCCTAAATTAAGGGTAAATAAGTATGAAGGAGGCCTTTGAGAATTTTAATACTTTGGGACATGAGATGATTGCTTACAATTCTGGTGAAGCACGACACACCAACTTACTACTAGATGAATCTTGAGATAATTAAATGCTCGCCTTGTATGCTTCACAGCCAGCATATAGTCAAGTATCTTCATTTACTGGGGCATCCACTAGGTCTATACTATTGAGTTCCCAAATGGAGAAATCTACTTTCATGATAGTATCTGAATGGTATTCAAGATGTGTGGTCCATATTTGTTCTACTGTGCATGTGTCTACATTACATGTGCCAGAAGCTGGAGAGTTCTTGCAAGCAGTGTCCTTGGGTTTATGCATCAAATAAAGGACACAAATGGCCAAGTGGACTGACTGCCCCTCCAGGTCCTCCACTAATGTGACCGTAGGAACTATCCAAAGCAGAAAGAAAGGACAGAAAATAGTGGAATACACAGAGGAACACACATCCTCAAAGAACTTCCAGACACTACAAGGTAACACTCTCCTCTGACTACTGAGCCGCCTGCATAGTCCACTGAAAGTTTCTGACTAGCACTATTTAAATAGGAGGAGATTGCAAGGGGGCCCTGTCCCAAAAGCATGTTTCAGCAGAGAAATCTAAGATTAAAGCATAATATTTCATGCATGTATGCATGGAACTCCATTTAGCTGTCTTCCAAATGTTATTTCCTAAAGTAAGACCACTGATTTCACTTTTGCTTTTGTAGAATGAGTCCTAACTTCATGAGGGGAAGAAAGATGTGACATCTGGCAACAAAACAGGATACAATCTGTGATCCATTTATAGATCATCTTGGAGGCTATAGCCTGACTTCAGGCTTGTCTTGCTGTAACTAGAGGAAGATTTTCTAACTTATCTTGTTCTTTGCAGATAAGGGGCAAAAGATCATCTGAGCTCACCTACTCTTCTGCAAGAGGTAATCGCCACAGAATGCAACTTTCACTGATCAGTGAGAATTGGGACATATAGCTACTGGTTTGAAGGAAGGCTCCATGAGTGCTGAATGTGCAAGGTTTAAGTCCTAGTGTAGAGTAGGCTACCTTGTGTGAATGTTCTGTTAAGCCAACAACCAAGTGAAAATCAGATAGCTGTCTGGTTGCGGTTGGCATGCACTGAAAGTTGTTAGGTAGACTTGTATAGAACTAAGCGGGAGCTCAGTCATTTTGAGAGGAATATCTGCTGACTCAGTATATACATGCTTCTGCTATGTCCAGATGCAAAAATGCTTACACATGACTGAACAGCATTTCTTAGTGGAATGTCTTCTGATATTATTAAGAATTGTTTCTTTGGAAAGTTCTAGGGTTGATTCCCATTCAAAGAACAAGTCATTAGACAGAGTGCTTCAGGACTGGAATGTTGATTCTTACTTACTCCTGTAACAAGATATCAGGAAAGGACTGGATTGCTGATCAAACAACCAGATGAACCAAAATCATCTGGACCAGTTGAGGGAGATAAAAATGACTCATGCCTTCTCCTATCAAATTTTTTGACCTGAGTTAAGAGAGGTAAGTGAGGCACAGCATAGCTTAGAGGACCTGACTAGGGTAGAAGGAGAGAACAGTTCTCAGACTTTAGTCGTAGATATCTTCTGGAACAGTATATGTTGCATTTCTTCTTCAGTTGGGAAGCAAACAGATCCCAGGTAGGTGTCCCCTAATGAACGAAGATGTTCTTCACTACTGAATCATGCAACTCCCACTCCAGATCTATAGTAAAATGCCTGGTGAGAATGTCTGCAAACACAAATTTGAATTACTGGAGTTTAAGCTACCAAAAGACTGATTCCATTCCTGATACATCATTTCCATAGGATGACCACTTCTACACAAGGGGGGTGAGAGGGAAAATGGATCTCACCTTTTCCTGTTTCCTGATGCAAAAAAAACCAAAAAAAACAAAACAAAAAAAAAAGGGCTCACACATTGTTTGACATTATAAGAACATGCTGGAAACAGTTCAGTTGCATAAAGGACTTGCTATTTTCAAGACTGCCCAACGTTCTAGAGAGCTGATTTGTATCGTCCCCTCTAGGAAGGACTAACTGTCCTGTGCCGTATGGCTGTCCTTGTAGTCTTCCTAACCTAAGATGGAGACATATGTAATGAGTGTCTTGAATGATGATGGAGACAGGAAAGAAACACTCATACATATGTCCTTCTACCACACAAATGACACTACTATGGAAGGAATTGTTACTAAGATACTCATGTTGTGTTTGGTTGATGAACTTGTAGCTTGGAGCCACACACATAAGCAATAAAGATCGTGTCTGGAGAATAGAGAAACACAAATGCATGAAGCCATGTGCCCCCTGAGGGGAAGACAAGTTCTGACTGTACCTCAAGTATTGTGTATCATTAAGTCTACCGGTTCATTCATGGCACAAAAAAAGTTCCTTTTTTAGACAAGCTTTCATCATGACTGAATAGAAGATCAAATCTATAAAGCCTATTGTCTGTCTTGGAGTGGGGACAAATTTTTTCCAAGTTCATGCTGACTCCCACAGAAAATAGGTGCTGAAGCATTAATGAGATGGACAGATAGGTTTGAAGTGTCCTCTAATGAGAACCCAGTCATCTACAAGGGAAAATGCCTGGTGGTGAAGCAATTCTATCTTAAATGAGCTGCTGCTACCAGGAAGATTTTGAAAAATATCCTCGGAGTGGTGTCAGAAACAAATGAAACATTCTATGCCAAAAATAGTTGAGGCCCACCCTAAATCTGAGAAATAATCTGTAAGAGGAGAAAACATCATGCCAATGTGACTATGTGAAATTTCATCTTGTGAATAGATCAGTTCAGACTGGGTCTCTGACAACCCTTCTTTTTGGGTACTATAAAGAAAGTTGTTAAGTGAAGGTCTTTTCCATTGTGTATGGAGGTACTCATTCTATTGCTCCTTGCAGCAAAAGAGATTCCACTTCCTCTTTGAGAACCATATCAAAAGACTGGTCCCTGAAGATGGATGCTGATGATGGTTTTGATGAAGGTAGAGACAAACTCAGTTATATAACTGGACTCAATGACTTCTAAAAACCACTTATCCACTGTTATAGCACTCCAGTTGTGGAAAACGGGTGCCCAGTGTTCCTCAAAGGATATATGGGAATTGGGTAGTGGTAGCCTCATTAATGATTTGCACTTCTTAAACTCACATCCAAAACATCTTTTAGCCAGGGAATGGGATTAGAATGGTGCTGTAGACTTTGAAGGTGGAGAGAAATGAGCCTTCTGTACCCATTGTCTCTTATAAGAAGGATCATAAGATAACCAATGATAAAAGTTTGACTCACTGGTTCAGGCACATAGCGCTGCCTGTGAAATTTCCTCTTCCAGACAGGCATAGATGAGCCTATGCAGCAAAGGATAGCTGTATAGTCCTTTTCAGCATGTAAAGACTCCACTGTCTTTTCACTGAAAAGGTGAGCTTCATTGAAGGGCAAGTAATCATGGTGTTTTGGACCTCTCTGAGAAATCATAAGTGTGTAACCATGGCTAACAGCACACCTCAATGGCCACAGCCATAGATTTTGAAGATGCATCTGCTGTATCACTACAAATTGAAGCTTACCTTCTTCAACAAAAGTCTGCATAAAGAGCTTATCTAAAAAGTCTATCAGTTTGGGAAAGTTCAAACAGCCATACTTAAGAGAACAGTGCCTGATAATTCACTATTCTAAATTGAGTGCTAATAGATATTTCTTCTAACAAGTCTAAATGTTTAGCTTCCTTGTCACACACAGTCTGGATGATATTGTCTACATCTTTCAGTGGTAGACTGTATAACAAAGTTTTGGTGCAGGTGGATAAAGAGAAATTCTCTTCCACTAGCTGGAAAAGAATAGCATTTCTCTGCCTTCTTCAGGGTAGGGGCACATGTGGCTCATCTGTAGTAGACTACTCTAGCAGATTCCAGAATAAAACTTCATTAACTGGAAATGCTATTCAACTGACTGCAATAGTTTACAGGATATCCAACGGTTTGCTGAGGTTTATTATATGGCATAATCATTGACATGAGTAATATGCCTGCTGAATTCCTTCTAATGCTCATCTGTGGTGATGCCTTCCAACTCTTCAATTAACAGAAATCAAATGAGAACCTGAGGAGTGACTGGGAACAATAGAAGGAATCATTCCTTGGACAGCAGGTTTCCAGCTAGTATACCTCTTCCTCTTCAGGAGTGTCTTCTTGAGAATCTTCACCTCAGGATGTATGTAATACCTAGTGTTATGCATTGTAAGATCTAACAGGATCTCCTGCTCCTTTGTGTAACTCATCATATATCCTTGAGTGCTTTCTGAGAATGAAGAGAATTATCTTCCTTTTGGGAATGTATAGTCATCTAGTTCAAGGTCATCTTTGAAAAGCTGGTTGTTCTGATGTCACTAGTTTCTCTCTTTTGGTGTCTACTTGCAAATAGTCATGGCACAGAACATCACTGACCTTTCAAATAAGGGTATGTGTCCAAGAAAGCATATGAGACAAAGGTCAAAGCAATCAATTCAGTAGAAACATTACTTATTTGTTCATCCATGAAATATAACTCCAGTATTTGAAAACTGGATCACAAATACCTTGTTATTCTGATATTTACATAAGTTTAAGTCCCCTCCTCAAAAGTGCTTATGAATTAAGGAAAGAACTAAGAGAGAATGGTGTGCAGGACAGAAATAATCATGCTATCTATCTTCAGGCTATCTATCTTCCAGTTTTGCTAAGATTTCATGTATTTCCAGCCATACATCAACTGGCTAAATTCTTCTGGAGGTCGACATAGAAGAGGCCTTGAAGAAGGATTTCAAGGTGAATGGGATAGTAAGTCCTTTGTATGGAACACTATCAGTGTTTGGCAGATGTTCAAATCTGTTTAACATAAAATATTCTTTTCATTTTAAAATAAGCACGAAGAATTGGTAATACTAGCGCAGACAAGGAACTATGATATCATAGGAACAACGGAGACATGGATGGGTATAAACTGTTCAGGAAAGACAGGCAAGGAGGAAGAGGGAGAGGAGTAGCACTATATGTAAAAGAGCTCTATGACTGCTCAGAGCTCCATTATGGAAGTGGAAGCATGCCAGTAGAAAGTCTGTGGGTTACATTGAGAGGGGAAAGCAACAAGGGGGATGTTGTGGTGGGTGTCTACTATAGACCACCAGACCAGAAGCAGGAGGTGGATGAGGTGTTCTATGGACAACTAGCAGAAGCTTCTAGATCACAAGCCCTGGTGCTGATGGGGGACTTTAATTACCCTGACATCTGCTGGGAGGCCAATACAGCAGTGCATGGGCAATCCAGGAAATTTTTACAGAGTGTTGGGAACAACTTTCTAGTACAAATGCTGGAAGAACCAACCAGGGGCCTTGCACCGCTCGACCTGCTGCTCACAAACAGGGAAGAATTGATCAGGGACGTATAGGTAAATGGCAAGCTAGGCAGTAGAGATCATGACATGGTTGAGTTCAGGATGCTGATTAAAGGAAGGAAGGAAAGAAGCAAAAAACAAACCCTGGAATTCAAAAAAAGCAGATTTTGGCTCCCTCAGGGAACTGATGGGCAAGATCCCTTGGGAAGCTATTCTGAAGGGGAAAGGAGTCCAAGAAAGCTGGTTATATTTTAAAGAAACCCTGCTAAGTGCACAGGAAGTTGCCATTCCAATTAGGAGAAAGAACACCAAACATGTGAGGCAGCCAGAATGGCTTAGCAGAAAACTCTGCTCTGAGCTTAAACATAAAAAGGAAGCTTACAGGAAGTGGAAGCTTGGTCAGATGACCAAGGAGGCATATAAAGATATTGCTAGGGACTGCAGGGATAAAATCAGAAAGGCCAAAGGACAAATGGAGTTGCAGCTAGCGAGGGATGTGAAGGATAACAAGAAGGGGTTCCACAAGTATGTTAATAACAAGAAGAGGATCAGGGATGGTGTAGGTCCCTTGATGAATGGGGCAGGCATCCTTGTGACGGAGGATGAGGAAAAAGCTGAAGTGTTCAATGCATTTTTTTGCTTCAGTTTTCACAGGCAGGGTCAGCTCCCAGCCCACTACCATGGGTGTGGCAGATTGGAGAGAAGAAGAGAGGCCCTTAGTGATGGAAGGTCTGGTTAGGGACTGCTTAAAGAAGCTGGATGTGCACAAGTCCATGGGGCCGGACGAACTGCATCCAAGGCTACTAAGGGAATTCGCCGATGAGATAGCAGCACCGCTGGCCATTATCTTTCAAAACTCTTGGAGAATGGGGGAGGTGCCAGAGGATTGGAAAAGAGCAAATGTAGTGCCTATTTTCAAGAAGGGGAAAAAGGAGGATCCAGGGAATTACAAACCAGTCAGTCTCACCTCAATCCCTGGAAAAATTATGGAGCAGGTTCTCAAAGAATCCATCCTCAAACACTTAAGAGGAAAATAAAGTGATCAGCAGCAGTCAGCATGGATTTACCAAGGGTAAATCATGCCTGACCAATCTTGTTTCCTTCTATGATCAGATGACTGGTTTCCTGGATGCAGGAAGAACCGTTGATGTGATATACCTTGATTTTAGCAAGGCTTTTGATACAGTTCTCCACAGCATTCTCACTAGCAAATTAAGGAAGTATGGGTTGGATAGGTGGACTATGAGGTGGATAGAAAACTGGCTAGATCAACGGTTTCAGGGCGTAGGAATCAATGGCTCCATGTCTAGCTGGCAACCGGTCACGAGTGGTGTGCCCCAGGGGTCGGTCCTGGGGCCGGTTCTTTTCAACATTTTCATCAATGATCTGGATGATGGAATAGACTGCACTCTCAGTAAGTTTGCGGATGACACCAAGCTGGGGGGAACACTAGACACGTTGGAGGGCAAGGACAGGATTCAGGGAGACCTAGATAAATTGGAACAGTGGGCCAATAGAAATCTTATGAGGTTCAATAAGGACAAGTGTAAAATCCTGCACATGGGACGAAAAAACCCCATACACTGCTACAAGCTGGGAAACATTCAGCTAAGTAGCAGCAGTGAAGAAAAGGACCTGGGGGTCATGGTGGATGGGAAGCTGGATATGAGTCAGCAGTGTGCCCTTGCTGCCAAAAAGGCCAATGGCATACTGGGCTGCATCAAAAGAACTATTACCAGCAGATCAAGGGATGTGATCATTCCCCTCTATTCTGCACCGGTGAGGCCACATCTAGAATGCTGTGTTCAGTTTTGGGCTCCCCACTACAAAAAGGACAGGGACATGCTAGAGAAAGTTCAGAGGAGGGCAACCAAAATGATTAAAGGGCTGGAACACAAGCCCTATGAGGAAAGACTGAAAGCATTAGGCTTATTTAGTCTGCAGAAGAGAAGATTGAGGGGGTATTTGATAGCAACCTTCAACTACTTGAAGGGATGCTCTCAGGAAGATGGAGCTCAACTGTTCTTGGTAATAACAGAGGACAGAACGAGGAGCAATGGTCTCAAGTTGCGGTTAGGGAGGTTGAGGCTGGATATTAGAAAAAACTTTTTTTTACTAGAAGAGTGGTGAAGCCTTGGAATGAGCTGCTGAGGGAGGTGATTATTCTGTTCTTTTCTGTAGTTTCATTAAATCTGCCCAAAACTGAAGTTATGTTTACCATGGTGTAATTGCCAGGATTGCACCTAGAACCTTATTTAAAAATAGCTGTTAAATTATCCTCCAGTCGTCCAGTATAGAGCCTGATTCAAGTGACAGTTTGCAATCCACCATTAGTAGTATATTTTAGTTGCCTTAAAACTGCTAGGTGAAAACCATCTGGTCCTTTTGACTTACTACTGTTCAATTTATCAATTTTTTCCAAAGTCTTCTACATAATATTACAGTCTAAAACTGTTCCTCAGATTTGGCACCTAAAAAGAATTTATTATGAGGAGCTCCCCACATCCTCTGCATGGAAAATTAAAGCAGAAAATTGATTTATCTTTTCCAAAATGGCCTTAGGTTCCTTGAGCACTCTTTAACTCTTCATAGAATCATAAGGTTGGAAGGGACCTCATAGGTCATCTAGTCCAGCCCCCTGCCAGAGGCAGGACCACTCCCACTAAACCATCCCAGTCATGGTTTTGTCCAGCCAGGCCTTAAACACCTCCAAAGATGGAGATTTCACCACCTCCCTCGGCAGCTCATTCCAAGGCTTCACCACTCTTCTAGTTAAAAAAAAGTTTTTTCTAATATCCAGCCTAGACCTCCCTAACCGCAACTTGAGACCATTGCTCCTCGTTCTGTCCTCTGTTATTACTGAGAACAGTCGAGCTCCATCTTCCTGAGAGCATCCCTTCAATCTTCTCTTCTGCAGACTAAATAAGCCTAATGCTTTCAGTCTTTCCTCATAGGGCTTGTGCTCCAGCCCTTTTATCATTTTGCTTGCCCTCCTCTGAACTTTCTCTAGCATGTCCCTGTCTTTTTAGAACAGCTAAACAGAACATTAGAAATTATTAGGAAAGAGATGGATAATAAAGAAAAAATTATGTCATTGTATAAATTCATGGTATGCCCTCACTTTGAATAGTATGCACAGTTCTGGTTGATTCTTCTTAAAAAAAATCTGTAAGTATTGAAAAAGGTATAAAGAAGGGCAACAAAAATTATTAGGAGTATACAAGAGTTTCCACATGAGATATTAAAAATATTTCAGCTGGGAGACACAAGCTCACTCTCTCTAGTCAGCATGGAAGTCTGAGGCACTACAGCATACTCTAAGGCACTACAACAGGGCCAAAGCTCTTTGTAGTTGTTCTTCCCACTGTGCCCACTCTCCACCATCTTTCACTCTACCTTTTCAAAGGACTGATCCTCTGTCATATATAGGCAGTGCAACCCAGTGACTGGAGCAGCAATCTGGCCTGCTTGCCACCGCAGAATCAAAGGTTGGAACTAAAGGCTTGGTCATGAAAGAACCCAATCATCAGAGCCAAGAATCTGGGTCCAGAATAGAAGTACAAGGCAGAGCTAGAATCCTGCTCAGGAGACAAGCCAGTGTCACTTACACACTGGAGAGTTAAGACACAACAACTTGATTTTTTGAGTCAAAAAAAGTCACGATAAACACTGGAATGTTCATTTTGTCATCTAATCTGCCCTGTTTTGGCAACTAAATAATACCACTTGTGCAAGAGTTACAGCGGCTTTTGCAAAAACCCTTTTGCACAAAACAGCATGTGCATATGCTGACTCAGTTTTTGATGCATTAATCAGCCTCCAGAAATGTCCCAGATGCCAAGCCCGATGACTCTGGTGTTCTGCTTGCATTCTGCTGCTCTGCTGCAACTAGCTCCTCCCTCTTGTCAGGAATCTGATTTTTTCCAGTTTTCACTACCGGTCTGTTCAGTGTGGAGAAAGAACATGATGTGATCCCAGGAGACAATGGCAGCTCCACATGGCAAACACTCTCCTGCATGGAGCCCAGCAGAACTCTGGGTATCAGCATCTGCAGAGGGTCAGCAGCAGAAGGAATTTTGATACTTATGGCCAGATTTCTCATGCCATGGAGGACAAAGACTATGAGGGGGACATGCTGCAGTGCAGAACACCAGTCCAGGAGCTCTGGCTGAACTACCAGAAAGCCAGGAAGGCAAACTTTCGGTCAGGCTTACTGCCAGCTACATGCCAATCACAGAAACCGGAAGGGACCATGAGAAGTCATTGAGTCCAGTCCCCTGCGCTCGTGGCAGAACCAAATATCCTCTTAAACCATCCCTGACAGGTGCTTGTCTAACCTGTTCTTAACAACTTCCAATAACTGAGATCCAACAACTTGCCTAGGCAAACTATTCCAGTGATTATTCACCCCAAAAGTTAGGAATTTCTTCCTAATGTCCAACCTAAACCTCCCTTTCTGTAATTCAAGCGCACTGCTTCTTGTCCTATCATCCGTGATTAAGGAGAATAATTTTTCTCCCTCCTCCTCATGACTTCTTAGGTATTTGAAAATTGTTATGTCCTCTCTCTCTCTTCTCTTCCAGACTAAACAAACACAGCTCTTTCAATCTTCCTTCATAAGTCAAGTGTTCCAGACCTCTAATCATTCATGTTATTCTCCTCTAGCCTTTCTCCAGTTTGTCCACATCTTTCCTAAAATAAAGTGCCCAGAAATGGACACAATACTACAACTGAGGCCTAATCAGGGCCTAGTAGAGCAGAAGAATTGCTTCTTGTGTCTTATTTACTATACTCCTGTTAAAACACCCCAGAATGGTGTTCGTTTTTTTGCAATAGTGTTACCCTGTTGACTCATATTAGCTTGTGGTCCACTATTACACCTGGATCCCTTTCCACAGTTCTCCTTCCTAAGCAGTCCTTGCCCATTTTGTATATGTGCAATGGATTGTTCCTTCCTAAGCGGAGTATTTTGCAATTCTACAAAGAGCTGGAAGCCATCCTCTGCAGGGACCCAGCATCTACTCCCAACTCTCCCCTTGATACATCCATGCCCCTGGAGACAGCAAAGAAGAAATGGAGCTGGAGGATGACCCAGTACCAGGAAGCAGTACAGTGGAGACTGGGAGTTTGGAGCTTTTCACAACAACCCCATCTTCCAAGTCATGCAGCCAGCCACAGCTGTTCAGATGTGGTGCTCCAGAAGCAGAAGGGAGCTATAGTAAATGTTTGGTAAGCCAATGCTGTTCTGTTCAGAGACTAACTCTTCTGCCTAAAAACAAAGTGGTAGGAAGGGAGGGAAGTGTGCTGGCGTGGATACATTTGTGTATGGCTTCCCAATCTCTAGTGCATCTACTCAGCACTTGTTAGCAGTGCATTGATACATGTGGTGATTTCCAGGGCATCCTCCACTGAGAACTCTAGGAAAGTTTACTGGGCATACCCCCAGTTCTCTCCCTAAGATTCCTTGGCAGAGCAGCAGTGTTTCCTCCCCCATAGAAGGGCACTCTCCCTTTTCAGTTGGAAATCACCGTATCAGATACTATGGCGGTACACAAGCCTGCAATGTAGGGACCTCGCTTAGATCTGTTGGCATGCAAGATACAAATTCTAGCTTCCCTGCTTACTCTAAGGAGTGAGATATCAGCTTCAATGGGCACTTCTCGTGGAAATTGGGGGCAGAGATTTAGATTGATAGTAACATTACATGCTCATTGATGACCCTAGTGAGCACCCCTCCCCAGATCCTCAGAACTAAGATCAAATGAATGTTCTTGATGCCTATGTGCAATTCACCATTTCCAGGTTTATCAGGTAGCTGCATTGTGCTCAGGGTGATGGTGAGAGTGTGATGTGATTCGCAAAATGTTACATCAATACTAAGAAGAATGTAAGAATAATTCCTTTATTCATTATGTTTCTTTCTCACAGTAATGACCTTTGCAAGAAGAGGCCCCATGCCTACTGACTGCCTTAGACAGATAAGGAACAAGTCTTGCCAATCCAAGGAGGATATGTTCCAAGAGCTCCTGCCCTCCAATGAGGCATCAAGGAGAGAAAACAAGGTTTGGAGACAGGTTATTGTGGAGAAACAGCAGGAACATAGACAGGACTGAAAAGAAAATTTTAGGAAGGGCCAAGAACAAAAAGAACAATTGCTGAATCTGATGAAAGAGCAGATGGAGCTCCTAAAGACAGTGGTTGCGAAAGTCACAGCTGCTACATGCTTGCCACCCACATTCCAGGCACACCTGCAGTTTCTCACACCCTCCCCACACACTCCCACTAAGCATCACCATGAAGGCCAAGGACCCCCTGGGTACAATCTCACATCTATCCCTTTTGCACAGCAGCAGGAATGACTCCTGCACATACACATACCTGTAATACCCTCCAGTGCCCCACACACTCTGTACTGTGCTTTTTCCAGACTAGTTACCATTGATTAGCAATAAAGAGAGTGTTTCAGTCATGTAGAAAATCCTTAGTCATTCACTAACTGAATTTATTCAGTCACATACAGCAGTTACTCAAGTGACCACAAGTCCTGTTCCTCTGCTGCTGCAGTGACCTGCAGGTTTACAGGATCACATTGCCACAGGACATGGCACGCTTATGGGTTTTCATTATCAAAATGCTCCTTGAGTGCCTGCCTTATGCAAACGACTCCCCATTGTGGCCCCTAATACCTCGGCATCCTGCTGCTTGTACACAAATGCAAAATGAGCTGCCTCCATGGTCCACCCAGGGGGAAGCTTCTCTCCTTTACTTTCACAGAGATTGTGGAAGACAACAGCAGGTGGCTATAACAGCTGGAATGTTGTCCTCATTTAAGTCCAGCCTGCCATATAAACATCTCCAGCATGTCTTAAGTCTCCCAAAGGCACACTCAGCAATCATTCTGCACCTACTCAGCCTGTAATTGATCCGTTTCTTTCTGGCACCCAAGTTGACGGTGTAGGGCTTCAGGAGCCATGGTATCAGTGGGTAGTTTGGGTCTCCTAGGATCACTATGGGCATCACCACACCCCAATGTAATATTTTCATCAGGGAAGAAGGCCCCTGCTTGTAACTTCCAGTACAGCATTGTGTTCCTGAGTACATGAGTATCATGCCGCTTTCCCAACTAACCAGCTTTGGTATCAGTGAAATGTCCATGCTGATCCACAAATGACTACAGCACCATGTCCTTTCGTCCTTTCTATTTGCATACTCAGTCGCAAGATGCTCCAGAGCTAGAATTGGGATGTTTGTGATGTCGGCTGCCCTGCCACAGTGAGGAAATCCCATGGCTGCAAATACATCCACTATTTTATCCATATTGCCCAGAGCAACAGCCCTTTGCAGCAGAATGCAACTGATGGCCCAGCACACGTGTGATAGTACAATCCCAGCAGTGGACTTGCCAGCTCCAAACTGATGTGAAACCAACCAGTAGCGGTCTGGGTTTGCCAGCTTCCACAAAGCAATTGCAACGTGCTTCTCAAAGGCATCTCTCATTCAGGTATCCTTGTGTCATAGGATAGAGGCAAGCTCCACACACAGTTTCATGAAGGTGGCTTTGCACAGTCAAAAGTTCTGGTAGCCACTGTTTGTCATCCCAAACCTGCCTGACGATGTCTTTCCACCACTCAGTGCTTGTCTCTCATGATCAGAAGCAGCAGTGCAGTGTGTGCAGATGTTCCATTAAAGAAAAGAACAATGCAGTGCTGACAGTCTGCATGTCACTGAGCAGGTCTAGCTCTTTCAATACCTGTTCTGATTCAGAGCCCATGATGTACTGTGTGACCAGTCGAGATGTGTTCATAATGCTGCAAGCAACACTGGAGAGCAGAGCTGGATCCATATTTTCAGAACTGGAATGCAGAGGATGGAAAGAAAATGCATTGTTCCATGGAAGCTTGAAAATTTACCAAAGATATTCTATGATCCACTCCTTCATCCCAGGATTCCTAGCATTGGAAACTGATGAATGGCATAGTGGAATAGGTGCCCACAATGCAGTGCTCTTACCAGACAAAATGAAAAAGTACACCGTGGATACTCCTTTGCAATATAAGGAATGCCGAGTGGATGTGTGCAAATGCTATAAATAAAGCACTTCTCTTTTAATGCAAAAAAATTGTTTGCCAAAATTCTCTAGGGTAGACATGGCCTTCGTGAAACTTTATTGGGGCCTGATAAGCTCACAGGGTTGCTTAGTGATTAGGCTCAGAGGCATGCAAATTCAAACAGAAACTGTAGAATTAGAATTGATATGCAAATTTGACTGTGTAAAAGCAAGATTAAATTGTGTCTGTTGATTCTTTTCCCATTACAACAGGTGATTTGACCTCACCCTTCTCTATGTGCTGTTCCCCAATGTCTGAATCTTAACAACTGCTTTGATTTGCTGTTACAGTGAGTCCCAATCCCATGATTTACATTTCCCTAATTTATTTTCCTCCCATTCTGTAAGTTCCCCCCTCTTCAAAGCATATGACGAAGTGGGATTTTCTCCCACAAAAGCTAATGAGGTGACTAAATTTATTAGTTTTTAAAGTGCCACAGGACTCCTTTGCTTGTTTTGCTGAACTAGACTAACAACAGAATTTGGCAACAGAATTCCTAATGCTCTGTCTCCTTGCTTCCCCTTTCACCATTGCTTTCCCTAAATAGAACTTTAACCCTACAAAGTTGATCAAGAAGGTCTGAAATAATAATGTTCAGATTTTTCAGTATTAAACAAAAATAAGTTCATGTATCTGACACAATAGGTATGTAAAAGTGATTTAAAAGAAAAATATTGTCTATTGTCTGTAATTTACTGCATAAATTTAGTTGCATTGTATATGCTCCTAAATAAACATTGTCAGAGCTTCACAATTATATGTAGATACAATTGTTACTTTTATGGTTTGCTCAGATGGTATTTAATCTTATATATTTAAAGAGGATCAAAATGTATTTATTCTTCAGTTATTTATAACCACATCATTCAAATGAAGTTTGGGTCAAAATAAGTAACCTGGCCCAAGGGGCTAATTTGCAGTGAGGTCCTATTTCAGAGTTGCCTGATAATCTCATGAAGAAATAATTAGAACTTTAAAGTGACAAATTAAAGTTGATACGATTAACAATAACCCTCATGATTACTTAGTATTTTCTAACAGCTTTCTAGAAAGCAATGACCAAATTCCACACTGAGAGATAAAATTCTGTTCACTTTAAGAAGTGAATTACATATGTTTACCATATTAAACAGGTCAGGCAAAAATTCAGATGTAGTAAAAGGATATTAATAAAACATTACTAAAGGGTATAGCTCAAATAAAACACCCACTCTGTCATCTGGCTCCTTTAGGTCAGCAATGATGATCAGCAAGTGGATCTGAAATTTCTAAATTTCTGTCCTTAGCAAACATATCAAAATTAGTTTGAATTTTCCTTTTAAAATAAGCAATCTTACAATAATTTAAATAATCAATGTGAGTGAGAAACAATTTAAAAACTGGCTGCTGGGCATGAATATGTAGAGAAACTTTCTTTCTGTACACTAAAATAAAGACATAAGTGAGATTTCAAAACTGTGGTCTATGAATCACAAATAAGCTCAAAAAGTTCTCTCTTCCCTTTTTCATGAAATGGTCTTGGTTCTGTAATGTTCTCAGATTATCACATTACATATTACAATAGTGTAGGGACCAATAGTGACTTATTTTTAACTTGAGAAACATCAGTTTTTGTACTGAAAATCTAAGTGCTCAAAGGCATCCTACGATGTTACGACGCCCCTTGCTACCATCATGATGTCTAAAATCTGTCAACAATCCTCTGGCTTCCTTAAACTTCAAAGAAGAAACCTTAGGAAAGGAAGCTGAAATTCAGTCACAATGTAAGCAAAGGTTAGATCTGGTCACTTCAGTTACAGGTAAGACAAAAGGCCAAATCTGTTCCCTCTGAAATCACTGGTAACATTCTCTTCAATCTCAGTGAGGTTAGGATTTAGCTCACTGGGTTCAGATGAATTTCAATGGCATAACTCACATTGACTTCCCCAGGAATAGGATACAGTCCTTTAACTGGAATAGGGCCAGAAAACTCCCCTGCAAGTCATCCTTGCAGTACAATGAATTTGAATAAAATACAGACACAGACACACCCTCCCCCCCCACCCTTTGCTAGGAATTTTACCAGCAGAGCATGCTGAAGATTTCTTCAAGCTATCATGCTGTGCTAAGTACAGTTTTTCCTATTATATAGGCAGCCATTGCTTCCAGATCTTTGTGGAACATTATATGATTAGAAGCTAGAACATAATATTAACTGATGATAGAAATACCCACCATTTACAACACACCAACCACCACATATTCCTCACACAGTGGAAAATTCAGAATTTGTAGACAGGAGAACACTGACTATCTATGTTGCTGTGATTAATATTTTAGAATCACAATAATCTAATACCAGTTTCTAAGCACAAAGTACATTCCCTAACTTCTTGAAAAGAAAGTCATTTTAGAAAACTGAACTAGGTTTAACTTGAACATTTTCACTGGTTTTACAAGATTTTTAAAAAATCCAATTCAAATATAAGGAAATTTGAAAACTAACATGTAAGGAATTAGAAGAAACAGTTCTCAAATATTTACTATATGTGTTTAGATATATGTATGCCAACCAATTTTTTCATTTGTAATACAAATTCTGGTTACCAGATGAAAACAGGAGACCACACAAAGGTAAACATTAAAACAGCAGATCTAAACAGACACAAACGCAAGTGAGTTTGAGGCAATGAAGTTACTTAATTTGAAAGAAATCATGCCAAACAAACAAACAAACAAACAAACAAACAAACAAACAAACAAACAAGATCATTTTCTTACACTGGTACCCTTTCTTCTCCCATGGCTATGGACAGTTGGGTTATTATTCTTAATTATTATAAATCACCATGGTAATCATCATTCCACCAACTTACTACTTCTTCTGCATGAGTACACTTCAGCTTCTTAAAGTCACAGCAAAGAAACTGCTATCTTAATAGACCACAGTGAATTCTAGAGTCCCTGGTGATAATCTTACCAAACTATCACTTTTAAGCAAAAATTCCTAGACGATTACAATGAGTAATTGACAACTGTCCACCTACTCCCCTGCAAAAACACTCTATTTATAGTGTTATACAGAGATATTTTGTATAAAGTAAATATTGGTGAAAAAAAACTCAAACATATTCTTTTTCAAATAAGTAGCTTCAATTAAAGGTTTTAACAAACGTAGACCTGAGCCCACCCTGCAATTTATGGTACTTAAGCAAAATCCTTTCAGCTCACAGATCTCCATGCTGTATGCCTGGAAGATCCACAGGTATAGGAGAGACCACAGCCTATTTTTCTGATGCCTTGGATGGCAGCACAATTGCAGAAGTCACCACAGCTTCTGTGCACCCATCCCATCAATTCCTTTGGTGGAAGGGGACTGGTAACACATCAGCAGAATATCATAGGCTGCATGCATACACACAGAGTAGTGGAGAGGATCCCGCAACACAGCCTCATATCTTGACACAAAATACCCCAGGAAATAGAACTAGCGTAGATTCAGGATCTTGGAATTTCCATTCCTCTTATCTAGTATGTACGATATGGCCCTTTACTTTTATGCTGTCTCTTCAGAAATAATACGTGTGTTTACTACTTGTTCTAAGCAAGACTTTCCTAGTACACTCTGCTAGAGAACACTTTGGGGCTCCAACCAACCATTCCCTTGAAATTTTTTTCAGTTTATCAATATTTTGTTAAATAAAGGCGTTTCAGTGAAATATAGACTCACAGATTTTTCAAATTTTTGCCCAAGTTGGAATAAATACATATATTCAGGGTATGTCTATCAATGCACTCCTCTGGGTTTGATTAAGCTGTCTGTCAAGACATGCTCAATCAATCTCCAGCTCAACGTTATAACTCCAGCCCTGGAACTGGAGAAGCACTAAGTCAACTGGATGACATTTCCAGGTGACTTAGCACAGCGTTAACAGTGAGGTAAGTCAGAGTTAGTAAGGCCATGGGATATATGCAAGGTATTTTATGTACCCTGGGTATCTCTGATTGACTGACACTGAAAAGTGTGGTGAGTGTACACTAGATCTCAGATACCTTAATGTCCAAAACCTCTTACAGACTTGCAGAACAGTGGATTAAGCCTATTTTTGGAAGCTCCAATTTGCTGTTGACAGGAAATACACAGTAATAACAGGAAATTTATTTGAGCAAACCTTGTGATTCTCTTTTAAAACTACAGTAACAGCACGACAACCCTATTTAGAAACAATGAGCAAATATGAAAGAAAAACTATTTCAGTGTGTTATTCAAAATATGCATGGGGAGATTTCACAAATGTCTACAAAATCTTCAAATATATTTTCTACATGTTTTTCATTTTTCCCAGATTCTAAAAGTTATATATTTATAGGCTTCCTCCTCCTCTATTAATGTGAACTTTACTGTGAATTTCAAAGAAAATTGAGTAAGTTTCATTTCCTAAATACTGTCAGTGCTTTTTTCACATCTAAAGATCATTAGTTTATTCATTTACCTGAAGAAGGACAATAAATATTTATGGGATTTTTGCACTCCCCACCACACAACTGGTTACTAGTTATGTCCTTGAACTATGCACACTTTAAAAAAAAATGCCTTTTAAATCAGCACTTGAATTTACTTTTGCAACATTTTTTTCAAAGTAACCAATTAAAAGGTAATGTTCAGAATGGACTACAGAGAGAAATATTCACTTTGGTAAAGTATGTATTCAACAAATTTTGGATTCAAAATAGGATTAGAATATATGAACAAAAGTTTGTGGGCTTTTAGGCATATGAAGATGTCTGTGAGCAAGTAGGAGGGTGGAAAAAAAATCTAACAACATATTACCTTGAAATATGGAAATAATTGTTTTTAATTTTGAAGCACAGCACATTGTATTGGGGAGGGAACCCTCTGACAAAATGTTTCAATGCTTATTGAAGTAAATGGGGTTTCTTTTTTCAGTAAACAGAGAAATATTTAATCTTTCTCTAGAACATAGCTGAATCTTTTCTGGTTTTGTTTTGTTTTATAATTCCACTGGTGCTAATTGTGAATTTTGCGTTGTGTGACAGCAGAAAAAAATAAATTTAAAAAAGGTAAAAGGAGAAAAACAAAATCAATGAAAGAACACTGTGTTAAGAAGCAGTAATGTTTAAGAGAAAATCAAAGGAGGGGAGAGTCACTAAGAGACTGCAAAAAGATAAAGGGCAAAGGATTTAAAAATTAAACAGAAGGAAAAAGATTAAAGAAAGAAAGGCAAAAGGCAATGCTAAAGGATTTAAGAAGCCAGTAAAAAGAAAAGACATTTAGTTATGAGAAAGGAATAGCAAGTACTAAGGAAAATACTCAGAGGTAATGAATCAAGAAATAGGAAAAGAAACAAAGTTAAAAATTAATTAAAAACCAAGCAAAAAGTAATAAAACTTATTTTTCTGCCAATTAGAAAAAAATGTCACTGGATCCAGTGAATTTTTAAAAATGTAACTACCACTACTTTATAGGAGGTAATTCTATCACTTCCCTATATGACATGTTTTAACAGAAATGAATCTAAAACATGTAAGATCCTCCAAGTATCACTATAATTAAAAACGTGTGGTAATTCACCATTATTGGGGATGCTTATATCACAAACTTTTGCACAAAGTTCAATATAATACTATTATTTTAATTAGATTAAGCTTTTTTGTAAGGTCGTACTTAATACTAAAAGAGTTTGTAGAATTTAAATAATGTATAAATGTACCCCTATACAAAGTCTGATCAATTTTAAAAAGTGCCATACCATACAAGGTAAATGGTTCATATTCATTTCCAATAGAGACCAGTACCATATGCTACAGACGAAGCTGTAAGAATCCCAAAATGGACACTGTGAAATATGTTCATAAAGATTTTTCCTAGCCTCAAGTAGTTGATGAATGGTTTTGCTGCAAGACATGATGGCTTATTTTAAGGGGTCAGCAATCTTTTGGGTGGGCGTTGCCAAGTCTGTCTCCCCCCTGCCCTCTCCCATGTGCCATATTTGGTGGGAGTGTGCAGGGTAGAGGGAAGGGGAATGCAACAGGGTGCCGACCAAACCCCTCAGCCTCTCACCCATCTTCTGGGGACCTAGGGTGTGCAAAGGCCAGGCAGCCTTTGGGCACCAGCTCTGGCAAGTAGTGGGCACTGCTGGGCCCACATGGAAAAGATGCAGGGCTGGAAATGGGAGTTGGAAATAGCCAGCGGCTCCCACCATACAACCCAGTCTGCGGTCAGGAGTGGCACATCTCTGGCTAGCAAAGCACCAATGCGAGAGGGGTGACAATGGAAGGCGGGATCAGCCGCCACACAACCCAGCATGAGGGTAGAAGCAGTGCAGCCTGCTGCTCAAACTCAACTCACAAGCCACCTTTGGCAAACATGCTGTAGGTTGTCAACTTCTGGTTTATATACCTTTTAACTTCTTATTTATAGCTAAGAGTATAGGGTCCTAGCTATTCCCATAAAATGTTAATTCATTTTGTAAAACATGCTAAACTCCTAATCCTAATAATACTCTATGGCAGTGGGTTCCCATATTTCAACATGCTGCCTCAAGAAGTCTCTCCTATCACGATAGCATTCCTCTGCCTCCAATAATTTCTGTTACCCTTCTGTGGATTTTTTTTTCTTTTTATCCAATATTCTTTTTGTGATGAGATTACCAGAATTGCACACAATATTCAAGTTTAGGGCACACCATCCCTGTATATAGTTTTATTCTAATATTCTCATTATCATTATTATTATGCTTTTCTTAATAAAACTTATACCTTCTTCACTCTTTTGACCATGATTGAAAATTGAGCACATCCTTTCATTGAGATGTCCAAAATAAAACATATGGATCTCTCCTGATCATTATAGATAATCTGGAATCCATAACATGAATGAATAGTTCAAAACTGTTCTTTTCCAGTGTGCATCAACTTGCACCTATCAACACTGAATTTCATCTGCCATAGTATTATACACTTTCACTTCCACACATCTTGACACTTCTCTGTTTACCATTAATAAGTATGAAAAATGCCAAATCTCGCACAGATCTTTGGGGAAACCTACTAATCATCATCTACCATTTGGACCATTTATTGTTACTCTTTGTTTACTCTATTTACCAATTTGAAATTCAAGAAGAGAACTTTCTGACTCACTCAGGAGTATATAGTGTATTTGGAATTTCAAAAGGAACTATATCTACTCATTCTCTTATATCTTCTATTTTACTGACATCCCCAAGAATTCTACAACTGGAGAAGCATAATAATCCTTTAGGGAGGTCATGCTAGCTTGCCCCGATGTTTCATTAAGTGTTTTATATTTTTAAACTTTAAATTACTGTTTCAATTAATTTACCTGGTATTGAAGTAAGTCACATTGTTCTTAACCAGTGCAATAATCTCCATTTGTATGGTCATTTCTTGGTCTCGTCATTCAGATGCTGAAATGAGGAATATGTTACCATAACAGTTTTATCCACTATCCTCAAATGCTAATGAGGAAAGTCTCCAGAATACCATAAAAAGTATGAAGACTGTTATGTTAAAGTGACTTTTTTCCTCTCTTTAGTTTTGTTAATTTAGCTCTAGAAAGATTTTCCTGTCTTTTTCTCCTATACACAAATGAAATGCATAGCTATGACTTCGAGGTAATAGTTTATCCTTCTGTTTGACTGAGAAAACTTTTCTACACTAATTCGCTTTGTGTTTGAAAACTTTGTATGTGAGAGAAGAAAGAAAAGTATATTGCGTTAAGATGTCTGTCCATCACTGTGCACACAATCTCATGATCCAATCAAAAAGCAGAGACTGTGATAAAGTAAATGTAATTATGTATAAATATGATTGACAAGGACATAGATGACCATGTTATTTCTGTATTTTGATTTACTAGGAGCTTCCACCTGTAATATAATGAACTATTATTTTTCAGTTCTGGGTAACAAGGGCAGAATAATGTACTCAACTATGGCTCGTGAAGTATTACACCTTCTTTCTAGAGTATAAATGTTGTGTATAACAACCCATTACTCAAGGCCTAATAAATGCACATCTGTACAAACAGGAAGAATACATTTTAAATGACAGAGTTGTCAGGCATAACTAATCTTGTACATTTCTTTGTTAGGTCCCAGGATGATACAGGTATGCAAGTGAAACAAAAATGCACTATACATTCCCTCTATATGGCTGTCCTTTATAATGTGGACTGGAATTCTAAAAGAAGTGGAAATTTACAAAAGATACTGAATGACTTTCATGACCCTGGATGCCAGTCTCCTCAAAGGCAATGCTGTAAACTATAAAGTCTTCTAATGACATATTTTCAGGTGATTTATTGTAACAATACAGCAAGTGCAATGAAAATAAAATAATACAAATAAAGTCTTTAATATAAATGTATTACAATATTTGATTATGTGATGTAAAACATGCATATATGAAAACTGATACAGACCTGAAACTTCTTTTTCCATGTACATTTACCTAAAGCAGCAGTCTTGGCTCATTTAATTCCACCAAAGGTGATCTCATTTTGGTTATATTTCATTTTGTTTGCTGATCTTCATAGCTTTCTCCCTGTTAACTTATATGTCAACAAATTCATTATAAATTATCTTCTTCATAACACCACAGAATGCCAGGTGTTTCACTGCAGAAAAAAAAATACTGCCCTTCTTCATTGAGCAGGCCATCTAATTTAAAGGATTTCTTACCTCTAGAAGGAAAGAGGAAATTATGCTGTCCCTATACCAAAGATGTAGTCCTGTCCCCACAGAACTCATAATTTTAACAACCAACAAATGGTAATTGTGACATGGGGGCCTATTGGTGGTTCACTAGTCCGTGTCAGCAACTCATCACAACACCTAACACATGGCATATCATGATACGATTCTTATAGAGGAAACTAGTAACTAGAAAACTAGTAATTCATGATCATTAACAGTCTTGTGTGATACATATACAAAGTATGAATAGAGTTACGGATATATGCTAGAATTACTTCACTGAAATGTGTTTGGCAAGCAATGTATAAACACAGTCCACTGTAGAAAAAACAATGTGTTATTTATTTGTCTGAACAGCCTGGTCACCTGGGAGAGACAATGAAGGTACATTTATATGAAAGGTAAACAAAGCCAACAACCAAGCAAGTTGGAGAAATAGCCTATTGCAGGAACCCGAAGCTCAATTATAAGTAATTGAATCAGCCTATAGTATACAATATTACTGTATTATAAACACTTATCAAGTACCATCTTCTATGAAAGCCTCTGCTGCAGTAGTTATTAATATAATTTTGAAACATATGAGAAGTTATGAACACTCACTGATGATACGCGGTAAAGACTGTCCAAGCAAATGGAGAAACCAATGAAATTAAACAAGGTTCAGCCAAAACTAAAATAATAGAAGACACAATAAACACAAAAATCAACAGAAAGATCAAAAATTGACCATAAGGGAAGAACCTAGCTGGTTTCAAAACTGAGCTTGATACATTTATGGAGGGGATGGTATAATGGGACATCCTAGTTTGGCAATTAACTGCTCTTTGGCTCCTGGTGGTAAATATGCTGATGAGAAGATTGATGGGGTAGAGTTCTGAGTTATCACATAGAATTCTTTCTTGGAAGTCTGGCTGGTGAGTCTTGCCCACATGCTCAGGGTTTAATTGACTGCATATTTGGGGTTGCGAAGGGATTTTCCCCCAAGAAAGAATAACAAAGGCTCTGGGGGTTTTTCACCTTCCTCTGTAGCATGGGGCACAACTCCCTTGCTGGTGGATTCTTTGTACCTTAAAGTTGTTAAATCATGATCTAAAAACTTTAATAAATCAGTTAAAGGTTAGAGTTTATTGCAGGAGTACGTAGGTGAGGTTCTATGGCCTGTACTGTGCAGGAAGTCAAACCAGATATCAGTCCCTTCTGATCTTACTGTCACTAAATATATGAAACAACACAGGTCACCCTGGGACTTGGCCAAAACAGTGAGTTTGCAAAATCTGAAGAGACAGAACACACCATCTTGACCTTCAGATACAAAGGGCCAGAGCTCTCAGATACTGAGGAAGATGAGCCCTTCAACCAAAGAAGCTGAAGTCTCAGGGAACAGAATACAAGTTAAAAACCTGCTTCAGCAAAGACTTTTCATGGTGGTGGGGGGGGGGGGCTCAGGACCCTGTACTACTGTGCAATGTCGTGACTGGAAAAAAAAAGGTCAGTCGTGGCTAGAAAGAAAAAGATTATTAAGAAATCTCCCTCGAACCAAGGCTGGAGCTTGTTGAGGTAAATCTGGGCCACTAGGAAGCATAATGTACTTTCATTTGCATGTAACCATCATGTCTTTATTTCTGGCACTTAAACTCAAAAAAAACTTTTCTTTTTAATTGAGTAAGCTTTTTTTTTTAACACATTTTAACTAAATCAACCAAGTGCTCTGTTTGAACACAAAGGATTTTTAACTCCAGTTGAAGTAATAATTTTTGCTTTTGTCTTTTTAAAGGACCAACAAACCACATATGTTTCTCTAAGGCTGTGTTCACACAGCCCTCTTATTTCAAAACAACAGAGGTGTTTCGAAATAAGATTTAGGCTGTTCACACGATGCATGGTTCTTTCAAAACAACGGGTCCCATTGTTTCGAAACAATGGCGTTGTTTCGAAACAAGTTAAATCCCATGTGGGGACAAAACAACGTTGTTTCGAAATGATTGTTTCGAAACAACGCCGTGCAAACATGTTGTTTCGAAACAACAGTGACTTGTTTCGAAATAACTGTTGCCTGAACCTGCTATTTCGCTTTGAGCTTCTTTCCTTAATTCGAATTAACAAACTGTTAATTCGAATTAAGTTATTTCGAAATAAGGTGTTATTTCGATACAAGTTGTTTCGAAACAACCGTATCGAAATAACCCCGTGTGTGTGAACACAGCCTAAGTGTTCAGAACAGACAGTTTGGGAGAAATTTTGGATTGACAGTATGTCGGGATCATCCTGCAAGGAATAACCAAAGAGACACTCAGGTAATGGTAAAAGGTGCAATACAAAAACAAGGAAAAATAGTTTCACCAAGCTACTAGAGGATAAAATTCAGAGAGGTGGTTTTCAGGCATAAAGAGGTCTTTAAAGACATTGCTACAGCAATCTAAATGGAGCAAGACAAAGCAAAGTTGAATCAAACCTGGGACACAGACATAGAAAGGAACCTCCAGATAACAGTTGTACCCTGAGTATTAAATAAACTTGGAGACAAAAGGAAGAATAAAGATAGAGCAGTGGTCACAGAGGCAAATGACTAAAAAAGTGAGGATTGTGAAGACAGGATTGACAAGAGCAGTCTTGGATTCTGTAGGGGAAAAAAAAGAACAGAAGAAAATGAGAACTTGATGACCAGAATTAGAGACAATGTGAGAGAGTGGCAACAAGGGAGATAAGAAAGCAGAATGTTTTGTGCCACTTGGAGCTGGGCGGTAGGGGTGTGAGGTGAGAGGCTAGAGGTACAAGGACAAAAATTTAGGATCCCTTTTAAATATTGCTTGAACAAAGTCCTCTTAGCTGTTTTTTTTTTCACAAAGGTAACACATGAGATAAGGATGTGACACTTCTTTCCAAGGCCATCCCTGAGGAGTGCAGGACTCTGGGCCAATCAGTCTCTGCAGTGCCCCCCCTCACCACCCCCTCCTGCAGTGGGGGGTGTGGCCAGCTGGCCCAGGGGAGGGGCCACAGAACAGAGCCTGACTCCTGAGAGCTGGCTGTTCTTTGTCCTGGGGTGGGGTCAGCTGGCCAAAAGCAGAGGCTGGTTCCGCACTCCTGCCCCACCCCACTCCTTTCCAAAGGAAGCGGGGAGGGGGTGGGAGGCAGCATGTGGCCCACACCACTACCCCCCCCCCCAGCTGTGCTGCTTCCTACCCCCTCCCCACTGCCTTCTGCACAGAACAGAAGGCAGCATGGGCAGGGGGACTGGGAGTGCAGAATCCAGCCTCTGCTTTTTGCCAGCTTGCCCCACTCCCAGGATGGGGAACAGCTGCCTGGGGGGAGAGGGGCCCGTGCAGCTCTGCTCACAGCAGGACAGTGCAGGGCCCATTGAACTGCAGGGCCTGGGGCAAATCACCTCTCTTGCCCCCCCCCCCCAGGACAGCCCTGCTTCTTTCAAACTGAGTTTATTAGTATTTTTGTAGTTTCTGATAACTAGACAATGAATATTGTGAGAAGTGTTTCATAAAGCCGAAGAATATATATGTTACATAACAAGATCAACAAAGAGAGTGTTTTGATAAATTCACTCCTAATAGTGATTGAAAAACATGATCTTCCTACTTCTCTAAGACCCAGAAGGGTAGCCATGTTAGTCTAGTTCAGCAAAACAAACTAGTAGTCCTGTGGCACTCTTGAACACTAATAAATGTATCTATCACATGTGTCTGATAAAAAGGGATTCTGCCTATGAAAGCTCATGTGATAAATTCATTATTCGTTTAAAAATGCCACAGGACTGTTTGTTCTACTCTTTCAATAACTTAAAATCAATTTACAAGTCTTATTTAACTGTACCTTCAACGTAGATACAACATCTTTCATTCTGAACTGCGTGTACAGTGAGCAGAGTTAGCTGAGAGCTATGGCACCTCATATAATGCACAACGGCATGTTCATACCCTCTCACAGCAGCATGTGAATCATTGTCCAGAAAGCCGTCAGTCTACACAGAGAGTCAGTCATTGCACTGAATCTTCTACCATACATATTGTGGGTAAGGCATTGTAATGTGTAGAGTGAGAGGGAAAAAGTATTTTAATAATGCAATTTGGTAGCCTAGTACAAAAAAGGTGTAGGCGCCTGTGCTTCCAGCAATCTTAGCTTCAACCCATTTGTGTTTGTACATGACTGGAAACAGAAGGAACCTAATGTCTTGGAATCCTGTAATATCCCAAAGACAGAACAAATAAAGATAATCATCTAGAAACAGTTAAGACTTCCCCTCCAAGAAATACCATGGAATATTTAACCAAAAAATCCTTTTAGGAAACATAGCGTAAAAATATTCACATCATCTCCTGTTAGATGAGCAGCAGCACTAGACAGACACTCACAGTGACAGCTCAACATATTATGGGGAGCAACTGAGCTGTAACTCAGATAGAGTATCTGGCCTGTTTTCCAGTCTTGGCACCCAAAATCAGAGGTTAGACAAGCAAGCAATCTTAGGCATTCATGATCTTATTTGTCACCCTAAGGTGTAACTTAAGTTATGAAGCAGGAATCAGTAGAAAAGAAAAATGAACAGTATGGATAAAAAGAAAAAAGAAGGAACAAAACAGTCTACTTGAAAGCAAAATTAATACATTTTTCATTAAAAAGAACTGATTTGATACTAAATTGATGTTTTGAATTTTCATAGGTGAGTGATTTCTGAATAACTTCTCATAAAAGTGAGCTAATATTTAAGAAAAGGAGACAAAGTATCCAGTCAAATGGTCTGGGCATTACTCTGATCCTATTTTTCTCCGCCAGAATTCAAATGATCCCTGCAGGCAATCAACAACTGCTAGATCTGTGGAATGTGCTCTTTGAACTGTACAAAAGCCTTCAGCCTTTCGTGCATTGCTGCAAACAAAAACTGCCAAGTGTAATTATTTCTCAAATGTAATGTTATGGAAGTGTTGCATCTTTTTCTTCCCTCACAGTTCTAAAAACAATTGTGTACAAAAATGTAATTTCTGAAAGCAAAAAAAAGAATATCCCCTGTCAAATTTAAACAAGATTTATTATCTTTTTAAACAATGGATTCAAATGAACACCAGGCAAAACTCAAAAAGCACCTTTCTCCCTGTGGTTTTCTCACAACTCTATTTCTATGGGAGGAATCAAAGGGATGAATGTATGCTGTCTTTCTAAGACTTCTCCACCATGTTCTTTTTAAAAAAGAAAAAAACATATTCAACTTATATTAAGCCATACACACACAAATGTTGACAGACCAACAAAAGAAAGAAAATTCAGAGTTAGCAGTGCAACACTTTTCTTCACTTAGCCCCAGTGTACCTAAGGTTATTATACAAGCACTGTGGAACAGACAAACCTTGTGTGTTTCTCTCAGTTTAATAAGAAGTTTTCTATTTTTGAAAGTAGGTATATTTATGGATTTTGTTTCTTTCTGTTGGTGATGTAACTATCTGTGTTCTGTTTAGAGATTTGTTTGTTGTGATGTTTGTTTTGTTTAATATCTCAGAGGGCGGGAATAGAAGTGAAGACAGATCAGTCCCTAAACAACAGTTTCCAAATTTGGGAGACTGTTGAAGTAAAATTTCAGGCTTGAAGAATATTTTTATAGTGCTGAAGCAAATCTGGATGGTGTTGGATGGAGAGGTTGACTTTTTACCCTTTTCTTTCTTGCCACTTCCAAATCTGCCCATCTCTCTCCTTCCTCCAACACAGCAGGTGGTGAGAATGTGCTGTACTCCTGCAAATTACCAGTCTGCTTTTCCTCCTCAATCAATAAGGTTATGACCACTGCATGTTCTGCCTGGAATACATGGCCAATTCGGGAGCAGGAAGTAGAAGAAGGGTCCGTTGAGGGGAGCACTCAGACACACAAACTGTAATACTTTGCTGCTCAGGGCTTGGGTTCCTGTTCAGGCCAGATATCCCAGAAAGCAAGAGCTGAGTCACAAATGCAAGACCGTATCTTCAAACAGATAAACTTAACTCTTTCCCCATATACAGTCAGCTATAGTTGCCAAAGACTCTGTGCACTGGCAAACTTTATAACATAGTATTTGTATATAAGGAAGGATGACTTTAGAGTTAAGGTTATGCATGGGAGTGCAATATTGTACAGTAAACCTTGAAAAATAGTATGTGACCATTTCCCCCATACACATGGTAGTACTCGTTGCTACAGGATACTACAAATATATTTCTAAGGTTTTTGTTTTTAAAAGTTGCTCACTCTGTTTATTGTAGTATTTGAGAAATCATTATCTGACCATGCAGTAAAACACATCATCATACAGTTGCATAAGAGAAAGTAAAGTTAGTACTGTGAAAAAAAGACAAAGGAAATGAGACAGGTAAAACAAAGGGAAAGAATGGCAAAAAACAAAACAAAACAAAAACAAAAAAACAAAAAAAAAAAAATAAAACCCAGAGAGCAGCAATGAATACCAGTAACAAGGGTTGGGGTGGGGGCAGATGCAGGACTATGAAAAACTGGTAGCTTCTACCCAATAATGTTGGCAACTACTAAAATAAGAGGTGTTCTACCACAATATAGCTTTCACACTAGAGCATATTTTTAACAGGGAACAAAACTAGAAAGAGAATAGAAGCGTATTATTAGAAATTATTTCTTCTCCTTCCTAACTCAGTTTGGTGGCCCATGATAGTGGTCTGCACTGCAACAAACACAGGCCATGATGGACTGGGAGTAGTGCAAGAAACAGCTTTGCAGCAAGAGGATTGGTTTGCATCACTCAAGGGTAACTCTTCATTCAATAAAGGTAGTTATTTATTTGGAGTCAGCACCCATCCTCCCAGGTAGGAGGAGCGTATTTAGGGAATAATAAAAAGATGCGCAGGACTAGAAGTACATCAAAAACCTTCTCTAGTTACCACCAGCACAGTACTCTCTAGAGAGCAGCATTCTGACAAGATTATCCGGCAATTGTAAATATTAATGATTTTTATTTATTTTTTAATGCAGAACAATATAAATTTGAATTAATTTCTCAATTAGGATTTGAAGTTAAAGAATGAAGAGCCACACAAGATACTACAAATTATACTAGAAAAATTCACTCCTGATATTAACCAGTAATACTTAATCAAAGTGGTTACACCAAGATAGCACTGCCCACCTTCCCAAATTATCACAGTTAAGAACAACTATAGAGAAGTAACTAAGATCTGTGGACCAACAGACCTGTTCTTCTCTCACTTAATAATGTTTCCATACTTGTATAACGTCTTTGATTTCCATGGAGTTACTTTGGATTTTTACTGGAAAAGAGAATCAAGGCCAAGATATTTAACCACTCCTAGGATCTGAATTCAGATTCTTTAACCTTGTTGACAGTTAGCCTGTTTCTTGAATACGCTAGCTTCAAAAGAGAGGAAACTCAAAGTAAAACTACAACTAAATCTCCCTATCCAGTATCCACTAAGACCATGGTGTATTAGGGCTTTGACAAACAGCAGAAGTTCAAAATCCCCTTTAACTGCCTGTTCTCTGTAATGGATAAATACTAATACATGAAGTTAACCATTGACTGGCTACACTATCACACACATAGCCTGGAACCAACTGTGTGAAGCTGTAGGTGGAGGAGCCACTAAAATCTAAATTATCATCTGTGCAATACTGTCAACCAAGCCAAAATCTTGCTTTTGGGAATTCTTAACACATTATCAAGCCAAGAAATTGACAGACATTGAGACACAATGAAAATATAAAGGAGAGGGGAATCAAAGGCACATTAAACAAGGATGAGGCTATGGGGAAGCCAGATTGCACAGATAGGGCAAAATTCTGCAGTAGGTCTCATGCAGGATGGGTAAATGCAAATTGAATCCACTGGAGGACCATTTGTAATGAAGCAAGATTTATGCCAACACTGCACCACATGAAGAATTAAGGGCAAACAAAAGGCAGAGATATGACCCACGGGTCTATATCTATGCAATTCCACTATACAAGGTTACAAACACTTCCATAAATGTTGCATAAAGTCAATCACAATCTTACACTACATTTGCAAGTTAGTAGAGCCTATCTTTCCATGTTCCTACAGTCAGCCAAAACAGAGCCTTCTATTCAGACTTTGTGCAGGAACTGGGAAAAACAAATTTTGCCCAAAAAAGAGATGCAAAGGGGAAAAGAAGAGATAACTCAATACACTTAACTGATTAAAGGAAAAAAAAATCCCAAGAGGAAATTCAATGAACATTAAAGTCTCGGAGAGTTGAAAGAACCATTTCTCATTCCTTTCATGATTTCTGGATTCAAGAGTTATTTTCCAGTCTTTCAAATAAAGACAGTATCAGAGTAATCATTTGGGAGAGCCTATACAACAGAGGTATTGCCATTCCAGATTAGACCCAAGGTTCATCTAATTCAGAATATTGCCTTCGACAGTAGCCATCACCAGATGCCTCAGGGAAAGGTACAAAAAACTTCCATAGTAGACAGATGTGGAGTAATCTGTTCCCCATGAAGGCCTCCCTAATAGTGACATATTAGTTTAACTCTGAAATATGAGGTTTGATCTCCTTTGACAAACAATTCCAAACATGTGGCTCTGTAGGGAAATATTAATAAAATGATTCATTTCTCTTACACTTCCTAAAACTTTAAACATAATTGATTAAATCAATTCTGACAAAAGAATTTGCTCTTGGGTAGAGACTTTTAATGCCAAGTTTCAATCCAAAGCAAATTTTTAAAGACCACTTGTTAATCTTGAAGAATAAGTGGAAAGAGGTTTATGATGGACTGTTAATAAAAGAACTTTTATTTTTGATGTTTTAGCAACTGTCTTAAAAGACTGGTTTGTTTTCTTCAAGCTCTGGAATTCCAATAAACAAACATATCACACCATACTGTGTAACTGAAATAGTAGATTCAAGTTCTGAATGAGATGAGACTAAGCTTCCAGCTCCACATAAGAGAAGAGAGCTGTTTGAATCCAGTAGTTTTTAAGAGACAGGAGTAGGAAAGTAGAAAGAATTTATTTGAGCCCTAATGCAAATTTTTGAAAGATTCTTATTTATATTATGAACAGAAATGCCAGACTTCTTGAATGGTCTATACATTCTAGTATTCTGTTTTCTTTGTATGCTATTCTAGATTTATAATGGGGAAAGTCACCTCAATCACCAACAACAATAGACGTTGTCAATCGGATGATAATACAGTTCAGTTAAGAGAGGAATAAACTTACTGACTCCAGCAAGTTTTACTTCAAGACTTAAACAATCTATAGTGTTTGTAATTTTTGTATCTGGCATGACTGCACAGCTAAGGCTGTGTCGGAACTACCAATTAAGGGAGAAATACAGCTCTTCTGTCTTATATTATTGAGTCAATTTCATGTTCAAATTTGGCACAATAATAGAATTTTCTATATAATTCATTTTGGAAACAATTTTTTTCTTTACCTGTGCTGAGAAAATATTTTATATTGCTCTCCTTTTTGAAATTTTACTTGTTTTCTTTCTACAGTTTCACAACTACATAGCACACTAATAAAAAATTGGTTGTCAGAGAACAACTTCTCTATAACAGACTATTGATGGTTCTTTGACAGAGTTAATGGCCTATTGGATGGGGGAAGTAGTAAATACATCATTTAAGTAAGGCTCTCAACCCAGTCAAACATGAAATATTCATAAGAAACTAGAAAAATTCAGTCAAGGACATTGAAGAGAAACTAGAAAAACACACAAACTAATAGCAACTTTTTTTTCTAGTAGAACAGAAGAAGTAGGCCTTCCAAACAATTGCAGGCTCACTAAATGATCAAGATACTAAAGGAGCGCTCAAGGAAGACAAGACCATTGTCCAGAAATTAAATGAACTCTGCAGAAAATGTAGGGGAGATTCTCACACCTGGGCCTTTCTTTTCAAGTGACAAATCTGAAAAATTGCCTCAGAGTGAAGTACCAATAATGGGGTTTGGGAACAAATTAATAAATTAAACTGTAATCAGACACCAAAATCAAATGGTTTTCACCCAGATATTTGGAAGGAATTCAGATATGAAACTGCACTACTACACAGGGACATCGCTGGCATCAGGCTTACAGGGCTTGAGCCTGGAGTCCCAGCACCAGAGCCCCAGGTCTGCCACTGAGCCAGCTACGGCTGCAGCTGCAGTGGGGCGCTGGGCCCCAGGTCTTTTCCGGTGGCAGTTGCAACCCTGCTGCTACTAACTGTGATATGTAACTCATAGCTCAAATAAGCATCTGCACCAGACCACTCAAGTTAGCTAATGAAATACCAATTTTTAAAAATGGCTCCAGAGTGAATCATGACAATTATAGGCCAATAATTTTAACTTTAGCATCAGACAAATCTGTTGAAATTATAGTGAAGACAAGAATAGTCAGACACATAGATTATGATTATTTGTCAAGGAAGAGTCAACACAACTTTTGCAAAGGAAAATCACGCTTGACCAAACTATTAAAATTCTAAGGTGTCAACAAGCATGTGGACAAGGGTGACACAGTGAATACATAGTGTATTTGAATTTTCAGAAGGCATTTGTCAAGGCCCTACATCAAAAGGCTCATAAGCAAAGTAAGCAGCCATGGTTTAAAAAGGAAGGTCCTCTCACGTGCATGTAACTGATTAAAAGACAGGAAATAAAGGGCAAGAATAAATGGTCAGTTTTCACAAGGTGAAGTAGTAAATAGCCCCCCACACACAAGACCTGTACAAGAACATGTGCAGTTCAAAATATTCATAAATGATCTGGAAAAGAGGGTAATGAGTGAGGGGACAATATTTGCAGATAGTTCAAAATTACAAAATCCAAATCTCACTGCTAAAATTTACAAAGAGATCTCATTAAACCTGGTGATGAAACAACAAAATGGCAAATGAAATTCAAGGTTCAGAAATGCAAAGTAATGCACATTGAAAAATATATTCTTGCCATACTTACAAAAGGATGGGGGTCCATTTTAGCTCTTACTACTCAAGAATGATCTTGGAGTCATTATGGACAGTTCTCTGAAAACATTTGCTAAATGTGCCACAGCAGTCAAAAAAGCAGACATAATTAAAGGAAATATTAGGAAAAGGATGGGACAATTAGACAGAAAATATGACAACACCACTATAAATTTTCTATAGCACACATACATTGAACACTGTGTCCAGCTCTGGTCACCCTTGTCAAAAAAGACACATTAAAATTGGAAGGCTATGCCCACACGTACATCGTTATTTCGAAATAAGTTATTTTGAAATAAAGTCCTAGTTTGAAATGACTTAATACGAATTAAGAAAACGTTAATTCAAATTAAGGTAAAAACTCAAAGTGAAATATCATGTCCAAACACAGGACTTGTTATTTTGATTTAGGAGAGGAGCACCATGGGAGGTATGGCAACATGGCCCCCTCCCTGGGCCATGCCCCTGCCCAATATAGGCTAAAAGGAAGGCACCCTGGGAAGGAGAAGGGCAAAAGTGTTGTTTCAAAATAAAGTGTTTCGAAATAACAGCCTTTTCAATTTAAAGAAGGTTTAAGCTATTTTGAAATGACAGCTCTTATTTCAAAATGACGGAGCCCGTCACTTTGAAATAAGAATACGCTGTGTGGACCTAATCTCTTATTTCGAAATAACCAGTGTTATTTCAAAATAAGAGAGACATGTGGACATACCCAAAAAGGCAGAGAGACGGGCTACTAAAATTATTAGGGGTAGGCAACATGTTCTGTATAAGGAGAAATGAAGAAGACTGAGATAGTCATTTTAGAAAAGAGATGACTAAAGGTGAACATCATACAGGTTTATAAAATCATAAATAGTGGTGAGAAATTGAATAAGGAAGTGATTTTTACTTCTTCACATAAAAGAACCATGAGTTACCCAATGAAATTAACAGGCAGCAGGTTTAAAACTTAACATAAAGAAGTACATTTCCAGACAAGACACAATCCACCTGTGAAACTCGTTCTCAAGGGATATTGTGCAGGACAAATGTGTGACTGGTTTCAAAAAAGAATTAGGTAACTTCTTGGAAGATAGATGCATCAATGATTATTAGTCAAAATGGTCAAGGATGCAACCCTACGCTCTGGGAGTCCCTCAACTTTTGACTGCTGGTAGCTAGGACTGAATCACAGGGTATGGATCGGTCGATAATTGCCCTGGTCTGTTCATTCCCAGTGAGGCATCCAGCACTGGCCACTATTGGAAGACATCACTAGAGGAGCCACTGATCTGATCGAGTGCTGTCATTTTTATGTTCTTAATACGTTTACTATTGGTGACAGAACTTTACATCCAACATTTTAAAATCTAGGTGCCTAAAGTTCTCAGAATATAGGCCACCAACTTGGTATGAAAACACAGCTTGCACTGGTAAACATAAATGCCTCTTTGTAGCCAGGGACAGCATTCACACAAGACTAATACAGCTTCTCTGCAACTGAGGAAAGTTATTCAAAAGCAAAAGCAAGAGCCATTCAAAATATGAGGCAAGAGCCATTCCTGGTTCACAGTCTTTCAAAGGCATAAAACCTTCCTCTGTCTCTCCCTTTAGCTTTCTTTCTAAACTCACTTGGCTGATGCACCTTTGACCTCACCTAGGTATTCTCCTGTTGCCTGACAAGAGGAATAATTTTGTCCTCCTGTGATTTATGAACAACATGACAAAGTTTATATTGTTATTGGAGTTTGGACTTAGCTTTTATTAATTTTGCAATTTACATGTTGCATTAGCACAGTTTTTTTGCATTGAATTTCCTAGGTTATTTTTAAGGAAAAAAATGAAAAGTCCTTAAGGCAATATAAGCACTTAATCCAACTCAAATACTGAAGAGGACATAACCTTTTATATCATCTTAAATATTTACGATGTCATAAGCTCTTAAACTTCCTGAAATACTTAGCCTTCCTTAAAACCTTACACCACTCAAAGTCCCAAGAGTGACATAAGCACCTAAACTGCCTCAAATCCTTCAAAAGGACACAACCTTTAAACCAACATTCAAAGACTAATTTTTAGAGATATTGTCTCTTATTGCAGGCACAATTTTATCTGTTTTTGTCCACAAATCATGCAGCAAGTTACATACATATTATCTGCATCCACAAAACCATCACTGTGATGATAAAATTATTTAGTGTCTTGCAAAAACAGGAACCAAGTTGAGTGCCAGATGAAAATCTCTGAATAACTAACTAATGCATAAGTTGTTCATTTATAATTGTATTAAGCCTTTAAGACTGAGTGGTGCCTATGGATATATACTGAAAACAATGGATTTATATTTAAAAACTGCACACATGTATGGGTACAGTTCAAATATGCCAAGTTCCAAAAGGGCATCCGTGTTAGTATAGTTCAACAAAAGAAGCGTGGAGTCCTGTGGCAGTTAAAGACTAACAGATTTATTTATCACATGAGCTTTTGTGGGAGAAAATCCCACCTCATCAGATGCTCTGAAGATGGGGGAACTTACAGAATGGCTGTCTACACTTAAAAGGTTAGTTCAAATTAACTTAATTTGAACTAATTAATTCAAACAAATAATGATTAGTTCGAATTAAGTTAATTCGAATTAACATGGCCATACTAGGAAAACCAATTCAAACTAGCATGTCCATGGACAGGACTTGCTAGTTCGAATTAGGAGAGGGGCACCATGAGAGGTGTGGCAAGCTGGCTCCCAAGGAGAGCCATGCCCCCACTCAATATATAGAAAGAAGAGGGCACCCTGGGAGGAGGAAGGTAAAAAAAACTTTTATTCAAATTAATGGTTAATTTGAATTAACACAGCTAAATCAGGTTAACTGAACTAATAAGTTTGCATTAACCCTTACTTGGCAGTTAAGCCAGGTTTTATAACTTTGATGTAAGCTTTAATTAATTCAACCTCAGGAATTCCTTAGTTTGAATTAATGAAAGCCAGTGTACCCAAGCATTAATTTAATTCAAATTACTCCTCATTAATTTGAATTAAATTGTTAAGTGTAGCCATACCCAATGGGATGAAAATAAATGCAAGGGTGTGTAAAAGACACAGAATCAGGTCATACAGTAACAGCAAATCAGAGGACTTGTTAAGATTCAAACAGTGTTAACAAGTGCTTAACAAGGGCTCTGATTTGCTGTTACTGTATGACTTGATCCTGTGTCTTACACTTCCTTGCATTTATTTTCATCCCATTCTGTAAGTTTCCCCATCTTCAGGGCTTCTGAGAAAGTGGGATTTTCTCCCACAGAAGCTCATGCGATAAATCAATCTATTAATCGTTAAGTGCCACAGGACTCCTTGCTTCTTTAGTTCAAATATGAACACCCTTAACTATTATTTATATAAAAATGTTATAGTCACTTTTCAATTGTTCATAAATTTTCACCTAGCGTTTCTTTCCTCCACATATTTATGTTCATTCCCAAGTACTGCTATTTATACAATAAATTTCAAAGACCAACTGTGGTATGTATAAAGCAAATGTAATCTTTTTTTAAAAAAAAAAATAAGGGGTCAAAGCAAGTGAGTTTTCTTCCTTCCATAACTCAAAAAACCCTGTTTCTTTTTTGCTCACACTTGAGAGAAAACATGCACCTTTGGAAAAGAACAAATACAAAAACATACAGAACAAATGAAGCTTTAAAGTAAATTATGAACATACGAATATCAGGTAACAAAACGTAAACTATTGTGCAATCTGAACTACTGCATACCAAACACTTCAAGTATCCAGTCTCGTCTATAGAGACATATTTGCAGAACATGGGGCACCTTAAGGGGTTTAGATCATCTAGCCTGTCTCCGGCCAGTGGGCAATATATGCTAAATATTCACTGTATAATATTATATATTCCCTGACCCACACGGTAATATTTTCAAAAGCACGTAAAAGATTTAGGAACATAGATCCCACTGTCAAAAGCAACTTAGGCAACTAGAAGCCTAGGACTGACCTCACTGATAACGAAGGTCGATAGAATACAGCTTGCACTGACCACTGTGACATGGCTCCTCCTCTACCTTGGTGGGTCACAAGTTCCCTCTATTGGTGAGTCAGAAACCTGCTTCACTCCTGAGTGTTCTTGCAGTTCCTTGCTGGTAATCTTGTCCCTCCAGTGGATGGTCAGTGGGAATGGCAGAGTCTGGTCCCACCCTCGACTCTGGACACCAACCCAGGGACCACTTTTCCCTCTAAGCTGTGCACGTGTGCATGCGCACACAGGTCATGAAACCTGCACATGCAACAAAATAATGTGCGCACAAAAAAATTCATTAGTGCTAATACTGGTGCTCACAAAGAAATGTTTTTGCGCACACAAAGAAATCTTTTGCACACACAGTCTACAAGTAGTTAGAGGGAACAATGCCAGGGACCCTACAAGTACAGCCTCATTCTTCTGCTTCAGGGAACCATTTGGATTCCCTTCCCCATGTTCTACATATAAACGTCCAGACTCTATTCTTCCTGGCCTCTTTGCCAGGGGAAGCCATTTGATCTCTGACAGTCAGACTGGGTGTGGTACTGCCCAGTTAAATCTTCCTCTCAGGTTCTGTTTCCCTCACGTCTCCCAGCCTGGGAAAGGTCCTTCGTCCCCTTCAGGCAGAGGTTTTTCCTTTCCCCTGTTTTGTGCCTGCAGAGATCTTCCTGACCAGCATTCTGCTCCTTCTCCTAGATCTGCCAGCCTTCTACCCAAGTCTTCTCTTCTCACACATACTTTGGTAGCTCTCATCACTCTCACACTACAGCCCCACTCCTTCTCTGGGGAGAAGGCTTTTAACAAGTCCTGAGCAGGGTTTTGATTGGCTCCAGGTATGCTAATTGAACTGAAATAACCCCTGCTAAGCTACCGGGGAAAGACAACTTGCTGAGCCCGGGGCTGATATATTGGCCTTGTGGGTACTCTTTGAAAATTCTCCAGTCTGACCCTATCACGCCACATAAAGTATTGACTTCCACTGACATGTCAATTCTGCCAACCTAAATCACAGTAATATCCAACTTAGCAAAACCACCCCTGCACATGGTGTATTGCAAAAGCCGAACCGTATGGGTCACGTGAGTTATCAGTGAGGGCACACCTCAAAGTAAATTGACATCATTGGCCTCCTAACATGCTGGATATTTGCGCTCTGCTGTACCATGACCACAAACAGAAACAGCTCCTCTCCTCATGCCTCAGAAATCTCTGAATTGCTATTTCCTATAGCTTGCCAGCAGAACTCATCATAGCTACTGCATACCCCAGATGTGCTGCAATGTGGAGCTGATCCAAGGTCTTGGACCTGACTGGTCTGTTGGGCAAAGAGTCTCTTCTTATTCAATTCCAAGCCAGCAAAAAAAAGAATTTGGATATGGATTTACAATCACATGCATGTTGGAGTAGGAACACAACAAGGATGCGCAGCAGTGCCACATTACGATAAAAGAGTTCAGGCAGGCGTATTGGAAAGCTAGGAGGCTAACAGTAATTTTGGTTTGTCACTAAAAACATACCTCTTTTATAAGGATCTATATGTGATTCTCAGTGAATCTGTGCCACCACTATGCCACCAGGCAGCATATATATTTCAGGAGAATCGGAGGCCAGGATGAACATTTAACTATTGGTTGGTACTTTAGTTCAAGTGTCCACCAAACACTTGTCATGGTACCATTGTTTATTCCCCTTCTTGTGTCTTTTTTGTTTACACTGGCACTTTGCTTATCTCCATCCATTTACAAACTCACTGTGGGCACAACACAGATATAAAATGTTTCAATACCAACTGGTCAAAAAAAATGCAAATACAAAACTCTTCTACGTACCTATGCTTGACTATAAAAAGGCAAACTACAGTAATCCCAAATTCTGGCTCTTCGTTACTCCACCTACTGGGTTAACAATTAGCACTTTGTATGTTATCTTTGGCAATTTACAAATATTATCCAGTAAGATATTTATCTGCTAACCTTGATCTAAAGATGGAGAAAACAAGGCAGAAAGGCTAAATGCCTTACCTCAGGCCACACTGGGAAATATAAAGTGTCACATGGTCTGAAAATTGGCTGATGGACTATAAGAAAAAAAGCTACGATTAAAGGACAATGGACCAAGCTGTGGACACGTATTTACTGGGGTACTGCGGGAATCAGCACTAGGCAGCATTTCACTGGCAAATTCCATTAAGAACAGAGATTTATTAAAACAGACTTAGTATAATTAGAAATATGGTCAGAAAACAACGATATTCAATTCAGAAAACTGAAGACTGACAGAAGACTAACTGCAGACTAACATTTTGATCCTGAGATCCAAAGGGGTACCCGTGTTAGTCTAGGTCAGCAAACCAAACAAGGAGTCCTGTGTCACTTTTAAAGACTAACAAGATTTATTGCATAAATATGCAATAAATAAATATGTTAGTCTTTAAAAGTTCCACAGGACTCCTTGTTTATTCTGATCCTGCAAACAGTTTTGAATGGAACTTTTATTACCGAGTTCTCTTGTTCTATAGAATTATGGAAAGTAGTAAGCATTGTTGGTACTGTGTAGGATTAGGCCCTATTACATATTATTTCCTCAATTTAGCTATAACACACATTTATCAGAATACTGAAAATTAGAACAGGAGTGCTATTCAGTATCCTTGATATACTATCAGCAGAACCCTTACCCACCAATCTGCTTTGGACCATCATATTTCTCAAAGCTTTTTGCATCCATTATCAGAATTCTGTGCTTTTCAGAACACCAGGAAGGAAACCTCTGTAGATCTTGATTGGCCCCAGCCTCTTTCTACAGGAAGGCTGGAAGAAAGAAAAAGGTTATTTTTTAAATCTTCTTCCAGATGTTCTGGAACTTTTCTGACGAAGCATCTGGGAAAAAGTGAATTCTCCACCTACTGGACGTAAATGACTCAGAGTTCCTATTTTCTGCAGTCTCAGAACTGCTTGGTCCTTTGAAAGGTCAAAACACATTAAGTCTCATGATACCGAACTTGGTTAGCCATGGTCATAACAAAAGAGCAATTCTTGAAGATATCAGGCTTGTTGCAGGTAAAAAGTAAAGTGTATCCCTCTCTGTCTCATGAATTCAATGGGAAAGATGCAATTTGAATGCCAGACCTAAAACTTTTGCGACAAAAAGAGAGCAGATTTCTCTTCTGGCTATATAAAGAAGCAATCAAATGGTTATCTGTTTAGGGATCTTAGGCTATGTCTACACTACAGCACTTTATTAAGCCGGTTTAAGATGATCTACTTTAAGCTGGTTTAAAGTAGATCTTATTAAAACAGCTTAGAGCAGCCACAATCAAAATGCCAGGAGACTGCCCATGTCCACCCTGTCAGCTGCTAGGTCACCCTAGGAGTGGTACATTGTGGGTAGCTGACCCACAGCACACCACAGCAGAAGTGCCCCTCTCTACGGCTACTCCTTTACTACAGGAAATGAGTGACGACACCACTCTCCCATACTGTGTGTGGCAACAGGGAGCCCAGAAAGTTCAGGGAGCCTCATGTGGCCCAGCAAAAATGTGTCAGCAGAGCACACCACACCCTCCCTGCACTGCCTGGATGCCTCCTGCTCTGGAACAAGTGCCGCAGGACAACTGCCAGCGGAGGAGCAGGGTGCAGCCATTGTCCAGATCTAAACACCGGGAAACAGCACATAGAGGAAGGTGATGTCAAATCACCAGTTGTAATGGGAAAGAAATCCATAGTTATGGTTTAATCCTGCTTTCACACAGTCTAATCTGAAAGATTTAGCAGCTTGCTTTTTTTCTTTCTGTGTGCTGTTTCCCAGTGTTTGAATCTTAACAACTGCTTTGATGCTGTTACAGTGCGACCTGATCCGATGTCTTACATTCCCCTGCATTTTTTCCTACCATTCTGTAAGTTCCTCCCTCTTCAAACCATCTGGCAAAGTGGGATTTTCTCCCATGAAAGCTCATCCAATAAATAAATCTGTTAGTCTTAAACAGTGCCTCAGGACTCATTTGTTTTACAACAATTGGGGGGGGGGTTGGGCTGAGAAGGGGAGCCACTCAGGGTTGAGCTGAAAAGGGCAAGGGGAGAGACAGGCAGGGTTGGGCTGAGAAGGGGAGGTACAAGGGATTGGGCAGAGAAGGGCAAGGGTGGAGAGAGGTCGGGCTGGAGAAGGGGAGAGAGACACAGGGGGTCGGGCTGGAAGGCAGGGAGAGAAGCCAGATAGAGCTGAGAAGTGGGGAGAGAAGCCAGATCAGGTCAGGGAATATGGGTATGTGGTGCACACAGCTAGGAATGCTCCCAGCTGTGTTGTGCCTTCTCTCCAGACCCCATCTCCATGTTTTCTCTGTTTAGGAGGCCAATTAAGTCAAATTAAGGCAATTTCCAGGCCACATTGGCTTAAGTCAACTTAATAAAGTCAACTTTAAAAGTGGAAGTTATAAAGTCGGCGTTAGCAACTGGGAAAGTCAACTTTGCTGGCTTGTGGTGTGGCCTAGATTTTATTTAAGATGACTTAAGGGCCCTTAAGTCAACTTAAAAGCCACAGTGTAGACATGGCCATTGAAACAATGAAGGCACCTACCCAAAGCCAATACAGACAGACACAGGGACTGTGGATTAATTAAGCGAGTTGTGTGTCTGTGTGTCAGAGGTAGTCATGGAATGAGAAAGAAATTAGCAGAAAACTGATGTAAGGCAGGCTTAGCAACTGTGCCTAACAGCTTCTGAAGGGGAGCAACTAATCTACATGAGTCCTGTATTAGCATAAACACAAACAGCACAATTAGGTATTTGCATACTAGGTGCAGAGCATTTGGGGTTAATCTGATCACAAATCTGTCAATATCTGTAATTCTACTGAAGAAAAATATGAAATACTGTCTGTTGTGATATGCTATTCTCTGCTTGTTCCAAATCTGTCTGGGTTAGTTGAAGAGTAAAAGCAACCCTTAGTTAAAAAAAGGCTTGTAAGAAAGGCCACTGGCTATTTCAGCCTGAAAAACTGTGAGGGGGTGGGGTTTTGTATTAGCTTCTTTTGCAGCAAAAGACTGGATGCATTCCTATCTCCCCCCAGCCCCCCTGTGAAATGATAGATCTGGCTGGGCTTCTTTAAGGCCCCCTTTTGTTATGTTAAGGACAGTAGCTGTTTGCAACTACTTGATGTTTTAGAGCTAACATCACTGGAGAGAGGCAAACTCTCTGAGATTACTAGAAAGAAGGAACTCCCCTCTCTGTGCTGATATCACTAAAGAGGAGCCAGTGGACAGTGACAATGGCCAGCAGCCAGCTGGGCAGTGTGAGTGACTGTTGGGCGGAGCTGGTGGACAGTGGGCAGAGCCAGCAGATGGTAAGAACAGCTAGCAACGACCTGGACAGCACGAGTGACCAGTGGGCGGTTGGACAGTGGGCGGAGCCAGAGGACGGAGAGAGTGGCCAGCAGCAAACTGGGTGGCGTGAGTGACTAGGGGGCTCGAGCCAGCTGGTGGTGTTACACTATTGGGAAACCCCTAGATACAGAACCCAGCCCTTGCTCTGCCAGCCTGCCCTGGCAGAAGGGTTACATTATGATATAAGAGAAACCCTGGCAGCAAGACCCTGGGGGAGGGGGGGAACAAAAGAGAGAGGTTTTTAGGGCAGAGTGCTAGCTGGAAAAAAATCAGACTCAAAATTAGCTAAGAAACTAGTTTATGTGTTTAATTTTATTGTGTTCTGTTAAACAAGACTTTGTGTACATTCTTTATAAACTCAACAGGACTGAATCAAAGAAGTATTTACCTTGATCATCAATTTTTCTTCCTAAGCGAAACAACCTGCAACATCTCAAATACTGTTTAATCGCTTGGGCCAAGAGAACCACTACAGTACTTGAACAGGATAATATCCTTGGGCTGATTTTATATATAAAAGTCAGTGGAGTGAATTTTGTGTCTAGATCTTTGTAAGATATTTTGAACCAGATAGAGGGATGGAGCCTTATGAGACTGCTCCTCTACAGTCACAGCAGCCAGTGACTTGCAGACAGTTCAGGAACTGGAGAATTCAGCTGTAGGGCCTCAAGTCAAATTCTTACAAAGACACAGTAGGTTCTCAACTTTAAAATACTCTGAGGCATCCTTTTCTTCATAATTTTTCTAGGACTTCACATTAATGTATGCAGAAATACTGAGCAAGATTAATCTACTAAGGTATGTATGTACTGAATTGTTTCAAACCTCTTCATTATAAAAAGATATCAATTAAAATTAGGGGGAGGGGGACTGAAAGAATCCACTCTGTTTCTGCTTCTGTAACTAGAAAATAAAACTTCCCTTCCTCACAATGGATGGCTTGGGGCCTCCCAGGTCTGTGAGTGTGTTCTGCCTGCAATAAAAACCTCAAAAATTACCTTTGTCTGATTAAATTAAAGCAAGAGATCCACCTTGGGAATCAAAGTTTCATTTTAACTCTTCCACCAAAGCAGTCATCTTCCCTAAATGACCTAGTGATAGCACAGCTCTCCCCTCTGTGCAAGAAAATCAGCTAAAACTGCCTCTCTTTTTTAGTCAGAGTAAAATTGGGGGATGGAGGTGAAGAGAAAGGGAATCAAATTTTAGTTTTATTCCACTGCTGCTGCTGCCTGTCACTAAAAGATGAAGGTCTGAAATCCCATCAGTCTGGATTTGCAGATCTGAGGGGGGAAGAATTAATATTTTTCTGTTTTTGTACAAAATTCCTTGATGTATGGCTCCATTACTGAATGTTAACCGCTGCAGTTTAAATTACAAATGAGGTTCTATTAGCATAACTCAGTTTCTATTTAAAACTAAGATTTTAGCCAAAATGATGTCAGCTAAGAACCTACATATTTGCATTTGTTAATATAAAGGAGAGAAAGAAACAATTTCCTGATTTCACTAAAAATGACTTTACTTAGTACAAAGTCTTGAACAGTAGCAATGTTTACAAACATTTTGTAATTATTGTTACTGGTAACTCTTTTAAATGATAGTATGGCTATTTGAGAAGACTTGGAAATAGGGAAACTTCAAAAGGCAACAATACTTTAAGTACTACAGTACCCTTTTTGACAAGTCAGTCATCAAGTCTATCTGTTTTTGTCTATACAGGAACATTTAAGCTCTAAATACCATTGCTCTGGATAACTAATTAGTCTAGGCTTCCAAAAAAACAGATGGTTTATAGTCTTTTATTAATACAGTAGTTAAGAAGTGTAACTGACATCTTTTGTAAACATCTCTCTCCCTGAAGAACCACTTCTGTTTACTTTTAACCATCATGCTAATCAAATGAATTTAAGAGTTACTTCCCTCCATAAAAATAAAAAGTTTAGTCCAATGTGCATGCATAATAGCATATTCAAAATGATATGAAAATGCTATACTATGTATGCCTGCATGCATCCACCAAATGCACTACATTAGAAAAATAACTTGTTTTATTGTCCATAAAATTATATAGCATTTCAAACTCTACAGTGGTGAGTGTCAAAAATTAACCTGGATATCAAGAATTAACTTCCTTTTATTAAAAGTACTCAGCAGTATCTTTTCTTCCTAGAAGGGAAATTAGGCCCTTGAGAACTCCGGCACTGGACATGTTCTCTGCATAGTTAGCTGAGAGAGATAATATAGATAAAGGATGAGCTAGGAACCAAGCTCCCTAGAAATGTGGTTCAGCTACCAGTGTAATTAATGGCTTTCCAATGACTTTGACAGAAGTTGCATCAGTCCTTAAGTTCTGCAGTTAGTGTTGCACCAAGTCACTTAATTTTGCTGTACTTTGGTTTCTTCACATCTACAAAATATGAAAATAATGCAACTGAACCCACTTAAATAAATTATATGTATTCTACCACAAACAGGTGACACAACATACTGCGAAGGAGATTTCATTCCGCTACAGTAACAACAACTAATAGCTTGTGTAATCTTAGTGTCACTCTACATTTCATGAAGTTGTGATACTTTATTCATTAATGTTTATAAAGTGAAATGCAACACACTCTTATTAGATATGCAATACCTTCTCTCCCAAAAGGATCCCTCACAAAAAAAGACGCTTCACTACCATTCTGATACTTCTTCCTCTGGAGCACAAGACTGAAGTTGTTTATCAACAGACAGTAATCCCATAAAGAAGATTTACTGATATATTAAGAATACACCATTCAGTTGTAAAATGCATGTTCCACACCATATTTCAGCTGCTAGCTGGCTCAAGGCCAAGCCCCCTATAGTGGAACATAGCTTGATATCAAAGTCTATAAAGGCAATGCTTCTGTGATGTCCATTGACATACAGTCTTCAAAACAGATGTCTCTTTATCTAACTGCCACCTAGACATGAAAAAAACAGTGACCGATAATTTGGTTTCTCATGCTCTCCTTCTCACTGCCAGTGGAAAGGAGAGTTACCTCACCTTACACTAAAAGGATTCAGCCTATCAGGAAGCAGAAAGGAAGGAGGGCTGTCAGTTTTCCAACCACTCACCCTGCTGTCCCCAAGCAGACAATTAATAAAGCTATCTACGCAGCCAAAGGAGTGGGAAGGAAAGGAGTTAAGTAGGATGAGAAAGAAGAGATTATAACAAAACAAAGCACTGATAAGTAGTGTCCCTTGTCATACGGCTCGCTGCTCCCCTCTGCTGTAAGAATTATACTCAGAAACAAGGATAAGTCAGAGACTTCAAATTTTGAGACAAGCTGACAGTGCTCTGGGAAACTGAGATGAGACGACTTCAGTGTATGATACCTTAGTTTCCTTACCTGCAATATCATATAGATTCTATAATGATAACACTGGAAGCAAGGAAAATAAGTTATATTATGCTATACTACAGAAGGAAACAGCTGATAATAAAAATCTCTGCTGGGTTAGCACTATTAATTGTTACAGCACTGAATGAAGCTCCCCTCTTAGACATTGAGCAGGTTTGTGCATATGGATCTATGCACTGGGGCCCACTTGCTCATGGCTTGATGGATCTGAGCAGGATTTCTAGTTCTGGACTTTTTGGCTAAATCCTCAAACCTCTCCCTGAGAGATCAGGGTACATAGACCAATTTCCTCAGCTTTGCAATTGCCACAAGCTCTCCTGAATTCACCCCACTAACTGTTGTCAGAGTTTTATCAGACCTCTGGATTCTCCGAATTAGTGTTTCTCCATTTGGGAATTACGTGACAGGGAAAGCAAGAGAAACTCAGACTTTGTTAAGGAATTTCTAAACATATCACACTATACTCACAAAGAAAAAGTGATAATCAGGTGCAAGGAAAAATAACAAAATCCAACATGAAAATCCCTGCCTCAGTGTATTCACAACTTGGAGCCATTTTTGTTTTAGTCAATGTGCTTTCAGGATTCTACAATGTTCCTCTTTTTCTTCTCCTGCACAGCTTTGCCTTTGATCCTGCTCTTCTCTCTCTCTGCACATGGCCAGTGAAATAACCCTCCTGTTACAAAGTGTAACTCCCACCCTCATGAGATGTTTCGCCTCAGTGCCTTGAAGTTTCTCATCAGGTGATCAACTGCTTGGTCACATATCCATCTTGGATGAATGGGTTCCTTTGGGCAGCTGCTAACTTACAGTCTTAAGGGACATCCATTTGAAGAGGAGACCTGCAGTTTAGCAATGTGTCACTGTTTTGCATTGTTTGACCTCTGCTAACACACCTTGGAATCTCAGTTCACACTGGAACTAAAATGACAACAGTAAAGGCACAAAGTGGTTTACACACAAAAATGAATTTATACATTATAGTGAATTGATTTTGACTACACTTGCAGCGTGATATTAAAAGTGTCCAAGAGACCAAATAGCCATATTCAGACAATTTACTGTCTATAAACAAAGCAATATGATACAAAAAAGAAAGAGGTAATAGATCATTCTAAGAAGTGGAATTTCACAGCATGTTCAGTTCACCTTACACAGAAGTGGTACAAAAAATGTGCCCTGCAAAACCACTTATATTGTTACTAGCCCTTTTTACAAATGAAAGACACAGCATATGTCATCCAACACTAGAACTTCCCAATCATCTTGTTTTTCAGGTACTATAGTGTACCCCTCTTCTCTCTTCTTTTCAAACATTATAAACTAGTTGACCCATGAAATCACTCCCTTATCTTTATCAGGATGGAACACTTGCATCTCTTTCTTTTAACAGTTCTATCTGCCTTTGCCAAATTCTGAGATGTACAAAGCATTGTGGGATGCTTAGGATAAGAGAGGAAGAATAAGCAACACACAATTTTGTGTGATTGCCCAACATTTATATTAAATATATATCATATTAATATCATGCCTATAATACTATTTATGGTTATTACTGTGGGTGGGGAAAGAAAGAAAGAGAATGCAACACAGTGGTTCCAACCTTTTTGGCCTAAGGACCACAGAAATCATTATTACGAAACTCTGAAAGGCCACCAGTATTTGCCAGCAGTCCTCCCCACTACTGCAGTCAGACAGAAGCAGTTCAACCAGCAGAGTTCCTCCCTCCTCAGTGATCTCCCATCCCCTGCCTACAGCAGGGAAACAGCACATATCCTGACAAGTGGCAGAGGAATACCTGTGTTAGACTAGTTCAGCAAAACAAACAAGAAGTCTTGTGGTACTTTTAAGACTAACACATTTATTTAAAGCATGAGTTTTCATGGGAGACATTCCACTCCATCAGATGCTTGAAAATGAAAAAAAAAGTATAGGAAGGTGGAATAAATGCAGTGAAGTAAGTATAAATCATAGGATCAGGTCACATTCCTTCAGCAAATCAAACAGATTTCATTGATTCAAACTGAGTGGAACAACAGATAGGGAGGGTAAGACAGGTGACAGTTTATAATGAGAAAGTCAAGATATATCCATACTCATGCCTGAATTGATGGTATCAAGTTTGCATATCAAATCTAACACTGACACTTTGGCATAGAATAAACCTGTTTAAGCATAGCCATGAATAAATCCATGACACAATGCCCAGGGAGATAGAAGTAATCTCCTATTGTTTTTTAAATATTGCCAGTTCTGATGTTAGATTTGTGTCCATTTATTCTTTGCGCAGAGATAGTCCTGTTTGTCCAATGTATAGGGCCAAGGAGCATTGTTGGCATATGATGCAATATATCACAGTGGTGGAGGAGCAGGTGAATGAGCCCCTGATGGAGTACCCAGTTTGATTAGGTCCTATGATAGTGTCATTAGTATAGTTATGTGGGCAGAGTTGGTATCAGGGTTTGTTGCAGGGATATGTGCCTGCCTTAGTGTTTCTATTGTATTGTCTGAAGTTTCTAGTGAGTATCTGTTTAAGGCTGGGGGCTGTCTGTAATCAAGGAGAGGTCAGCTTCACAGGGCTTGAGAGAGTGAGGGATCATCTTGAAGTATAGGTTGTAGATACTTGATAATGTGTTACAGAGGTTTGATTTGGAGGCTGTAGGTGATCACCAGTGGTCTTCTTCTTCTTCTTCTTCTTGGGCATGTCCTAAAGTATAAGACTTCTGGATACCCATTGAACTCTGTTAATTTGTTTCCTTACTTCCCCAGGTGCCTATTGTAGTTTTAGGAATACTTGATAGAGACCCTGAAGGTGTCTGTCTTTGAGAGATCAGGGCAAATGTGGTTATATCTCAAGGTCTGCTGTAGAAAAATGATCATGTGGTGTCTCTTAGATGAAAACTCAAGAAATGTAAGTAATTGTACTAGGCAGTAGATTTTTGGTACAGGGTGGGATTTATGTTTCCATCACCTATTTGTACATAGCAATGTCCACAAAATGGATCTCCCATGTAGAAAAGTCTAGGTTGAGTTTCACTGAAGAATAGAAAGTGTTGAAATCTCAGTGGATTTCTTCAAGGGCCTCCTTTCTGTGAGTTCAGATGATGAAGATATCATCAATATAGCCTACCGTATATCATCGCATATAAGCCGAGAATTTTGTGCTTGAAAATTGGCTTCAAAACAGGCACTCGGCTTATATTCGGGAGAATATGGTGGACAGCCCCAGCCAGCCCTTTCCCTCACCATGAGGCAGGCCGGAGCCCCAGTGTTGCCAGGCAGCCAACTTGGGCAGTCAGCCAGGGCTGGGGCTGGAGGAAGGAAGGGACCCCGGCGTCTAGAGCGGTCAAGTAAGGGGGTCCTGGGGCAGGGGTCAGCCTGGACATTGAGGGGGGATTCAGGGATGCCAGGGAAGGGGCAGCAGGGACTGGAGGTTGCGGAGGGGGTCGGGAGTTGGGGAAAGTGATGGGAGGGCCGGGAGGGGTTCAGGGAGGCCAAGGAAAGTGGAAGGAGGACCTAGGGATTTTGGGGAGCACAGGGAAGCAGCGACAGGGACCGGGGATATGGTAGGAGTGCCTGGCAAGCAGGGAAAGGCAGCAGCAGGGGGTTGGGGAACAGGGGCGCAACAGCAGCGAACTGAGAAGGGAGCAGGGGGGCAGCAGTGGAGTGAGGGATCATCTTGAAGTATAGGTTGTAGATACTTGATGTGTTACAGAGGCCAGCGGGGCAGCAGTGAGGAAAGGGCAGAGCAGGGGGGCAGTAGTGAAGAACCAGGGGGGAGCAGTGAGGAAAGGGGAAAGCAGGGGGCCAGCAGTGGGGAAGGTAAAGAGAAGGGTGGCAGCAATGAAGGTAGAGGCAGAGCGGGGGGCAGCAGTTAGGAAGGGGCAGAGCAGGGGCCAGCATCAGGTAGCAGTGAGGGAAGGGTGGAGTAGGGGGTGGCAGTGAGGAGGGGGCAGTAGGAGGAGCAGAGAGCAGCAGTGAGAAAAGGGCAGAGCAGGTGGGAGCAGGAGGGCAACAGTGAGGAAAGGGTGGCACAGGGGGGCACCAGCAGGAAACTGAGAAGTAAGTAGGGGGCAGCAGTGATGAAAGGGTGGAGCAGGGGGCAACAGCAGGAAACTGAGAAGTGAGGAAAGGGCAGAGCAGTGGGGCAGCAGGGGTGACGGCAGTGAGGAAGGGGCAGGAGGACAGGAGTGAGGAATGGACAGCGAGGGGGCAAGGGAAAAGCAGCAGTAGAGATTTTGGGGTAGGGAAGCTGTCAAACTCCAGAGGAAGCCAGCAGCAGTGGGTGGGGGTTAGGGGCCAAGGCCAAAAGGGGACCTCAGCTTATACCAGTGTCACCAATTTTAGCTTCTTTTGGGGGCTCAGAATGGGGAGGGGGCTTATGCCTGGATCGGCTTGTACCCGAGTATATATGGTAAGTAGAGGACTGGTACTTGGAGGTGTAAGCTGAGGAAATCAGCCATATGTTAGCAAATTATGGGGCCATGTGGATGCCCAAAGCAGTACTGCTGACTTGTAGATATAAATCATCTTCAAATCTGAAATGACTATGTGTGGATACAAAGTCTCAAAGTTCAGCCACGAAGTGTGCCACGATATTATCCGGGATAATCCATCTTTGTATGGGATGTTGATGTAAACAGCTTCTTCACAGTGGCCAGGATGGTGTTTTCTGAAAGATAACCAATGGATTGAGTTTTTTTTCATGAAGTCCATGGTGTCTCGAAGATAGCTATGACTGTTGATAGCACAGGATCTGAGGAGGGAGTCCACATAGCCAGATAAGCCTGCTGTAAAAGTGCCAACGCCTGAAATGATGGGGCATCCAGGATTTGCAGGTTTATGGAATTTCAGTAGTAAACAGAATATCCCTGGTCATGGTACTAAGGGTGTGTTTGTCTTGATTTGTTCCTGCTCAGCTTGGGGAGTTTCTTGAGTAGGTGGTGTAGCTCCTTTTGGTACTCCTCAGTGGGATCAGAGAGAAATAGCTTGTAGAACTTTATGTTGGAGAGTTGTCTATAAGTCTCCAGATCGTGATCCAATTTATTCATGGTCACTGCAGCACCTCCCTTATCAGCCTCCTTAATGACAATGTAGAGGATGTGGATGGCATTGCATTCTGCATGGCTGAGGTTATGGTACAAAGGATGTTGTTTGTTCACAGTTTCAGCCTGTGCCCAGTTGCAGAAACTATCTTTGTAGGAGCTGAGTCTTCTGTTCCAATTGTCAAGAGGAGTCCTTGTAGAATCTTTCTTCCTGAAATGTTGGGAGGAAGCTATCTGTAGGTTATTGCATTGTTCAGTGGTGTAGTGGACATATTTCTTGTAGTCCCAGGGTGTTCCACCTAGATCACTATGCAGTGGCTCCTTTCTACAGCCAGTGGGACGGGAGATCAGGGCTCCCCTCCCCTTGGTTCAGCAGGGACCCCAGGCAAGGCAGTTTGCCATGCTCCCTCCAACTAAAGCTGATGATCTCCCTTCACCTTGGGCTGCAGCAAGGACCCTACACTGGTCTTGTAGCCCTGGGCAACATATACCACCTGCGTCCTTTGGGAGCCAGTGGGAAGGGAGTGGTGAGCCAGTTTGAAAGCCGCTGTGGGCTATTTTTGGCCCCTGGACTGCAGGTTGGGAACCACTAGTATAACATATGTGTATGCTTTAAAAAAAAAAAAAAAAAAAAAAAAAATCAGTAGTTTGACACAGACATGTGCATAAAGTAACCCATCACACATAGTCTAGAGGCAGTTTGGCTGAACTGAAGTGACACTTTTTTTCAAAACCAGGTTGTCCCTGACAGTTTGTTGTGATAGCATAGATGACGCTTTCCAAAGCTGAGCATCCTTAAACCAGTGGAGGGGAAAAAAACCTACATAAGCAACTCTCACCAAGTGGGGATCTGAGATGACAGCCACATTGTTTCTGGGGAAATGTTATGACCATGTTTAGAGCACATGGTTCATCACTTCCAAGATTTAAGTAATGCTAGACATTATTGTGTCAAAGTGTATGTTAATAAAAAAAAGCAGCACTTATTTAGGAATTATTAATAAGGGGACATTTCATTTGATGATAATCCATAGGCTGACTTTGCTTTGGAGTAGGTGATAATGAATAATTTCAAATATTCCTTTGACAGTGAACCCTTATTTCAGGTTAGAAAAAGATTCCTAAAAATCAATGATACTTAGTGGTTGGGCTTTTCATTGGCATATTTGCATCTTGTTGTTTTAGTAACAGCACTAAACATGATGAGTTATAGCAAATGGAAGATGTGTGCATTAAAAGCCCAGAAAAAGGGGAACAGAAGTGTTCCAAGTAAGAAACTCAAAGCAGTGTAAAAATTTTAAACACCCTGATTAACCCATTTAACTGGCTAAGTACAATATGAGGGTAAATCCAGCTTTCCAGAGTAATAATTTTAATAAATGAAAGCAGGCAAATTATAAAAAATCTAACTACTAATATTTACACACAAACACACACAATTTTGTCACATGCACATGCAATTTATACTCAACAATGTGCTTAATATGCATTCCCTCTCACCTTCTTTAAATCTATTATCCTCACACAACCCAGCATTACAGAAACTAAAACTGGCAAAAGAGCAAAACAAGCACGTCTGTATGTGATCATCATAAGTTAAACACAATAGCTGCCATTAAAAAGGCAACAGTTGTCATCATTTTAATTACAGGCAAAATCTAACCATAGGGTGGTATTGTAATTTTAGGTTCATGGTAACAATGAAAAAAGCTATATTATCATTATCCAATAAGTTGGTTAAATTGTTTTTTCTTTACTTCCAAGCAACCTGAAAACAGGCAGTCAAGTCACTTGTACTTAAAATACATGGCCCCAAAATATTTTTTTTGGAAGTATGCTACCAGAGGCAGATTTTTTTTTAATGCAAGCTCTTTTGCTCCTTACAGTATTAGACAAAAAAAAATTTACAATCTACTATAAAATAAAAGGTATGTTTTTTCTTAGTTGTTCATTTCCTCTTCCTCCAAATAAAAAGTATGGTATGAAGAAAAACAAAATATTTCCATTTTTCAGACTGTGAAGCTCAAACATGGGAGGAGGGAAAATTATTACATTACATAGCAATATTCACTTCATCACTAATGTTAAAATGCTATTCAGAGGACATTTTGTTGTTGATTAACATTAAATATTTCTGCAACATGGAAAATGCATTACCACCAGCACTCACAGACAAGGAAATAAATTATCAGTTCCAAAAAGAACTCTGTTTATTCACTCAAAGGAGAGAAGTTGTGTTGCCTGTGTCAGTGACGATGGTAACATTTTTCACCTCAGATTAAGTCACGTATTCAAGTTCCACACCATAACTTGGCTTTATACCCTAATGGTAATCTGGAGTGCTAGATGATAGATGTAAGAGTAGAGAAGCAGGGTAGCTGGAGGACCTAAAATCAAGATACACTGCCCAAAAGGAACTTAAAAATCCCAAAGCACATTTCAAAAAGAGTAGGGGATATACAATTTGGAGTCCCCTTGCAGGGTAACTTTATATTACAGCACAGGCTGACAGACAGGCATCTATCTGAAAAGCAACCTCACCAGGACATTGCTACACAATACGCTTTATGTCATTGTGTTTACATAGGCTTTGCTAAGCCACCTGAAAACAGAAGAGACTAAAAATAAGGACCTCATTGGTGAATATCACACAATACACAAAGGGGCCCTGTGCTTCAATGAAAGAGAACTCAGTAAAGACGCATAGCTGGCAAATGTTTTAGGAACATTTGCTCTTTGTGGGCTCAATTCAGTATTTACTGAACTCAGAGGAAGTTCTCCAAATGAATTCAATGTGCATTAGACAAGGTTTTCCATGCAATATCAGACAACTATCGAAACTTGACAATAAAATTTCAAAATTCAGTGCTTAAAACTAGGCCCCTAAATCCATATTGAAGATATTCATACCTGATTTTCACAAGCGCAAAGTGCCTGCAGTTTCTTTAAGCAATCATTTGAAAATTTTGATCATCATCATATATTAGTGCAGTATTGCAATACACTGCTATTATTGCTTGTTAATTAATACAGAAACATTCTTACCTTGCATTAAGGCATGCCCAAAGAGCATCCAAAGAACTGAAATATGCTGCATAAAATTATAGTTTAAAAAGTGATAAAAGAAAACTAAGGTTGCAAAGCCATGCTGTCAAAAGTTGTGACATTTATGGAACCAGAACCCAACCCTCATGTAAGTAAGCAGTCTTTAAATGACCATCCACTATTTTCTCATAGGATCTAACTCATTCAGTGCATAGAATAGACGGTACTCATTGAATGGGTAGTTATTCAATTTTTTTTTTTTATACAGCATCCACACTCCACAATAACAGAAATATTAATTTCTTCATGGGTTTTTTATGGTTGTCCTTACCATAGTAATTAGTGAATCCTTCTCTAACATTAATGAATCCATCTTCTCAATACCCCAGGAGAGATAATGGTATAGTTACCACCTTTTGATAGATAGGACACAGAAAACAATTTTCAAATATTCATAAGGAGCTTTGATTCCACTTTCAAAGCATCTAAGTCAGGCCAATGTTGTCAGAAGTATTTACTAATTTTGCAGAACAAACAAGGAGTCTTGTGGCACTTTCAAACACTAAACAAATTTATTCATTGCATGAACTTTTGTGGGAGAACTCCTATATCATCAGATGCTTGAAAATGTTTACCTCCCCCCCTTCCCACACAGAGGACCATTGCATTTGTTCTACAAGTAATGTTTCCAAATGAGCTAGTGGGTGCGCAGACAGAACAAAAAGCAAAATTCCTGTCCCAAAGAGTTATACTCTATGCTTACTGTTTATAGATAAAACACAAAATTAATTATTAATTGTGTCCAGAGTTGTTATAGGCAACTAAACATTTCATCTATATAAGAGTGGAAGATTAAGGATGTTACTCAAATCTGCTCTTGTAGTTCCAGAGGACAGCTGTGTTAGTCTGGTTCAACAAAACAAACAAGGAGTTCTGTGACACTTTTAAAGACTAACACATTTATTTATCACATGAGCTTTCTTGGGACAAATCCCACTAGGCCAGATGTTTGCAAATGGAAAAAGTGTCGTACGGGAGGGAAAAATAAATCCAGTGAAGCATGAGTAACAAGTGCAGGTCAGACTATTTCGGCAAATCAAACACATTTAAGTTCAAACTGCATATAAGCAGATTGGGAGCTTCAGAGAGGTGCAAATCACCTTCAGTAATAAGAAAGTCAGCCCACATCTCTAAACAAACCCATATTAAAGATATCAAATTTGCTTATGAATTCCAACTCTTTGGTTCTCCTTAAAGCTTTGATTTAGAATTAACTTGTGTAATTACTGCAACAGAGATGTCTTGCAGGGAACAACCAGGGAGATTAATATATTCTTCTATTGGTTTTTGAATGTTGCCATTTCTAATGTCAGATTTTTCAATCATCTGACAAAGTGGGATTCCTCTCACGAAAGATAATACGATAAATAATTTTATTAGTCTTTAAAAGTGTCACAGGACTTCTTGTTTCATTTTTTACTGAACCAGACTAACATGGCTACCCTCTGGAACTTATTATTTTTGGATGACCACCTAGAGACTAGAGATCAGAATCTTTGGCATTTTCATGACACTTTATGCATATGTTCAGGGCACAGATCCAATTGACAAAGCACACAGAACTCCCTCAAATAAGGCTCCAGCTGTTATAATGTGCACCTAGAAAATGAAAATGTAGCACTGGAGTCTTAGGGAAATGTATAATATACATCAACTAAGAGTCTGCCAGGTTTAACACTGGCAAATGCAAATAAAATTAGGTGTAAAATTGCAATAAAATATGTCGTGTTTAGACTTTCCTAAATGATGGTGAACTGATAACTAGAAGAAGCGTGTATGTCCCACGTTAAGAGAAATAGCTGTACATTCATGTTACATAGCTTTCACTTTGCTGGGACAGAACTCATGATAACAAGAGCCATTAATCAGTGCTGAGACTCACTTACCGAAGAGTCTACATCATTTAGGGGAGAGAGTGGTCAATTAACATCTATTAAAAAGCAATGTGCCCAGAGAAAACCCCTCAATACTCAATATAGTGAGAAGAAATCAGTTTACTAGAGAGTGGAGGAGGGGAAGCTTCCACAAATTCATAAGTCACACAGGTGGACTTCACCATAGGATCACTTCATGGATCCCCACCATCACCACCACCCTTGCATTTCCGAGCCCTGAGACCAGAACTGTCAGTTGGTAGGATAAAAGTTGCCTAGTGAAAGGGAACAGAAGGGCCTTTTTTTTTTGGCTTTTTGAGTTTTTTAAATCAGATTGGACCCTAACAGGCAAGGATTTTGCCTATCAGGTAAAAGATCTTTAGCTGTCAAAGCTGGGATAAGCCTCGGAAAGTGAACCTACAGGACTTTCTTACGCTGAACAGACATTTTATAAGATAATAGCCTAGATAAGTTGTATCTCTTTCTGTCTTTATTTTTCAAAGAATTATGTAAATATCACTTGCTTCAATATCATTTAATGAATAAAAATATACAAGACTATTTCAGAATCAGACCGAATGTTCTTATTGGTTATGGGAGGGGACCTAAGGAGGAACTGACATGTGGTAATGTATTTGGTCCTACTGGAACAAAGGCACTTGGACTTCATGACACTACGGCGAAAAGATCCTAATACCACAGAAGTCCACTTACTAGCTGTCAAGTAGGACTGGGGTTTCCAGCAAAACTGTTTAAACTCTGTACTGAGGCTAAAAAAAGCCTAAAGAACTAAAAAGCAGTGTAGTTCACTGGTGCGAGTAAGGCTTTAGAACAGGGGTAGCCAAACTTATGGAATTCAAGAGCCACACAAGTGATTATTAAACCTTCAAGAGCTGCACTGAGGCATACAGTCATATACTTTTACCTACTAAATTGATTTGCTGCAAGCTACACTTTTTCATTCAAGAGCCACATGCGGCTCCCGAGCCGCAGTTTGGCCGCATCTGCTTTAGAGACACAGATGGTACTGGGTTAACTTCACTTAAACAGTCTGCCCTGAAGTGGAACCCACAGTCCTGACATATCAAGGGGTATGACAATAGGTCTTTTTCCTGGAGGTCATTGGAGACATGTGGTTCTTAAGTATATTCCGCATGTGGGGATGCATGTGTACCATGTGGCTGAGATAACACCTGACAAAGTGGGATTTTCTCCCATGAAAGCTCATGCGATAAATAAATCTGTTATCTTTAAGTGCCACAGGACTCCTTGCTTCTTTTCCAGCAAGCAGTGTCCTTTGGTCTGCCTCTACATACTGCCCTCCTTATGTTCTGAATTAAGGTATAAGGTAAAGTTCTGACTGACAGCTCTCCAGATCCATCCTAACCATGAATCATAAAGACATGAAGCAAAGGAGAATGAGAGCAGGCTATAAAATATAGATATGGATCACACAGCTGGAACAATCTCCAGTTACTTATAAGTAACCCCCATTTCTTCTTTGAGGGTTAGTTCCTACATGTATTCCACATGTGGGTGACTGAATGCAGTATTTAAATGAGTTCTGAAGGCAACAAAGAAACACAGAGGTACCTGTGGACATAAGAGGAATTCCTTAATTAGAAACAGAATAGGATCATAGGGTTGGAAGGGACCTCGTGAGATCATCTAGTCTACCTCCTGGGGTTTGAACCCGGGACCTTCTGCATATAAAGCAGATATACTAGACTATTTGCAGTGGTTTTTGCAGAAGATTCTGATTCAGGCCCTATAGTGTGAAGAAGGAATCTGAGGGGCAACTGTCCTCAAAACCCCTTATACTTTTGGTTTGGAGAACAAGGAGGACAAAGGGCAGAGACAGAATCTAATTTTACAAGGTAGCACTCAGTTACCAAAACCTTCCTTTCTCCCCTGCCTCATTCATGATGAAGTTTTCAATTCATGCACCAAATGAGACTTCTGTCCTACGGACATGCTCTAAGAATTACTTTGGACAAGTCTTACGGCCACAGGAGGTCAGACTAAACAATCAGTCCCTCCTTGTCCTATAATCTGTGATGTCAGGATAACAGCCTCATTCACTACACAACCCTGTTTTCATTCCTTCAGCACCATATATTCTGTGTACTGAATGAGGCAAGGTTTGTGTGGACAAAATAGTAGTTATCATGAAATTATATTATTTGCTGCACATCCCTCAACTGTTCAGCTCTCTGCATTCAATGCCAGTTGTGTCCTGTTCATGCACCTTACACAAGCACCAGAAGAGAGAACACTGAGTTTTCCTGCTTCTTGGGTCCTACCCTCAGAGTGACCCCTGCCCTGGCAGCCAGAAATGGCAACTGCAGAAAAAGTCCTGTTTAACCCCAAGTCAGAGCACATTTAATTAGTTCTGCGGAAGTGAAACATATTGGCTATGTCCACACTTATGCAGTTAAACTGATTTAAGCTGATAATTTAATAAAATCAATATAAAAATCATTAAATAGATTTAAGTTAAATCGATTTAAGAGGTCTTCACTAGAAACTCAAATTAAACTAGCATGTCCATGGACAGGACTTGCTAGTTCAATTTAGGAGCGGTGTGGCAAGCTGGTCCCTTAGAAGAACCATGGCCCCACCCAATATATAGAAAAAGAACAGCACCCTGGGAAGGAGAAGGGCAAAACTGTCGAATCAAAATAACACATCCATACAGTGTTATTTCAAAATAACAGTCTTGATTTAACCATCATTCTGATATAATACTAGGTTTTATTGCATCAGAATGACTTTCCTTATTGCGGGATAAGAAAGCCCCTTATCTCGATAAAAGGAAATACAGTGTGGACCAGCAATCTTTTAAATTGAAATAATCTGCATTATTTCAATGTGAAGACTGTGTGTGGACATAACTATTGATTACACAAAAAATGTTTTGAAAATTTTGATGCCAGACTAATAAGCCTCCACTGTGCATGTGCATATGGCAATTTTCAGAGGCTTCTAATTATGGCACACTAAGGTGCACTTTCACAGGTATGGCAAAAGGCACTGAAAACAGGGTCTCATAACTGAAAGTGTCAGGCAACCATAAGTACAGGCTTGGTACCACCACTGCCCATAATAAAAGTCATACACTTTATTTCATATGGAGAATCCTTCATCTTATTAACGATTTGTTCACAAAAATCATAGAAAAGTAGAGATGGCAGAAACCTCAAGAGGTCAGTCTAGTCTAGCACCCATACTGAGGCAGGGTCAACTATGGTTTGCTCATCCTTGATAAGTGTTTGTTACACACCTCTAGTGATGCAGATACTACAATCTCCCTTGGACACCTGTTCCAGGTCTTAATTACCCTAGAAAGCTTTTCCTAATATCTAACCAAAATCTCCCTTACTGCAGATTAAGCTGGTTCTTCCTTGTATTACCTGCAGTGGATATAAAGAACAATTGGTCACAATTTTCCTTATAACAGCCCTTAAGATATTTGAAGACAGTTACCAGGTCTCTTCAGTCATCTTTTCTCAAAACTAAACATTTTTAGCCTATTTTTTAACCTCTCCTTATGGGTCTTGTTTTCTAAATGTATCATTTTTGTTGCTCTCTACTGCTCTCTTTCCATTTTGCCCACATATTTCTTATAGCATGGCACCCAAAGAAGCCACAGTACTCCATCTGAGACTTTACCACTGCTGAATGGAATGGAACAATGGCCTCCTGAATCTTACACAGAACACTCCTGTTAACATAAGTCAGTGTGATATTTAGCCTTTTTCTGCAGCTGAATCACACTGAGTCTTATTCTGTTTGCAGCCCTCTGTATTAGGCCTTCTTAACCTATGGGTCGCAACCCAAAAATGGGTCACCATGCCATTCAGAGTGGGTCACCATGATCTCTTTAAAATACATTATTAATTTAATTCAAAACTGAAACATAGATCACAAAGCTGGTTCCCAAATTTAATCTGGGTCCTGGCCAAAAAAGGTTAAGCACTCCTGCTCTATATTCTAGATCCTCTTCTGTAATACTACTGAATAGTAGCTGGTCCCCATTTTGTATTTATGCATCTGATTTTTTCTTCTTAAGTATACTAACTTTATAGCCCAGTCATCTAAGTGTAGCACCTTGGCTGATTGGTCCACAATTCCCCAGTCCTCTTTGTTCCCCTTTCAAGGGACAGGTATTGAGTTTGCCCTTCTCCAGTCTTCTGGAACCTCACCCACCCTCCCTGTATTCTTGGACATCATTACGAATGGTTCTAAGATTGCTTCAGCTAGTTTCTTTAAATATTCTAGTGTGACCTCATCAGGCCCTGCATATATTTGCCTACTTTTCTCTCTTTTACATTTTGGATAATAATTTAATCATGCTACCCCTTTCACACTCAAAAGAAAAAAGTATTCATTTTTAACAACTAAATCTAGTTTATGATTGTGAATTTCCTTTTAATTATTATCTTCACCCAAAACTCACCGAAGTGAAAGGGAACCTTTTCAATGACTTCAATGGACTTTTCACACTATATGCCCTGAGCATATAGTGCCATCGGCACTGACAAAATAGATATGAACAATCTTTTTAAGCTTTCATAACTTTTATAGATAGCTACTAGCTCTGCAGCGAAAATCAGAGGTAAAATCCACTCTGATACAGTAAATAAAATGAAGCAGAACAGAGAGGAGATAAAACTGTTTAAAAAAAACTGGCAAAGAATGAAATGGTGAGGAAAATCCTGCCTCTTCTAATTTTATCCAAACACATACACAAAAAAGCTTATTGTATACTTTCATGAGAAGGGAAAGATTATCTTCACATATGCCAATTACTCCAACAACTGTGTTAACACGATACTATCCAGCCCCCATTCATTGTTTAGTGCTGAACTAAAGTCAGGATAACATTTTTAGGCTTTAAAAAATAGCAATAGACAAATACATCATGTACCTCATAACCTTTAGTACAAGGAGCTAAAAGACATCTAATTACTTCCTCACTGGTTTCTTAATATTTCCTATTTTGGTTGTAATGGAAGTTTAAAAAGAAAAGCTTCCTTTTCTATAACATGACGTGGTCAAAAGGAAACAGTAACAAAGTAGTAGTACCCTATAACCAAAAAACTAACAGCAGTAAATCAGAGCTCTGAATGAGATTAAGATTTCAATGACGATCATCCATCCAAATAAAAAGAGAAATGTTCCTATACTTTGCAGGACCAGTTTTTTAGCTCCAGGGCTAACAGTATCATTCACTAGCACAACAACATACCTATTCTCATTTTTAAAAATACAAAAAGATTAGAAGTTGTAAAGTGATGGAAAAAATCATGGTTTTGGTTTTTATTCTCTGGGAGCTATTTCCACAAAAAACCAAAAATGGCAGAAGAGGAAAACTAACAAACTGGAGCTGACTGTCACACCCACAAGGGCACACCTTTTCAAACCTCCTGTAGCCACTACAGCATTTTTTTAAGCTTATATTTCACTTGTAAAACAGTGCCATTCAGTAGGCTTGTAGTAGGCACCGCATACTATACCATATTAAAATCAGTCACAGATACGTTACCAACTGCTTACATCTCTTTGGGTTCTCTTCTTCACCCCTTGTGTTGAGGGAGGAAGTAGCCTTTGTTATTCTGCTTACACAGTTCTTCCTCCAAAGAGTGTCTTTCACTTCTTCAGCAAATAAAGATGAAGTTTCCTTGACCTTTAAAATATCTAGGGTAAAGGAATAGAGACAAGTGTAAGTCTGTCACTTTGGGGCCTATAGTGGGTGACTATAATGATTTATTTTAAACATAATTCAATGTATTTACAATAAGCTATACTTCTATATGTACACAATACAGTTGGGGAGGGACCATGTGATTTACATGTTATCTTCCTATATAAATCATCAAAAAAACCCATGCAAATCAGTCACCTACTTTGTGGTTAGGATTCGTAACAAGCTTAGCTTAGTTCGGAAAAAACAAACATATATTTACATGCTATTTCCAACTTCACTTTACATTATGAAGAAATTCAGAAAAGGGTTCAGATAAGTGCCTGAGGTTTCGGGTGCTCATCCAAACCAATCTCCTATTTTGAGCGTTTCTCATCTCTAATAAATATTCTTGTTATTTTAAATGTTCACCTTCTGTTACACAAAACCTGAAGTGTCTGGTTATCTGTTGCTTATGCCTTATATAGTCATTTGCATCATGATAAATGACTGCTACACGGACAGCCCTTATACCAACTTTACAGTAGTGTACTTAACAACATACGGTTTAGAGAACTGAGGAATCAAGCGCATGGTAATTTTTCTTATGCAAACTGGAAAGTACATAACTGGATCTTTTGAGTTGTATAAAATTCTTCCCTTCAGCCCATTGTCATTTACTTTACAGCACATCTAACAACCTCAAATTAGTTTTGAACCTAAAAGACTGACAAAAACAACAAAAGCACCTTACAGGCTAACAGATTTCTTGAAGCATAAACTTTTGTGGGCTCCAACCCCACTTTGTCAGATTCATAAAAAGACAAGCAGTAAATCTGTCTGCTCAAGTCGAGACCACATAATCCAAACAGTTGGATCGCACAAAATAAAAAACGAAGAAGCAATATTTTTCGAGGGTTCATTCTCCCCTGCCATATGAAGGCAGCTGAACTGGGGGGGGGCAAAAATCTAATCTCTGTCTCTTGAATCACCTGTTGATTTCATGTTTTAGAGTCCATGGTCTAACAGTGTATTCCCATCATGGTTCAACTCTTACCCAATTGCTGATCCATTTGTGTGTGTCCCAAATTTCCCTGCTAAACAATAGTTAAAAATTATGCGTTTTGTATTCCAATATTTCTTCTTATTGTTAAACACATATCTTTTTCACTGTAATCTCCAAATCACAGCAATATTTTTGCTGTATTTTGGGTCTGTGGAGATCAATGTAGATTCCTTCAGGGAAGCCTTTTGAACTAGCAGAGAGTGAATGATTGACATCAGGAACAAAAAACTTTTTGCTGTCATAAAATGGCATTTCATTTGTAGGAAAACTCATGTTAATTAATTCTATGTCTACATACCAGATTTATCAGATGAATATACCAGGTTCTTTACATTAGACTGCTTAATGGCAGAAGCAAATTAAATTGTGCATGGGAAAACAGATCTTTCTGTGTTAGCGAAGTGAATGTTTCCACACACAACACATCCGTACTTTATGTGAAGAAAACACCTATATGTTAACAAAAACACCTTGCTCAGTTACCTGGACATACCTGCAGAAGACCCTCTTGCAACTCCATGACACCTGGCTTTCACATAGTCCAAAAGGTCCTTGCATGTCTATCCCTATCTATATTTATTACTGTTCTTTTCCACGTTGCAATGGAGAATTTGGCCTTACCAATTTATTTGTACTTCACCAGATTAAAAAATTGGGTCAAACTAAATGCAGTGCCTGTTTCTACTCTAACACTCTCTAGTCTCTTTAGTATGTAAATTCTTCAGTACAACTGGGTGAAACCTTTTGGCAAATAGTTTATTTGTGACTGTGAATTGCTACTTTTACTGACAATGAATTCCCAGTAGGCCAGGCAAAGAGTGCGAGAATAATTCTATAGCAAGGGGAGGCACTCAGCTACAATGTGAGAGAGATCCAATTTCAGGTCCCCACTCCAATGAATTTTCAGTTTACAAAAAGTAGAACAGCTTCAAACAGGAGAAAATAAGAGCAAACTGCCGCAGAACACAGTGCAGTGGTCAGTAAACTCTCCTACAATGGCAGAGACCCAAGTTCAGATTCCTCCTTCACATCAGACAGAGGAGAACTAAACCAAGATTTCCCACCTGAGTTCCCTAATGGTTCCAATGGGCTGAACTTTATAAAGGAAGGAGTGGCTTGCTTCTCTTCCCCCAGGTTATAAAGGGGGGCTCCCTTTACTGTTGTAGAAATCTATTCCTCTTTTCCTTTTGTCAAAATGCCTGAATCAAAAACAAACAAACAAACAAAAAAAACTTTCAGTAGGGTTAGAAACAAACTTCATTTTCAAGATAAACTGAAATTTTTCCCACCTTTTGATTCCTCTCCCTTCCCCCCTACATAATAATTTTTGGTTTGACCCCAAACATAACTTTTTTACCCTTCCAGAATTACCAATGAACCAAGAATTCTGTTATTCAGCAGCTGTCCTTTGCATGTATAAATATGTGACTATTTAAATACAATGTCCACTCATAAAACAATTGAATTTTTACAAGTGATCTATGGGATAGAAGATGCTAGGAAAAATCTCCATTGCATATTACATTACATATACATCTCTCTCTCTCTCTCTCTCCCTGTGTATATATTAAGTTAGGACTTTACAAATATTAAGGCTGGGGTACATACAAATACACTAACACATGAATATTTATGTTCATATGGTGTGGTGCAAAGGTTATATCAGCATGACCTTCAGCACAGCTGATAAATCCACAGGTAAGTTATGCAGATCTTCCCAAAAGAATGTTGATAAAGCTTGTTATCCGATACTACCATGTATTTTGTACACAAGATGACACAGAAAAATAGGTTACAGAAAAAGTATTTTAGGAATGTTTTAGCAAGTCCTTGAAATTTATTAAGCTTCCTACCATAAATTCAACTCTTCAGGTCTGACTGCCTTCGAAGTGATCTAATGTAATTTTTCTACTCACCAAAAAATCTCACTGACTTTAAGTTTGATATTCACAGCTTGACAGGAAGAATCTTCCCTAGCCAATGATATAAGACTCCTGATCCTGGTCTCATAGGGTCCCAAAATATCTGATTTTATATTAATAATATTTACATCATAAAAATGTCATTGGGGCAGTCTGTTTTTTTCACACCCTAGAACTTGTACAGGTGTAATATCAGATATGGGACAGGGAAATAATTCTCATATTTGGGAAACAAAAGAAGAAACTTTTCTGTCACAGATTAATTTAAAATAAAACAGCAATGACTTCAAATTGTTTAGGGGTCAGAATATGTTCTAAAGAAATAGACTAGAGGAAAAATGCTGGCAAGATGGTCAAAGGTTCATGATTAAGGTTCACATTCTCTAACAGGTCTTTTCACTAAAAGTCAGGGTCAGGTCACAGGCAATAAACAAATATCATGCAACCTGCCCCCGACTTTTAATAATAATACTTAGGATGCAATGCCAGGCAGAGGTGGCTTTTGAGGTAGGTGAAACAGGCACCCGCCTAGGGCCCCAAGCATTAATGAGCCCCTGTCCCCAACTCAGTGGACAGCATGGTTGGTCATTTGCTTCATCTTCCCAAAAGCCACGTCTGCCATGTAAGCAGCAGGAGTGCTCTGAGCCAGGGCAGGTACAGACAGGCTGGGAAGGTGTTGTGGGGTGGGCGTGGGGTAACAGAGTGCTGAGGCTGTCCAGAGGGATCCAGTGCCACAGAGGGTTAAGTGGGGGAGGTCAGCACCTAATGGAGAGCCAGGGCTGCAGTGGGGCAAGCCAGTTGCAGGGAGTCAGGGCTGTGTGGGAGCAATGTTTGGGGCCCCTAATGGGGAGCCAGAGCTTCAAGGGGGGAGTGTCAGGTTGGTGGCAGGAAGACTACAGAGGGCCCCTAATGGGCCTCTGCCTAGGGAGAAGAGGAATTCACATGAGAAATTCTCAAAATATTATTATTTTACCACCACAGCATCTAGGACCTCTAGTCATAGATCAGGATCTTGTGGTCCCTATTAATATGATTTAATGCATTCCTCTGCCTCTCCCCCCAAAGTTAGAGGATACCTTTGTCGGTCAAATGGTTCTTCAACTCATGCCAAAAGCCCAAAGTAACTTTTCAAAACATACAACAAAAGAAAAATCAGTAAGCAGAATTAATCAATGTATACATTTCACCATCATATTTTAATAAGTACCTTGCTCTTTTGCTACAGCTGGGATATTTTAAACATTGTGCTGCTCTTACTGCCAGCACTGAAATTGTTTGCCTATAACTTCCATGGTAAGATTTTCTTTGATGAATATTAACCCAAGAATAGACAAAATATGTTTGGGCCCAAAATTCCCATTAAAATTTGAGAATATATTCAGTTTTAAGTTGTGTACATAATCATGATATATCTATTCTTTAGAAATAAATACTTTATATTCTTAAAATTGTCTTTAATTCCATTTCCTGAATCATTTTTGTAGGAATGCATATTACACAGACATTGTGAACATTTTCCAAAAGGGGCAGCTCTGTTAGTCTAGCTCAGTAAAACAAACAAGGAGTCTGATGGCACTTAAAAGACTAACAAATTTATTCATCGCATGAGCTTTCATGGGAGAAAACCCCATTTTGTCAGACACTTTGAAGAGGTGGAACTTACAGAATGGGAGGAAGTAAGTTTCTGTAAGCTCTCCCATCTTTGAAATGTCTGACAAAGTGAGATTTTTTCCCATGAAAGCTCATGCAATAAATACCGTTAATCTTTAATTACCCGAGGACACGTTGTGTGTTTTCATTACGAACATTGCAGCCAGCATACACCAGTTGTTTTGGGAAAATTTTCATAAGGTGTTCCACTTAAACTAATTAATACGTTT